>JARGCV010000112.1:752500-1235000 GCA_034064705.1 Bothrops alternatus | reverse complement strand
AAAAAAAAATGTGGAATGTTTACAAAGTGTTTACAGTAGCATACTCTTTCTTTAGTTGCAGAAGTATGCAAACAGATATTGCAGAAGCTAAATATTTACTGCAGACAGCACTGTGTTTGATATTTGTTTGATGTTTGCAATTGTGTCAGACAGCACCTGCTAAAGTTATAAAACTCTTCTGAAATTAAAGTTTGTGTGTGGAGGATGCTGGGGTTACGCATACTCCATATCAGATTATATCCAACTATATTAGTCATAGTTTGATTGGGAGCTGTCTCGAGTCTGTTAGAAGACAGGCAGCTATAATCAATGTTTTAACTAAGTAAGTAAATAAGTAAACCTTAATTTGATGAGTATATCTTATTTTCATGTGATTTTAAATTATTGTCATGATATTAAACAATGACAAATTCTATCAGTTTGCTTCTTAGTAAACCTATGATGATTAATTCTTAAGCATTTAAATAAAGTATGCATTGAGAAAAGCTTTGTGCCCTTTAAGGAGAATACATTATACATTGCTTCATTATATATTTTCTGATGACTTAAATGAAGCCAATTGTAATTTGAATTCTGAGTTATTGAATACAATTTTTCTTCATCCTGAATGCTAATTTGTTTTTATAGGTTCCTCATATAGGTTTTATTTACATGTTTGCCAACAAAATGAAGTGCTATATACAGTGCACCATGAGTTCTTTTAGGACAGTATTAACATTTTTTGGCTTTATTAAAACAGCTATATTCTGAGCAATTTTTGTGTGAAAGTTAAGCAAATGGGGGAAATTGAAAAGAGAGGAAAAAAATATCAATGCACTCCCAATTTACTTACCTCAATTGCTCAGTTTTTTGTCTTTTCTTTTTCTTTCAAAAGTCCTATTCTAATTGCATAGGCTGCCTCTTTATGTGTTCATCTCAAAGCAATTCCTAAAATAAGTGCACAGTTTAATTATCTTTAAACAACACCTATTAGATTTGCACAATACACACATGCATATACATGTAGAAATGCTAAACTTGTCAGCCATTCAAACATTTTCCTAATGGATTTATAATGGATTCCATTGTGCTTAGGGTATTAGGGAAGCTGTTGGCTGAATAGAAGAATGATATGGAAACTGAATAAAAATAAATAAATTTAAAAAAACATATTAAAATATATGAGGAACATTTGCAGGAATTGGATATGTCTAGCCTACTAAAAAGAAGAACATGATAGCAGTGTTCCAATATTTGATGGGCTGCCACAAAGAAGAAGGGGTCAACCTGTTGTATTCTTGGGTTCATTCGCAAAGATGATGACACATGGTGTATCCAACAATCTTTATTACTCTGTGTTCGCGCTACTCACAACCAAAAGCAAAGCAAAAGGCACACAGGCCTTTTATATAACCAGAGACCCGGACATTGACAGCCAATAGGAATATAGCATTTTCCCGCCTTGCGCATGTGCACAAGGCCGGCGCCGCTCTGTCTGGTCCTGGGCAGCTTTTAGAATTGCCCGGGACCTTTTGCAACAATTTTGGGCCTGCTGAGTTTCCTTATCAGGCGCAGGACACAACACAACCTATTTTCCAAAGCACTATAAAATACAATGGATGGAAACTAATCAAGGAGAGAAGCAACCTAGAAGAAATTTATCACTGGAGGCTTTTAAGAAGAGACTGGACAGCTACTTGTCTGGAATAGTTTAGGGTCTCTTGCTTGAGCAGAGGGTTGCATTAAAAGACCTCCAAGGTCCCTTCCAATTATGTTATTCTGCTAAATACTATATATGTATGTTGAAGACTAGGCCGTCTGTTCAGCAGCATTGATGCAACACATAATTGATCAAGTTAAAATGTGTTTGCTTTGTTTTGCAAGACTTATTATGGACTCAGATGTTTTCTAAAACTATTTCTCCCCCGTTTCTCTTTCCCTAAAAAAAGTCTCATCTGCAGTTGACTGCATTTCACCGAAATCATTTTTTTTTTCATTTTCATTTATTCATATGTAAATTCATGCAAATGTAATCAATCAGTTAAAAATCCTGGGATGTGAGGAGTATGACTTCTTTAATCAGCGACAGCCCTAAGAATAAGTACTACCTTGAGAAGATGAAGATGGATTTTCATCAAATTATCCATTCATTCCGTAGAAAATTGACAAAAACATTAGATGACACAGATCTGCTACTGCCAGTGTACTTTTAAGTTTTGTTTTCATCTGGCATTTGGTGCTAGTTATTTTCACCACTTGGAGATTCTTTCTCAATTCCAGCTTCAGTGAAGAGCTCACTCTATTTCTAGATGGCATTAAATCATTACAGAACATAATTTTCAACAACACTTTCCCACTCTAGATGAAGAGTACCTTTTATTGTTCCCTATCAGGCAATAAATTAAATTAATGCTCTCCTTGTGAAGCATATTACAGTGCTTAATTCAGAATGCAGCTGTCTATTTGGAGAATAAATCTGGATTTTCAATAGTTCAAAGGGGTGTCAATCATTTCATTGTTGGTACTGCTTCACTCCTACCTAGCTGAGGGCCAGTCCAATTTGTGACTAATCAGGACACAGAGATACCTTAATAATAATAATCTTACTGTTACCACGTTTCTCCTCTTATTCTGACAGTAGGCAAAATCTGTCAGGCTTTTAACACTCCTTGGCTCAGAGATTGGCAACAGAGACAATAGAAGCAAATTTTAGTAGAGAAGGGTTGTTTTTGGCTGATACAAACATATTGCAGATATAAAGAACAACAGCAGTGGGAAAGGCCCTGACATTACACTCTTTCTGATCAGAAGATTAAGGTCATGGTACAACATTTGATAATGACCATGCATGACTAAACCAAACATTTTTTGCTTGTTTGTTTCAATGTAATTCAAGTATAAGCAACAAAGCTCAACTCCCCTGGTCTTTTTTTAAATTCAATGAAGCTCTGCCGTAATGAGGGGATAATACATAGCATGGTACGTATTAGTTCAAACATTGCATCTGTTTCTTTATTAACTAAATTTCAGTTATGCAATATATAAACAATGTCCTTTTTTCATCTACAATATCTGCTTATACACTTCCCTAGTGCTGATCTGGGAAAGCATGTCTGTTAAGGTTGGTGAATAGACTGATAGATAAGGATATGGACGGATGGATGGAAGGAAGGAAGGAAGGAAGGAAGGAAGGAAGGAAGGAAGGAAGGAAGGAAGGAAGGAAGGAAGGAAGGAAGGAAGGAAGGGGAGGAGGAAGAGTAGGAGGAGGAGGAAGGGAGGGAGGATGGGAGGAAAGAAGGAAGGAAGGGAGGGAGGGAATAAGGAAGGAAGGGAGGGAGGGAGGGAGGGAGGGAAGATCAACTTTTTGCTGATCTCAGAACTTAAATGTTATTGTTGGACTTTCAGAGTTGAAAGATCACTTCATAGTAGAAAAAATAAAATGCAGTAGAAGAAATCATAAGATATTGGAGTTTAAATCAAATAGAACTCCTGACTGTTATATTAATTATCTTTCAAGATGGTAAGAAATTGAGTAATGTCACAGACAGAACTAAGATAAACTCCTATCAAAAAAATATGTAGATTAATTACCACTGCTTCAGTGTTATCTAAATCACGTCATAATGCAGAAAGATAAAAAAAAAAACACCAAAAAAAAAAACCACCTCGAACCAAGGGCTGAATTGTCCAATAAGAAAAAGTGATGATGCTTTGGGTATTTCAGTTTAGGAGGAATAGTGAATAAGAAAGGATACAACAGTAGTGTTCAGTATAAAACCCATGTGAAAAACAAGGCTTAAAAGAACCTTTCCCCACTTATTTTACAACACAATGATTGCTTTACAACTGATGAAGCTTCTTGGATGAGAAATGGAAATGTCTTATTCTTCTTCCTCAAGGGAAAAAAAGACCAAATTGCCTTTTGAAAAAGCACCTTTGAGACAACTATAGCCTGGATGACTGAGGATCTCAATAGACACAAGGACTGCTGGAAAATATAGGAATGATACATATTACTTTATCACTTACATCATTCATTACAACATGAAATAATATTGACCACCAGTCTGAAAATATTCAGAAAATCAGCAGTAAGTCAAAGGTGATATAGTCTAAATGCAATCTGGGATAACAAGAAAACTACAAATAAACTTGTCTCCTCTATTTCCATATAAGGTTATCAAGGAAGGGGAAGAAACAATAGCTTCTGTTTCAGCTTCATGTTATCACCAGCAACCTAGTTAAAATGTTATCTCTCTGATCTCACATATTATTCATTTGCTCCTTCCACACTCTTGTCTACAACCATTTAAGAAACAATACAAAACTTCCAGTTCCAGTTCGCGGCATCTCTAGTCATTCTAGGAGACTTGTCTCCTCGTTGGCTAGCTTTCCCTCCACCGGCAGACCCTTATGAGGGTCCAAAGTCGCCCTGGAGGGTGCGACTTCTGTCGAGGAGGCTCTACTTGTCTGCTGAGGAGTGGTGGCTCCTTTAGTGGTCCGAGCTATCTCTGAGGGCTGACAGAGAAGAAGATCGGCCAGTAAAATGGCTGATCACCCTGCTGCTTCAAACCGCAAGTCAAAGAACATCTAAGCTGTAAGAACCCCTGTGGTGAATCTGGGAGAGACCTTTCTTTGCTATTCTCTCTATTCTATTTTGTATTTGGTACCTGAAAGAGCCTTGTTGGAATTACTTCCCTGGCTTGAAAAGGCAGCTTCTACATTTTTTGGGAAGAAAGGCATCCTATAAAAATAGAACAAAATTTTAAAGACTATAGTTACTTTTATATTTTTGGGGGTACAGAATTTTTTTTCTTTTCCTTTCCTCTTTTTCTAAGAACTGTACTATCATCCTATGCTGGAAGATTATTTCTTTTTCACATTATACTTTAAAAGATAGAAAAGGGGAAATGGTGTTTGGAAAAGACTTTTTTTAACCTACTGAGGACATCTAGTGGCAAAAATTTAATACTGCATCTTCTGGTTACTTGGTTTGAAGATAGCTGACCTTCAAAACACTTTTGAAGAGGAAAGATAAGCTGGGTAACTGTGGGAACTGTGGGGGTGGATATTGCCTAAATTATATCAAATATAGCCTCCACAAAAAAGAAAAGAGAGACTCTTTTTAATCACTATCAAAATGGAGAAACCTCAGTCACAATTAAACTGTACACTTATATTGGAAAAGATCTATGAGGCTACTGCAGAAATATGTGCTACAATGAAAAAGTTTATTACAGAACTAAGATCCAGAAATGTCACTTCAAATGTTCAAATGGATGTCCAGCCTACATCTGACTATGGTATAAATCAAAATATATTAGAAGAGGAATCAACAGAGATAAAAAAGGAACTTATTCTATCTTACAAACCTTCCATCTGCAACTTTGAGGAACAGAAGAAGCAAAGACTGAGATTTCAAACTACAAAGCAACGACGCTTCAAGGAGGAGAGAAATAGACATCTAATGCAAAGGATGGGATTTCTATTATTTCAAAGGCTACTGCAAGCAACAAAGATAGATCTACTGGCTGAAAGGGAAGCGTCCCTATAGAAACCTTCTTGGCACAGGAAAAAAGCCAGAATTAGACTGAAAAGAGAAATTTAAAATTGTGTAATGGATTAAAAGGCAATGTTGGATTTATGGTTTGTTTTAAGGATTATGATTTTAGAGTTAGAAGCAAGAAAAAATATAAACATGTATACATGAAGGTGATTTTTAGAATGGATATTTTAAATAGATTAAGAATACATTTTGGAATAATAGATATATTTTGATGAAAATTATGTATTGGAATTGAAAAAATGTTGATTTTTTAGATTGGGATGGTTTTAATAATTAATGGAGTGTTTTAACTTAGTGAGATGATTTTTTTGTACAATAACATAGATGTGATAGGTATGATAATCAATTGGATGAAATTTAAAGTTTGTGTAATGAATTGAAGTGATTTAAGGTTTAACATTATTTTTTAACTAAGATAGCTATTGTGTAATGGAAGAAGAAATAAATGAGATTGGTGATAAAAGGAGGGATGAGAGAAATTAAGAACTAGAATACATCTGGAAGGGATACCTGAATTGATAACTTGTTGATTTAAAGTTAAATTTGATTTTGGTAATTGTAAACTGATAAAGTTTTAAAACAGGTTTAGTAGTAATAGAAACTTAATTTAGAAATGGAATTTTTAAACGGGAAATAGAGAGGAGACAGTGAATGTATTAAGTTGAGTTGTTTATTTATGTTTTTACTTTTGAATGTCTGATTACCCAAACACAACGGTGTGTCCTGAGTACTTTTTCTTAAAAATTAAAAAAACCAATTATATATATATATATTAAAAAAAGAAACAATACGCTATAAGGAGAATTTCCATAGCTAAGTCACTTGCCAATGAGGCAATAAATTTGAAATTTGTTGAAAAAAAAATATAATCTCAGAAAGTGAGTGCTAACAATTACTTTCTCAACTATAGATGGGAAATCATCTAATAGTACTTTTCCCATGTGTGGCAAGTGAAAAGCAGTGCAAGTGAAGATTCAATTAAAGTAAGTGCTTTAATGAAAAACCCTAGATAGGTCCTATCCTTAAATAGCAGTCCACAGCCTTATCCTTCAAATTAAGTGGGATTTTATTTTTTTAAAAATGCAATTCAAGGTTTCAATGAATTGTCAAATTCCCTTCACTATCGTACTCATGAGATTATCCGGAGGCATCTTGTTATGTGTAATGAGAGCCACAAAATGTCATTTGAGATGTCTTACTTAGATAAATATTCATGATTTCCTGGTATGAATATTGAAGTAATGCCTTTGGTCCCACACTTCCCACCTCACTCCCTCCCTCTCTCCTTCCCTTCCTATCATATAATCAGCAATACAAACTTATTTTGGACTTTGATCCAACTTGATTAGCCATTTTCTGAAGGAAAAAAATATTGCAATAGGAAGCCTATCAAAGCAAAGTGCAGTTAACATAATAACAATAACAATAATAATAAAGGAAGGGACCTTGGAGGTCATCTAGTCCAACCCCCTGTTCAGGCAGGAAACCCTATACCACTTCAGACAAATGGCTGGCCAGTCTCTTCTTAAAGACTTCTAGTGTTGGAGCATTCACAATTTCTGGAGGCAAGTTGTTCCACTAATTAATTGTTCTAACTGTCAGGAATTTTCTACTTAGTTCTAGGTTGCTTCTCTCTGATTAGTTTCCATCCATTGCTTCTTGTCCTGCCTTCGGGTGCTTTGGAGAATAGCTTGACTCCCTCTTCTTTGTGGCAGCCCCTGAGATATTGGAACACTGCTATCATATCCCCCCTCATCCTTCTCTTCGTTAAACTAGACATACCCAATTCCAGCAACCGTTCCTTGTATGTTTTAGCCTCCAGTTCCCTAATCATCTTTGTTGCTCTTCTCTGTACTCTTTCTAGAGTCTCAACATCTTTTTTACATCATGGTGACCAAAACTGCATGCAATATTCCAAGTGTGGCTTTACCAAGGCATTGTAAAGTGATATTAACACTTCACATGATCTTGATACTGTTCCTCTGTTAATGCAGCCTAGCACTGTGTTGGCTTTTTTGGCAGCTGCAGCACACTGCTAGCTCATATTTAAGTGATTGTCCACGAGGACTATCACATATAGAACGTTTGTTCTGTCTACTCAGAAGAAATACATAGTTTATCAAGATGTAATAAAAATATCATAGGTTGCAATGGAAATTGAACTTTTAAAACTTAGTTTCATTTTATCAATTATCTTTCCAAACTTTTAAGCTTTACAACACTTCCATATATTCACTGCATTTCCAGCATTGTTTATTTTGGTACTGGAGAAATATCAATAGAATATCTTATACCATTCCTGCCCCTAGGAACAATATTCAGAGTAAATATAATGTTCTTCTTCCATTGAATTTCCCACTGTTGCATCTCTATTATTGTATTCAAATCAGAATCTATTTAAAATGTATCCTATTGAAGGTTGTTTCATACTGGTTAAATGGATTGTCTGATTATCTATTTAATTTCTGCTTTTAGTATGCATTGCATTGAGATATTCTGGCATATGAAAAGGAATACAAGCTATTATTGTTGTGGTTGTTTGCAGAGTGTTCCCTAGCAACTATAAATTAGCAGCGCTGCATGTATGCAATTTGTGTTATTGATCATTAAAACTTCTGTCGTTGCTTAGGAGAGTCTCTTCTGTATATAGCCCCATTACATTTTTATAAAACTAAGAGCTTAATGCCAGTTTGCTTAATGCCAGTTTATTTTTCTAAAGACATTAAGGCATTACCTCATGGAATTGCAAAATATTTATTCCACTCAGCTATTTATTTTATTCATTGAGCTGTATACCGCCCTAAGTCATGCTTTAGTCATCCCTGAGACTGCATTCCTGAAATTTGATAGCAAACAACAACAAATATTGTAATTTCCAGCCAATTTTCATTGAGTAACTATACAGAATGGGTACATACAGAGGGCGTCAAACTATTATCCAAAGCACCAGAGGGTAGGACAGGAAACAATGGTTGGAAACTGACCAAAGAGAGAAGCAACCTGGAATTAAGGAGAAATTTCCTAACAGTTAACCCAACACAATTAACCAGTAGAATAGCTTGCCTTCAGAAATTGTGGACCCTCCATCGATGGAGGTTTTTAAGAAGAGACTGGACAGTCACTTGTTTGACAGGGTATAGGTCCTCCTGCTTGAGCAGGGGGCTGGACTAGAAGACCTCCACAGTCCTTTCCAGCTCTATTCTATTCTCTATTCTCATTAAAGCTTAAACTGAAAGGTCTCCACCACTGGAAAAATGGCCCAGTTGCTTCTCCCAAAGACCTAAAAAAAATGCATCCAGCTCAGTTTTTCCTATTACATCACAGCCTCCCCCTTTTAGTAAGTGGGTCTTGGTCATACTTCAGAAAGCACAGCTCACAATCACTGCCATCACTAGCCTTAAAGATATGAGTACAATAGAGTTTCAAAGATACTTGACATGAGAGCAGGATTGGCATAGCACATAAAGCGTTAGACTGAAGTTTTCAGCTGAGAACATTATTTGGAAACCATTATGTCTTCCTGCTCAGTTCCTGACATTAAAATAACATTAATTTGCCTTCTCAAATGTTTAACCTTTTTTTGTAGGCAAGAGGTTCTATCGATCTGTTTTTATTTGCCTTGCCATTCTATGCCTGGCATTTAAATAATTAAGTATAAACTACTGTATAATCTTATAATGCCTCTTCCAGAAGCAGGTTCTTACTAATCCTTTCTGCCATTGGGAGTAAGAGATGTCATTTTAATTATACTCTGTGTATTCTGACTGATGGAAGAAAGCTAAATGAAGTGTCCATAAAACTGACCTTAATGCAATTCCCAAACTTGGGACTTGGGCTTTGCACACAGAAAATCATTTAATCTTGCTTTTTAAGCCATTCCAGTTTATATGGCTTGTTGGCCTTTCTGTTTCATTTTTTTTTATGACAAATTTTGACATTTCATTTTACCTCTGATAACATACAAATGTTTTCTGTAGAGATAATTCTCCCTGACCCCACCCATTCTCTTTTTTAAGTTTCTATTACATTAGATTGCTGTATTTATTGTGGTGAAAGAAAAGCAAATCCAGTTTTCTAGGACAATTCTGAAAGAAAAAAAGGAAAATGATAGTCAGAAGAGGTTTCCTTCACAGATTTGACCTAGAACGGTTATACAAAGTCATGTCATTTCCAAAATTAGACAGGTATGGTATAATTTGTACTCTGTTGTGGTTCTACTAATTGCCCTGAAATGAGTCTAGATTTGTGTAGGAATTCAGAATGAATATTTTCTATGCAATATCTTCTGCTTATACAGCATCTTCCAACCAAGTGGATATCGACACAACTTTGTGAAAAAGTGCCTGACCACTCAACAGTCAAGGCAGGCTGTGAAAAAGATAACACTTCCATACATTAAAAAAAAAAACATTTCAGAAACAACCAACAGACTATTACAACAACATGGCATCACTGTAGCACACAAACCAACTAAAGCCCTCCAAAACATTTTAAGTAGACCAAAAAACCTAGTAGCCCCTGAAGAAAAAATAGGAATGATCCACATACAGTGTAAGGAGTATAACAGCCACTTTTAGGACAGACAGGCAGAAGGTAGTTTAGACCAGGCATGTCAAATTGCCGGCCTGCGGGCCAGATGCATCATACTGAAACCGCGCCCACCCCATTGCCAGCAATGGGGGGAAAGTTGTGATATGTTGCACAACATCACATGACATCGTGATTTTAACATGCCTGGTTTAGACACTTAAAACAATTAATCGGTGAAACAATCTGCCTTCAGAAGCTGTGAATATGAATCTGTGAATCTCAGGGGCTGTCACAGAGAAAGGGGAGTCAAGTTATTTTCCAAAGCACCTGGAGGCAGGACAAGAAGCAACTAATGAGAAACTAATCAAGGAGAGAAGCAACCTAGAACTAAGGAGAAATTTTTCTGACAGTTATAACAATTAATCAGTGGAACAACGTGCCTCCAGAATCTGTGAATGCTCCAACACTGGAAGTTTTAAAGTTTTTAAGAACTTTAAGAAGAGACTGGCCAGCCATTGGTCTGAAATGGTATAGGGTTTCCTGCCTGAGCAGGGGGTTGAACTAGATGACCTCCAAGGTCATCATTATTATTATTATTATTATTATTATTATTATTAATGATTATCGCACAGTCAGTCGGATGTTCAGACTGGATTTGGCATTTTTGTCTACCTATCGAGTCCTTACCAAAGACCTGGCATAGGCAGATGTGGATGTTTGATGGTATTACAGATATCATCGCAGGATGGAAGCAGTTCCTAGCAAGGCCGCCTTTTGCAATTGACTAATGGTGAATTTGTCAATGCCGATGGTGTTCAAGTGGTGCTCCAGTTGTTTTGGGATTGCACCCAAGGCACCGATTACTATTGGTACTACCCTTGCTTGCTTTTTCCACAGTCTTTCTATTTCTATTTGTAGGTCTTTGTATTTTGTTATCTTCTCCAGTTCTTTCTCATCTATTCTGCTGTCTCCAGGCACTGCCATGTCCACTATCCAGACTTTTTTGTCTTTCTTATCGACAATTGTTAAGTCCGGGGTGTTGTTGTTATTATTATTATTATTATTATTATTGCTATTACTATTATTACTACTACTACCTCCAAGGTCTTTCCAACATTATTAGTATTAGTATTATTAGTACTACTACTACTACTACTACTACTACTATTATTATTATTATTATTATTATTATTATTATATTAGCAGACTTCATTAATGAACACCAACTACAAGCAGAAGGCATGATGGAAACTTCTTAATTGTACAACATATGGACAGACTTAACCATAGTTTCAACTGGGAAAAGAAAAAGAAAAGGCTAAAAAAGAAACAAGAAGACCAAAACACCTTATTGTCAGAAATCAACAACCAAATAAGCAGGGATTAATATCAGGATTAATACCAGACCAACAATCAAGCACTAAACCAGCGGTTCTCAACCTGTGGGTTGCGACCCCATTTGGGGTCGAACGACCATTTTACAGGGGTCGCCAAACACCGCAGTCCGCCATTTTTCCCCCCTTTTCCCCTCAGCCGGCGCAGGGGGCAGCACCGCGCATGCGCGGGGTAGCACCGTGCATGTGCGATGCGGGCCGTCGTGCCGCGCTGCACATGCGCGGTGCAGGTCGGGGTCGCAGCCTGAAAAAAGTTGAGAACCGCTGCACTAAACAATATCCGAATCAAGGGATTACCAATTCAAACAAACATCGAAATGGTAAACAACAGACTAATCAAGGCTTACCAAGAAGGAAACAACACTTCCACCAGTGCTGACAGGGAAAGCCAGTGTATATAAACAAAGAATAAACCTCACTCCTGCCTAGCACTGATGATATTACCTGGTTGGGTAATGAAATCTTTAGATGAAAATTCAAGGTAATAATATATCAAAATCTGCCTACTGATTTCCCTAAAGCTTTATAAATGTCTTTCTCAGAATTTACCATGCCTCTCCTGGCTAGCTAAGAATTTCAGGGAATAATGTGCAGTTCAGCCATGAAGCATGCATCCCTGGGAGAGGAGATGGTCCTTCCATTAACAAGGCTATGGTCCATCATCGTTTCAGGAAACTGTCATGACACACAACCATTTTCAATAATTTCTAATCCATCTCCAATCTTCCCAATCTTGTTGGCTTTTTGGAGAACCATTAAGAACTGTCTGTTTTCCCAGGATCAGGAGATATGTTGAACCCAGGCATTGCTTTGGTTTTCCTTGCTTGTGATACGCTTCGTTTGTTTCCTTTTTGGGTTATTGTTCTCATTTTACCTTTGTTTTGTAGGAAACTTTTACATTTTGTTAGCCAGCCAGAGTTGCATGTGTCTGATGTAAGCCATATAATTCAATTAAAGCCACAAAACAGACAAATAAATATTTGCACCATTTTGTGATAAATTTGAACTTACTGTATTGCTGCAAAATGATGCAGCATGCTACATCTTTCTTCTTCTGTTACTTATCTCAAGTTCATTTAGTTGCCCAAGCTTACTGATATCACAAATTAGAAAGAAAAGCATCTCACAAGGACAATTTAATAAAACTCTTTTATTTCAAGAGATCTCCACACAGTTACATGTACCTCTTGACAAATTCATAACTAAGACAGCAGCAAGAAAACTACAGACCAGTCATGAGAATTTCATCAAAGCGTTCTTGCCCTATACATACATATACCCAGGGCATATTTTCCATCAAATAAAATGAAATTGTTGGGGGGAAAGGCAGAACTTTTCAACATACTGTAATGCCGCTTCTTTTTGAATACCTGTACAAGATACAGCCATCCCACCACTAATTAAATATATTTGAGGCAGACTGGAGGAAAGCAGAAGATAGTACTATTATTCAGACAGTAGCAAAACATCTTTTGAGGGAGGGAGGGAGGGAGGGAGGGAGGGAGAGAGAGAGAGAGAGAGAGAGAGAGAGAGAGAGAGAGAGAGAGAGAGAGAGAGAGAGAGAGAGAGAGAGAGAGAGAGGAACCTTATTGCACCGCAATAATATTCTTGTAATCCCTGTATTATGTTATCCTTGACATAGTAGTAAGTTAACATTCATAGGCCTTTTCCCCAAGATGGATTGAGTGAAATGAAGCAGGGAGAGAACAGCATGTTAAATACATTTTTTTAATGAGAAGCAAATTCCCCGAAACATAGGGTAGTCTTGCTTGAAAGATGATGATGATAGATAGATAGATAGATAGATAGATAGATAGATAGATAGATAGATAGATAGATAGATAGATAGATAGATAGATAGATAGATAGATAGATAGATAGATAGATAGATAGATATGAAGGAAGTTAGCCCAGAGAAGGAAATATTAAAAGGGCAGAAAAATATACTTTTCCTCAAAAGGATTTTTTAAAAAACAAACAAACCTGGCCCCAAATCTATCTCTCTGCCCCAAGCAAGAGAATACGAATGCAGATGTAGATCCATCAGAAAGCTGAAGCCAGGGCACTCAAGAAGACAAAAAGAAGATCTGCATGCCCCACCCAAACTCTAGGAGTGATTAACCCCATCACCTGGCAAGCAGGATATGATAATAGGATTAAACCACAGATATCAAGAAATAGCTTCAAGGTTCATGCCACAGGAACAGGAAACTATTCCAAAGGCTAGAGGGGGTATAAAAACCTATTGCCCATGTGCTCAAGGTCTCTTTCCTCTCTGCTCCTTGCAAGTACCATCTTTCTGCTTCTTCAATAAACTGTAACCTTCTTCCAAAAGCAGTTGCCATTTTGCTTATTTATCCCAGCTTGGATGAACCAGGAAGAAGACTTACTTCTAACAGATAGATAGATAGATAGATAGATAGATAGATAGATAGATAGATAGATAGATAGATAGATAGATAGATAGGTAGATAGGTAGATAGGTAGATAGGTAGATAGGTAGATAGGTAGATAGGTAGATAGGTAGATAGGTAGATAGATAGATAGATAGATAGATAGATAGATAGATAGATAGATAGATAGATAGATAGATAGATAGATAGATAGATAGATAGATAGATAGATAGATAGATAGATAGATAGATAGATAGATAGATAGATATACAGTCAGGACAAAGAGAAAAAAGGAAAGGGAGGGGAAAGAGGAGAGAAAGAGAGAGATACTGTAGATAGATAAAGATTAGATGATAGATGATAGACAGACAGACAGATACAGTAGATAGATGATAGAGATAGAAAGAGAAAGAAAAAGGAAAGGGAGGAGGGAAAGGAAAGAGATACTGTAGATAGATCTTGTAGATAGATATAGATAGATTAGATGATAGACAGACAGATAGACATACACAGACACAGTAGACAGATTATAGTAGATTATACAGTAGATAGATACAGTGGATAGATTATAGAGATACAGACAGAGACAAAGAAGGAAAGGGAGGGGAAAGAGGAGAGAAAGAGAGAGAGACTAGATATTGTAGATAAATACTGTAGAAATAGATAGATGATAGATAGATAGATAGATAGATAGATAGATAGATAGATAGATAGATAGATAGATAGATAGATAGATAGATAGATAGATAGATAGATAGATAGATAGATAGATAGATAGATAGATAGATAGATGAGACAGAGACAGAGACAGAGACGAAGTGAAAGAAGAAAGGGAGGGGAAAGAGGAGAGATAGAAAAAGCAAGAGAGCCAGATTGATTGTGTGTTTTCAAAGGTTAGTCAACAGTTAATGTTCTTGCATTACAGCTGGGTCTATGGCAACAACAGAGTTTAAATGGAGGCGTATTTAGCAGCAGAAATGTCATAAAATCATTGTAAAGTGGGGAGGTCTATGACTTCAAATTCCAAAATCCTAGCCAGGAAACTGATGTGTGCCTTTTATATTAGAAAGAAAAATCCTGAAAAGCTTTAGACATCCTTCTCCAACTGAAACAGTATGTGCAGCATTAAATCTGTAAAGAGGTATTTTGGGACTCAATAAAAGGAGAGTCAGGTACTCCTGCCAGCCAGGATCTGATTGTTCTCAGGTGAAATATCTACCGGTAATTAGTGTTTGTTTCTTTCAGAGACTACAAACCAGTAATCAAAATGTAAGACAGTATTGCAAACAGTATGTTCTATAGCTTTGTCAATATGGTAGTTAAAAAAAACAAAACAAATAAGAACAGTCTTTTCCAACTGAGCAATAGTTGCTAAAGATGCTGATAGAAAACACACACACACAGAGAGAGAGAGAGAGAGAGAGAGAGAGAGAGAGAGAGAGAGAGAGAGAGAGAGAGAGAGAGAGAGAGAGAGAGAGAGAGAGAGAGAGAGAGAGAGAGAGAGAGAGAGAGAGAGAGAGAGAGAGAGTGAGTTGGTGTGGGTAATGGGTGTGGGTCTTTGGGTTGGTGCACTTGAGGGTGTCATGCTGTGTTGTATCCCCACTCTGATTTTTTTTTCTTAGTTCATATGCCAACTTCCAATCTATGGCCAGATCAATTACAAATGTTCAATTAAATACTCTACTGTATATTAACTATATATAGAATTGTAACTATCTATAGTTAAATAATATAGTCTACTTTTTATTTTTATTTTATTGTATTTTTCTTTTTTCTTTGAAAAAACACTTTATATATGTTTTCTTTTGACAATGCATTTTATCTATGTTTTTCTCTGTCACATCCTCTCCTTTTCTTATCATCTACTCTGCTCAGCAAGAGTTGTCTGAGCCCAGCTGGCCAGTTATGGTGTAGAAAAAAGGAAGCCTTCCTCCAGCCCATTACAAAAGGCTGAACAGTTGAGACTTACTTCAAGACTACTGATAAGACAGTATTATCTACTGCAAGTTTGCCATAACAAACTCTTGGCTTCTGTGGAGATCCTACTCTGCCTATTCATGCATCTACCATGTTGTCAATTATTTTGCTGATTGGAGTGCTTGGGTCTCCATGTTTGGTTTCTGAATGCTTCATTAACAGACTAGTTAATATCTTCAGTGGAGGTTAGTGGATGTCTATGTTCTGTTTATAAGCACTTCAGGTGTGGGTGTGTCAAGTGAGAGTCTTGTGATGGATCAGGTGAGAGTCATCAGAGAGAGGCTTGTGACGGGTCATGAGCAGTGGTGGGATTCAGCTGGTTCCCACCACTTCAGTACAACCGGTAGCTAATCTTTTGTTGCCCAGACCCAGAACGGACTTCTGGAAGTGGCGTCCACACAGAGAACCGGTTGTTCACATATTTGAATCCCACCACTCGTCATGAGTTCATTGAAGGCTGGCATTCCACAAGCAATTCCATCAACAGTCACAACCCACAAGCTCAGAGAATGAACCTTCACCCTCATCCTACACCCGAGCTACAGATATTTGCCACTATTGCAAACTAAAGCTTTTGTTGAACTTTCCAACAACTGGGAAGCAGAGTCTCAGCAGCAACTAGACATTCCTATTCACTGGCTGGTTTTGGGGATGCAGTCATTTTGCTGATCTCTGCCAATGTTTCAACTAATATCAATAAACATCATGTACTTCCAAGATGAGGAGATGTGGGAAACAATCAGTTGACTTGAACTTTGACTGTAGACTACAGATCCTATTTTACATGGAATAGTTGATTATGCTCGAGATACTACCTTGATTATACTTGTGCCATACGAATCTAAATTTTTGAAATGTGATTAGTACTATCACTCCATTTTTGTACTTTGCTTACGGTTGTTTAAGCAGAACGTGAATATCATAGAGATACCCCTTTCAAAATAACTAAAAAATAAATTGGCATCCACACTGAAATTGCATCCAGGGGTTTCCTTAGTTGTAACCTGTCTAATTCACCTCAGGTGAATTGAAAATTATTTCTTCGTGTGATCTACATACTTCATACAAGGCCATCCCAGGATGAAATGGGAGATTGATGCTCTAGTGCAGGAGTGTCAAACTGCCAGCCCGCAGGCCGGTTGCATCATGTGGAGGCTGCATCCACCCCAGCTCCGGCAATGCAAAAAGTCACAATATGTTGTGACACGTCACGTGATGCACTGAGTTTGACACCCGTGCTCTGGTAGAACGCAAGTAAAAAAATTGGTTATTCCATTAATTTTGTAAATCACTGAAGGCAAATTGGATAAGAAAGAATCAACCTTTTGTGGGGAGGGCCAATTTGGTGTTAAATTGTTACTTAATAAGTCAATTAGATGCCTATGGCCTCCTATCACATTAAATTGAAGAAGCAACTGTGTAATATCTTATGTCTTCCTAAAATACATGTGATGTTTCCTGGAAGATGACTAATCTCTCGGGCTTTCTCAGAAATGTAGAATCAATTTTAATGTAAAACTGGCTGGTAAATCTAAATAGAAATGTCGGTATCAATTACATTATGAGGTATCAAAGATTCTCACTACATAAAGCATTGTAGATTTAAGTCAAAGGCAGTGACAAGCATTTTGGATGTCAGTTGAATTTGTTGTTTCTAAGCTATAAGAAGCAGTTACAGGGGAATAAGTTCCTCTTGCTAACAATGGAATGTAGTTCATTTCTGCCGGATTGATAATATCATCAAAGTGAGCTAACAGACCATTAAATAATGGCAGTATGGCAATCAAATCAGTCTGTTTTAATAAATGGTAAAGAGGTGCTGCATTCATCCTCACACAAAGCTCAAAGTAATTTTTTCTAAAATATTTTGATGCCTACTCAACACTAGTGTTTAGACTTTATGCACATCTGTATTTCCCGAACTCTGAAAAAATAGTTTCTTACAAATGCAGATTATTCTTTATTGTATCCTATCTAATTCACCTCAGGAAAATGAAAATTATTTCTTCATGTGATTTGCATACTTCATATAAGGCCATCCCATGATGAAATGTGAGATCAATGCTCTAGTGGAATGCAAGTAAAAAAAATTGGTTATTCCATTAATTTTGTAAATCACTGAAGGCAAATTGGATGAGAAAGAATCAACCTTTTGATTCAATATAGCATTATGATTATTCTTTGTTAGTGTAATTCATCTTTTTCATGTTTCCTCCTACTGGTTTTTCCCCCCAAATGGCACTATTTCTATTTTTTTTTCAAAGCAAGAAAGATGACTTTGCATTGGTGTTCTCAGTTTCAAAAGCCAAAAAAGATTTTTTTTATTTATTTATTTATTAAATTTCTATACCGCCCCTCTCCCGCAGGACTCGGGGCGGTTCACAACCCAATAAAAACATATTAAAAACATATAATAACAATAAATGTTTAAAAGTAAATTAAATTAGATTAACACAAGGCTGTTACTAAAAACCAGTTAAAAACCCAATTTAAAACCCGAACAGCCTTGTTTAAAAATTTTAAAACCCGAGGAGATCTAGGCCAGGCCGGCTTGATTGAAGAGATGAGTCTTCAGTTCTCTTCTGAAGGTGCGGAGATCATGACACGTCCGGAGTTCTGGGGGGAGTTTGTTCCACATCGTCGGTGCCCCCACAGAAAAGGCTCTCCCCCTGGGCGCCACCAGCCGACACTGCTTAGCCGATGGCACCCTGAGGAGGCCCTCTCTGTGGGAGCGAACTGGTCGATGGGAGGTATTTACTGGCAGAAGGCGGTCTTGTGAATAACTGGGTCCTATGCCATGGAGCGCTTTAAAAGTGGTAACCAGTACCTTGAAGCGCACCCGGAAAGCCACCGGCAACCAGTGCAGCTCGCGCAGGATAGGGGCCATTCGTACCCGCCAGGGTGCCCCCACTACCACCCGCGCAGCCGCATTCTGCGCCAGTTGAAGCCTCCGCGTGCACTTCAAGGGGAGCCCCATGTAGAGAGCATTACAATAGTCCAGTCTGGAAGTGACGAAGGCATGGGTGACCGTGCGTAGCACGTCCTTATCTAGGAAGGGGCGCAACTGGCGTACCAGACGAATCTGGTAAAACATCCTCCCAGCCACGGCCATCAGATGGTCCTCAAGGGACAGCCGTGAATCTAGGAGGACTCCCAAGTTGCGAACCCTTCCTGTGGGGGCCACTGACTCGCCCCCAATAGACAGCGATGGAGTCAGCTGGTTGTACCGGGACGACGGTAACCACAGCCACTCGGTCTTGGAGGGGTTGAGCTTGAGACCGTTCTTCCCCATCCAAATCCGCATGGCCTCCAGGCACTGGGTCAGCATGTCAAGAGCTTCATTTGGGTGGTTCGGGGTGGAAATGTACAGCTGAGTATCATCAGCGTACTGATGGAATTCCACCCCAAAACCTCGGATGATCTCACCCAGCGGCTTCACATAAATGTTGAACAACAAGGGCGAGAGGACCGACCCCTGAGGTACCCCACAGTCAAGGGGCCTCGGGGTCGACCTCTGACCCCCTGTCAACACAAACTGCGTCTGGCCAGAGAGGAAGGAAGAGAACCACCGAAGCACGGTGCCCCCTATACCCAGCCCCGCCAGCCGGCGCAGCATGATACCATGGTCGATGGTATCAAAAGCCGCTGAGAGGTCCAATAGCACCAGGATAGAGGAGCAACCCCTGTCCCGGGCCCGCCAGAGATCATCCACCAATGCGACCAAAGCTGTTTCCATGCTGTAACCTGGCCTGAAGCCCGACTGGAATGGGTCCAGGTACGACAATTCCTCCAGGTGCTGAGGGAACTGTCGAGCAACCACACTCTCAACAAACTTCGCAACAAAGCGAAGGTTGGAGACAGGACAGTAATTAGATAGAACAGCCGGGTCCAAAGCGGGCTTCTTGAGGAGGGGCCGCACCACCGCCTCTTTCAGGGCGGCAGGGAAGACACCCTCACTCAACGAGGCGTTGATAATTGCCTGGAGCCAGCCTCGCGTCACCTCACTGGAGGCCAGTACCAACCAGGAGGGACACAGGTCCAATAAACATGTGGTTGCTCTAAGACCTCCCAGCAACCTGTCCACGTCATCAGGTGTCACGTAGTCAAACTCAGCCCAGATAGTAGTCTCAAGACCGGCCTCAGCCACTTCTGCTGGACTGCCTTCGTTGAAGTTAAAGCCTTCCCGAATCTGAGCAATTTTGTCATACAGGTATTGCACAAAATCCTCAGCTCTTCCCTCCAAGGGGTCCCCCCTCACCTCCCGATGAAGGAGGGAGCGGGTTACCCTAAACAGGGAGGCTGGCCGGTTATCTGATGACGCAATAAGGGCAGTGACATAAGAACACTTCTCTGCCCTTATTGCCACTAAGTAAGTCCTAATATGGTCTCTTACTCGTGTTCGGTCAGACTCAGAGCAACTCGCCCTCCAACTGCTCTCTAGGCGTCTTTTCCGGCGCTTCATCTCCCTCAGCTCCCCGTTAAACCAGGGAGCCGAACGAGAACCACGCCGGTTCAGAGGCCACAAAGGCACAACCCTATCCAAGGCACCAGCAGCTGCCCTATCCCAGGCAGCTACCAGCGCCCCGACCGAGTTGTGTGTTATATATGTTAGAGCCTCCGGTATTGGCCCAAGCTCCGTCTGGAACCTCTCGGGTTCCATCAGTCGCCTGGGGCGGTACCAAACAATTGGTTCCGCCTCCCTGCAGTGGGGTGTAGCGGTCCAAAAGTCCAGGCGTAGGAGAGAATGATCTGACCATGACAAAGGTGTAATAACAATATTTCTCGTATCCAGATCACTCAGACACTGACCAGAGACAAAAACCAGGTCAAGCGTGTCCCATTTACATCTTGACATGTGTATATATGTGCAGTATTTCTGGAAGGATTAGTAGTCACTTGAAGAAACATGATATGTGTGGACACAGATAAAAGTTTCCTCAATGACTGTCAGCTTGAATGTCTATGGAAATTCTCAATTATCCAGGCTGTGGTTGTCCCAAAGGTGATTTTCTAAAAGGCAACTGGACTTTCTTGGTTTTTTTTCTTTGAAAACATTCTTCAGTTCTAACTGATTGGTGGGGAATGGAAGGATTTATATTCTTTGCAATCATTCATGCAATCCATTAGAACTGAAGAAGCTTCTTGGATGAGAAGTGAAATGTTTTCAGAGAAAAAAAAACCACCAAGAAAGCCCAGTTGCCTTTTGGAAAAGCACCCTTGGGACTGTCAGCTTGAATGTTTGCATTCATTTTGTTTAAGCTACTTCAGTGGACCATCAGTTTCCCTCAAAATATAGCACTAATGTGGAGAGCCTACAATCAACAACCAGCTGAACTGCCAGTTGACAATTGGTGCTGACAATTGGCACCGAAAGTGAGTATTGTCGGCTCAGCAATACACATGTCAGTCTTTATGTAAAATGGCGGTCCATTGCACTGAAGGATTGGTGAATAAAATTCTGCAGAACTCCCACTTGAACAAGTGATGGGAATGCTGAAGGCCACTCTTCCAATAACATGAAAAGGAAACAAGATTGGGTGTTCTTCCCTCCAAAATTTGTCAATTGCCTACATATACTTGCAGTAGAATGAGTTAGTCATGTGGATCAGCTCTCCAATAGTTTGCTTAGGTCAGGGGTCTTCAAACTCTGCCCTTTTATGACTTGTGTCATAAAACTGCCAGCATGCCTGGCTAAGGAATTCTGGGAGTTGAAGTACACAAGTCATAAAAGAGCCAAGTCTGAAGACCCCTGGCTTAGGTAAGCAATGATAAAACACAAGAAACAATGATATTTGGGGACTTCTGTGAGCTTGTTTTTGGAGAAAAAAATCCATGGAAGGGCAGTCAACAGACCAAGTATAATTCCAGGTTAAGTGGGAAAATTAGTTTTAAAAGAAAGAAACAATTAATTGAAGACCTGAAAATAATAAGCAAGTAAATATATGGATTTAAAAGTCAGCTTAATCTGGTTTTAGACTTCAAAATTACTGCATTGTGAGTGTAGCATGTTGTTACATATGGCAATATTCATTCTTTTTCTATACTTCTTTTACATGCCGGCACTGACAACTTTGATTTAGTGTCTATTTAGGACAATCTGTGGTTTGTTTGTTTTTTTTTAATCTCTCTGATGCTGCTACAGAAGTAGACACCATATTTATTTTCTTTCGTCTTATATTTTCAGATTCTCTCTGTTCCAAAACATGGACTGTTTGCCTGACATCAGAATACTTTGATTATTACCATAAATTAACTGGATCAGAAGGAAGCTCTTTGATAGAACTGTCATTTAGAGTGTGGAATTGCTTCTGCCAGCTTTGATTCTTCAGTTATTTTTAGGGACTTTTTTTTCTAATTATCACTTGTAACTCTTTAAAATACATAGACACATCCATGCCTGCTCAAACCTTAGCAATTAATTATGTAGAAAGATTTTAAACCAGGCTTGAGAAATAATACATATATAAAACATGAATTTGACAGCTCTGTATTGAAAAGAATATTTGGATTTATGTTAGAAAATAAATTGAGCTACTCCCATCAGGAGCTGCAGAATGCGTACATTTCATTTGCATGGAACTGGGTTAGGTTTAGGGCCCAATGTTTTGTTTCTAATTTACATTTTATTTTTATTTATTTATTTGATTGATATAGCCACCCATTTTAACAGGTGTTTCTGGGTGACTTACATCATAAAATGTAAACACGATTAACAAAGTAGTACAAAATAAATACATATAGCACTGAGTAAAACTGTTTTTAGGAATGTCCCTTTTTTTCAAGAGGAAACTGGACTTTCTTGATTATCTTTCAAGACATTTTGATTCTCATCCAAGAAGCTTTTTGGATGAAAAGTGAAACGTCTTCAAAGAGAAACAAGGAAGTCCAGTTCCCTCTTGAAAAAAACACCTTTGGGACAACCATGACTTGGGTGACTGAGAATCTCCATAAACATTTAGCTATGCACTTTGGGATGAATACCCATTGAATGGTGTGGGTGCATGAACAGATTTCCAGAAAAACTGCAGACTACAAGAATCATTTGTGCTTTAGTTTGAGATGCAGACAACACAGACTCATCACTCTCTAGCAGAGTGTGCTAGAGAGAAGGTCCCTGAAGATAGGCTTCATCATGAGTCCAAAAGCTCAAAAGATGACACCTGTGGTCCCAGTGACTGACCCATATTGGATCCATGACCAATTGTGTCTTTTGTACTACATCCCAGCCTGAAATTTGACTGAAATGGATTCATTTACTCCAAGATTCTCTGGAATTGAAGCCCAACCATCATCTCAACTACCTCCCTAAAAATGGAATTGTCTAGGACAATTGGTTCCAGTGATAGCTGCTTGAGGAGAGATGTTCTACAGCAGGGGTGTCAAACTGCCGGCCCTCAGGCCAGATGCATCATGGCAAAACCATGCCCACCCCATTGCTGACAATGGAAAAATAGTTGTGATACATCGTAACACATTATGTGACATTGCGAGTTTGACACCCCTGTTCTACAGTTTCTTTAAAGAAGGAACTATTCTATCACTTAAGGACATGAGTCTCCATTTTGGTCTCATTCTCATTTTAGAAACTGGGAGACTGCATGTTATAGTCCTAGCCTAGGCATGAAGTGAGTTGGATGAATTTGGGCCAGTCACTCTCTCAGTCTTAAGAAGATGACAACGGCGATATATTTCCAAAATTTGCCAAGAAAGCTTCAGGGAATTATTCAGGCAGACACTAAGAATCAAGATTGAGTTGAATCAATGATTGTGCATTCCCAACACATTGCTTAGTGAGTTGACAACAAACCTGCTATAAGAATCTCAATGTGGGAATAGAAATAATGTTTCATAACATATTATTGCTTCTTAAAACCATAATGCTTCAGTATCTTTTAAAGAATGCAGATGCCCTCTCTGTTCAAAATCAAGACATTAATTTGTACTGTGCATCAATCTGGGGTAAGTCAGTTTCTGAGCAAGAAATATTTTTCTTTTGTAAATACTGTTCGGTTTCAGGCATATCAATTAAAAAGTCCTGCTGTTTTTAAAGGCTTTAAAACTCTAGACTAAAGTCCATACTTTATAAGGCAAATCAAGCACTGTCTATAGAATTACACTGTTAGTAATTAATATTTGTACTCTGAGATACTTCTATTCAATAAGTCAACCCAGAAAAAAATATTTCTATTCCCCATTGCACTCTTCCTATGTATAATAGTTATTAATTCTGAGTAAATATTCTGAGTAAAGTAGGCTTCTATCCTAACATTTACTGTATAACTTCCATTAGATAACTGAAATATATTGTTCTGATTCTTTGTTGTCTTTATTAGTTATAATAAGCTAGCCAACTCAAGGCACTTCATGCTTTGAAAATCTTTAAAGACTACTGCATTTCAGCCCATGCATTTGTTTTCAGGTGCTTGGCCGTGTTCTTGTAGCAGCTAAGATAAATCACTAGATGACAGAATAAAAAACAGCAGGTGGTGGGCTTTTTTTCTTCATTGTGGAAGCCCCTTTCTACAAAATGTCTTCCCAGCCACATCTGTTTTCTTTCTCTGTGAAAAGATCATCTTTTAGAAAGACTGTTGAGGAAAGCTAACTGGAATTCGTTTTAACTCCTTTTCTAATTTTCCCACTGCAATTCAGCAACACAAAGATTCTGTTTGTTGTTGTTGTTGCTTCTTGTGAATGAATAACGTAGTGAATCTCTGCCGGTTGTTTCAACTGTCAAGCAACTTGCAAATGTCTCAGTCCCCTTAAAGCTTACACACTAACACTCAAGATACAGAATTTCAACATGAGCCTTATTTCTCAATAACAACTTACTGGTTGATAGATAGCATATCAGTAACTAAGTCTCATTTCTCTGGTATTAAGAATATGTGTCATGAATGAAGGCAAATATGTGTGTCCCAGAATACATCACAGGATCCAATCTGGATCAGTCAAAAGGACCAGAGGTTTAGTCTTCCAAGGTTTCAGACTTATGCTAGAACCCATCCCAAGGGAATTTCTCTCACCAGCAGTTCCCTGAGGATGGGCTCCAGCACGAGTCCAAAAGCTCAGAAGACTAAACGTCTGGTCCAGTGGTGGGATTCAAATATGTGAACAACTGGTTCCCTGTATGGATGCCACTTCCGGAAATCCATTCTGGATGTGGGCAACAAAAAATTAGCTACTGATTCTGCCGAACTGGTGCAAACTGGCTGAATCCTACCACTGCTCTAGTCCCAGTGACCCACCTAGATTGGATTCTGCAATATGTGTCATTATCAGGTTTCTCAAACACTTATTGTTTCTTTTGTTTCCCTTGCATATATCTTTTTGTGCTTTTGCTTTGGGGCCTGCCATTATCCTGGGGGGAGGAGGGATGTTCACTTTTGTTTGGGATAACTTTCGCTTTCTACTTTTCCTCTCCTGCCTCTATCATCTTAAGAAAGGAATGTGTCTCCCTTATCAGGGAGATGGTTACAGAGAAACAAAACTGGAGAATACCTTGAGATGCACGCCAACTGTACCAGTTACCTGCACATCGTTGCCACCTGTGGATCGGCTGGATTTCAAATGGACATTATTATTCTGGTGGAAGGGGGAATATTGCTGGTTTAACTATACCTATCATGGTTCCAACAGATGAAACTCTTCAAAGAACTTCGAGGCATTGTTTACCTTAAAGAATCTTTATTTGAGTAGCATAGCATCGGCACTAACATGGTCGAAGCCAAAAACTGGATTCCCCTGCCCTGAGTCCATAGTATCAAAGCACAAATCCCTCCTCCAATTAACAGTCATAAATCACATTCTCCAATTAGTTTGAAATGCAGGCTTTCCTTCCAGTTCTCCAGCCCACCAATTCTTATCATCTCTTATTTCATTAACCTTGGCTCATACACTAAGTTCAGTATTATTATGTCTATCTAAATTCTCATGCACAATCCTCCCCCCCCCCAGCATCATCTAACTCTTCTCAAAGCAAAAATATCCAATGTTACGGTAGCAGTGTTGACAAAACTGTTTGAGTGGGATTTTCCCCAGATCTTGCCTTGACTTCCCTACTGTCACTAACCCCTAATAAAAGTTTCCTTTTGAGACAATGCCTGTTTCAAGAGTTCTGCTTTCCTGGGTGATTAGCTGAGGTGGGCTGATGTTAGGCCAGACTAAGATTAGGTATGTATGTAAAGAAGTGCTTGAATGAATGTTATCCAATGAAATTTAATTTCCTATTTGTTTAGATTGAAAAACAGGAAATAGTTACGTGAAATCAGTTTCATATCAACATGTTTTGCAAAAAAAATCATTTTTTGAGCAACATTACCATTTCAAAGACCAGGATTGCAAAGCTTTTATGACCAAGATGGTACAGGCTTAGAATTTTGTTTTAAATGTGTCCAAATACTTAAACCAAGGGTCTTCAAACTTGGCCCTTTTATGACTTGTGGACTTCAACTCCCAGAATTCCTCAGCCAAAGGCACCACAGATAAACTCAGCAAAATTCTCCACAAACACAATGTCAAGACAGTCTTTGGCACTGACCAAAAAATAGCCAACATCTTAAGAAACCCCAAAGACATGATCTAGCTAGAAAACCAAGGAGTCTATGAAATACCATGCAAAATCTGCCCAGCCACATACATTAGACAAACTAATAGGAGAATAAATGCACGCATCGCAGAACACAAGAACGCAGTCAGAAAAGAAGAAAAAACTTCCTCCTTCTTCCAGCACCTTAAAGCTACAGGACATGAAATTAATTTTGAAGGAACCAAACTAATCTCCAAAACTGAACACCACAACAAGAGAATAATTATGGAAGCCATTGAAATAGAAAAACACCCCCACAACATGAATAAACGTGATGATACCTCCCGTCTACCAGACATCTGGAAACTAGTCCTAATCAACAAATGAGTCCTAGCCACGAAAACTGACACCGGACCCAGAACAACACAGTATGCCACCACCATTTACCCTCACCAGACCCAAACCCAAAACCAAGCCCAAACCCATCCCTCAGACGAAATGCAACCACCATCCAGAAACCAAACCATGATGACATCACCAGCTGCTGCACCTCCCTCTGACCCCCACACAAAGCAAACAGACACATGCCATGAACACAGAGCTAGACTGCAAACCTGGAGCCTAACCAAAGCCCGGTATGTTACTTCACAGCCTTCAGCCCTGGACATCACATCACAGAACTCAGGAGGCTACAACGCCAAAGCTCAGGATGTTACAACACAGCCAACCACCCAGGATGGTGCAACACAGAACTCAGGATATCACTACACTAGATCTCAGGATGTCATCACACAGCCCATTACCCAGGTCGTTACAACACAAAAGACTAATGGGCACACAGCCAGCACCTCAACTACTCAGGATGTTACAAAACAGCCAAACAATAGCTCCTACACAGCCAACCAATCCACCTACAGCAACTAAGCCAGCACTCCACACACCCCCACCAATATATATAGAGAGACGGCAGCTCTGATCACACTTTGCTTGCACAAGCACGAAGCCAAAGACCCCAGCCTAAAGATGACTAGTGGGATCTTGTCGAAATGTCACCAAGATACTCTCAATCTTACATGGGAAAAGAGCCAAATACACCAAGACCTGCATACCTATACCCGTGAAAATCTACAAAAACAAATATATATATGTTTTCTGAGGTTTTCACAGGTGTTTGTATGTAGGTCTTTGGTTAAACCCAAATAACCAAAGACCTACATACATATATATATATATATATATATATATATATATATATATATATATATATATATATATATATATATATATATATATATATATATATATATATATATATATATATATATATATATATATATATATATATATATATATATATATATATATATATATATATATATATATATATATATATATATATATATATATATATATATATATATATATGGGATTCGAACCTGGGCAGTCTGCATGCTAGGCAGAAGCTTTAGCCTCAAGCCACAGGCTCTGTCCCGCTTTGTTAGTAGTCAGGGAGTGGATATGTGTGTCAAGTGGTTATTTTTTAGATTGCACCCTGTAAACCCAAATATGGGAGGAAGAAATCATTCTTTCCTTTGCTTGTTTCAGCTCAACCCAGAGCCATCTGCAAGCACAAATATATACCCTGTTTCCCCGATAGTAAGACACCCCCGATTGTAAGACGTATCGGGGTTTTCAGGGGGTCGGCTAATATAAGCCGTACCACGAAAGTAAGACATATTACTCCTGCCCACTTCCGCCTCCTGCTTAAAATACTTAAATACTTAAAATACTTAAAATAAAACTGACAATTGTTTTCCAATCAATATAAGCCGTACCCCGAAAGTAGACATAGTGGGGCTTTTGGGGATAAAAAGAAAGTGTGACCCTGTCTTGCTTTAGGGGAAACACGGTATATGTTGTTTAAAATTGTTAACAAAGAAATAAGGGATTTCTGAGATAGCTATTTCGAGTTATTTACCTCTCTTCAGTCAGAATTCACCCTTTCTGGGATTCGAACCTGGGCAGTCTGCATGCTAGGCAGAAGCTTTAGCCTCAAGCCACAGGCTCTGTCCCGCTT
The DNA here is from genome assembly GCA_034064705.1 of Bothrops alternatus. Lineage (NCBI taxonomy): Eukaryota > Metazoa > Chordata > Lepidosauria > Squamata > Viperidae > Bothrops > Bothrops alternatus. The sequence goes on along the minus strand of JARGCV010000112.1, from coordinate 1,206,558 downwards.
TGTTAGTAGTCAGGGAGTGGATATGTGTGTCAAGTGGTTATTTTTTAGATTGCACCCTGTAAACCCAAATATGGGAGGAAGAAATCATTCTTTCCTTTGCTTGTTTCAGCTCAACCCAGAGCCATCTGCAAGCACAAATATATATATGTTGTTTAAAATTGTTAACAAAGAAATAAGGGATTTCTGAGATAGCTATTTCGAGTTATTTACCTCTCTTCAGTCAGAATTCACCCTTTCTGGGATTCGAACCTGGGCAGTCTGCATGCTAGGCAGAAGCTTTAGCCTCAAGCCACAGGCTCTGTCCCGCTTTGTTAGTAGTCAGGGAGTGGATATGTGTGTCAAGTGGTTATTTTTTAGATTGCACCCTGTAAACCCAAATATGGGAGGAAGAAATCATTCTTTCCTTTGCTTGTTTCAGCTCAACCCAGAGCCATCTGCAAGCACAAATATATATATGTTGTTTAAAATTGTTAACAAAGAAATAAGGGATTTCTGAGATAGCTATTTCGAGTTATTTACCTCTCTTCAGTCAGAATTCACCCTTTCTGGGATTCGAACCTGGGCAGTCTGCATGCTAGGCAGAAGCTTTAGCCTCAAGCCACAGGCTCTGTCCCTCTTTGTTAGTAGTCAGGGAGTGGATATGTGTGTCAAGTGGTTATTTTTTAGATTGCACCCTGTAAACCCAAATATGGGAGGAAGAAATCATTCTTTCCTTTGCTTGTTTCAGCTCAACCCAGAGCCATCTTGCAAGCACAAATATATATATGTTGTTTAAAATTGTTGACAAAGAAATAAGGGATTGCACAATGGTTAAAATATCATTAAAATGTTTGCTTTTTGAGAGAGAGGGGGAAAAAAATAAAGCTTTAAGACAGAAGCTTGCAATCACTTAGGCAAAAATGAAGCAAGCAAGCAAACTAAAAACAATTATCAAAGCTGTTTTGTTGCATATCATTAGCAGTATTATGTAGATCCAAGCATTGTGTTAACTCTCTTTTGTTATTATTATTATTATTAATTTTTTTTTCTTTGTAATATGTTAGCTGTCACAGCAAATTATACAGGACTGTCATTCAAAGTAGTTTTATGGTTATTACTATGTTACCAACATTTGTGGAAATGACAAAACATAGACAAAACATGGTGTTATCTATAAAAAAACAACAACCCTGTGCTTTCTTGGTAATCAAGGCTTTCCAAATAAATTATTCCTAAAGTTAATGCGGTTATAAACATATGCTTGGTGAATATTTCAAGCTGCCAATAATAGCAGAAATCTGCATTTGGAATGCTGAACAATTCCTTAAAAAATACAAATTGTAATTCTAATCAGGTAATTCTGATTACACTGTTTCAATAAAGATTCTTAAGCAAGAGGGACTGTGAGATATAGAATTTATAGAAGGGGACATATAATATGAGGCATTTAGAAACCACAGAGTACAAAAGAGCTGTGGTGGCACAGTGGTTAGAATGCAGTATTGCAGACTAATTTTGCCGACTGCCAGCAGTTTGATCCTGATCAGTTCAAGGCTGACTCAAGTTGAGGTTGGTAAAATGAGGATCCAAATTGTTGGGGGCAATATGGTGACTGTAAAATGCTTAGAGCTGTAAAGTACTGTGAAGCGGTATATAAGCCCACATGCTAGTGCTATTGCTAGTACTGTTAAAGAACTAAGAATGTGTCAGACTTGGCTGAATTCTGAGTTGAATTGGAAACCTTCTGCCAATTAAGATTTATTTATTAGACTTTTATGCCACCCTTCCCACCTAGATAAAATAGAAGTTACCCCAACAATCATTTGAGTTCTCCTTGAGTAGGGATAACTTAGTTGGGAATTTCATTCACAATTCCTTTTAAAGTACTGTAGAAAGGCAGGCACACAGTTGCAAAATAATAATAATAATAATAATAATAATAATAATAATAATAATAATAATAATAATAATAATAATAATGCTATCTTGTTTTCTTTATTTTTCCTTTCCCCCTAAACTGGGAAGATGAAAAACAAAATCAAATGATTGACAGTCCTATTTTACTCATCACAAGAAATGTTCTTTGGAGATGTGTCAGTGATAATGCTTTAAAGAAAGAGTGTGAATTGCTCCATACCATCCTTTTGTTGTATATTTCGGTTATACGTCGGTTCTGCTGCATTGTGGTAAGGCATTTTTTGAAGATCTTGATTTTTTTTTTAGCTTTGAAACATTTTGCAGTGACTGTGTTTATATTTAACCATTTCTGATTTTTTAAATTTTGGGTCCTTTGCAATGTAGTGCATTTTCTTGCACAAGTCCCTAAAGCCTCTGTTGGCAGGAACAAACATACTTATTGGTGTTAGCCTTCATTTGATCTTTGCAGAAGAATCAGGTATTGTATGTCTTTATATGTCAACTATATGTCATCTACTGTGGAGTCTTTGGTGCTTTCTAAGTTTGGTGTTTTTCTTGCAGATGTTTCATTACCCAACTAGGTAATATTATCAGTACAAGCAGCAGTTTTTACATACAACACCAACAGCCTCATTAAAAACATCTACATACCATTCAATAATAAAAATAAGAAGCCAAAGAGAAACAAATACCAAATACCTCCTTTCCAGCAATCAACGCTGAGAAAAAAAGATTAGCACCAGTATTAATAACAAACCAACAATCAGTTAGAAAACAATACCCAAATCAAGGAACTACCAACTCAAAGGATCAAACAATAAACAGCAGCCTAATCAAGGAATTGTCAAGAGAGCAAGCCCCACTGCCTTCTAGCACTGATGATGTTTTCAATAGTGGTGAATAACTATAGCTCAGGTGTAGCATGAGGGTGAAGATTTGTTCTCTGAGCTTGTGGATTGGTTTCCAAATGTTTTGTTACCAGACTAGGTAACATCTTCAGTGAAGTTTAGGAGATGTCAGCGTTCTTCTGTTTATAGAGGCTTTGTGTTGTCAGTAGGTCTTGTGATGGTGAGGTCATGTCAGGTGAGGGTCCCATCAGGTAAGTGTCTTGTGATGGGTCTTGTGATGGGATAGGTGTGGGTGTGTCAAGTAAGAGTCTTATGGTGGGTCTTGTGATGGGTCAGGTGTGAGTCACCAGTGATAGTCTTGTGAAGGGTCTTGTGATAGGGAGGATACATCAGGTGAGGGTCATTGGGAGGTGAAGTGTAAATCCAAATCAACCACACAGCCAATCAGAGACAGCACCAACCCTCAACCAACCCACACAATCCCGCTAACTAGCACTTCACCTCCCAATAACCCTCACCTGATATAACCTCCCCATCACAAGACTATCACTGGTGACTCACACCTGACCATCACAAGACCCACCACAAGACCCTCACTTGACACACCCACACCTGACCCCTCACAAGACCCATCACAAGATCCTGATTTGATGGGACCCTCACATGATGTGACCTCATCATCACAAGACCTATTGACAACATGAAGCCCTTATAAACAGAAGAACATTGACACTGACATCCCCTAAACTTTGCTGAAGATGTTAGCTAGCCTGGTAATGAAACATTTGGAAACCAACCCATAAGCTCAGAGAATGAATCTTCACCCTCAATGCTGATGTAACCTACTTTGGTAATGAAACATCTAAAAGAAACCATCAAACCACCAAGGATGCCACTGTTCAACTAGGAGGTGGTGGTGGTGGTGGTGGTGGTGGTGGTGGTGGTGGTGGTGGTGGTGGTGGTGGTGGTGGTGGTGGTGGAGGAGGAGGAGGAGGAGGAGGAGGAGGAGGAGGGTTTCTAGAGAACAATTAAATGAAAAGGCAATTGCTTAAGAGAAGCATTAATTACCCTTGCTACTGAACCTAGTTTGGAGAGATAACAGCTTCTACCCTATGTGCAAACAACCTCAATTAGTTAATTCCTCTCTGATTTCTGAACACTGAAAAACTCCAACCCTAAAGATAAGCTATTATCTCTGGAGCTGAATTTGTGGAAACAAGTACCTAATCACTCAGAGCAAAGAGTGTTGTGTTAATGAACTTTGTTTACTCCAGTAGCCCCTAAAGCAAACTGCCAGCCCGTGGGCTGGACGCATCATCCAGAAGCCACGCCCACCCCACTGCGGGAATGGCAAAACTGGCCTGATACGCTGTGCGATGTCACGTGACGTCGCAAGTTTGACATGTCTGTCCTATAGCTTCATCTGCAAAGATAAGCTGCCATTGCTAGCTCTGCAGTAGTGTGTAGGCCTTCATTGTTAATAGAAAATAAAAATAACATGTACTTGCTCCTCAATAATTTGTCATGTTATTATATTTCATCTTCCATAAGAAGTAGAGAAGATTCATCAGAACATTATTAGGTAAACCAAAGTTCTCATTTTAAAGTAAGGCATCTCTAGATGATCTCTACTGGATTTTGTTGGTATTTAATTCATTAGAAACTGATAGAATCTACATAATGTAGATCTTAGGAAGTGTTTTGGACTTGATGGTCAGTGAAGGAAGCTGCATCCATTTTATAACTTACCCTTGCATCCTGCATCTGCTTCCATCAGCCAGGAAGAGAAATACTGGACAGTTCCATTGTATCTTTATTAGCAGACCTGTGAGATAATTTTAAGAACATAAGAACATAAGAAGAGCCATGCTGAATCAGGCCAAAGCCCATCGAGTCCAGCATTCTGTGTCACACAGTGGCCCACCAATTTTGGTTGAAAAAAAATGGTAGTTAGATTAACGAATGTTACAGATATTCATAAACCAGTTTCTCTAGATCCAACTCTATCCACTAGCCTATTCTCTCTCATTCACAAGCTTTCACAATATTGTTTTCTTAGTTTTAACTGCCAACATAAAAGACGAAAAATATAATTCAAGTACTTAATGCTGCCAGACATAAAATATCAGTGCTGAAAGTAATATTTCCTTTCCAGAAAAGCATACAACCCATTCAAACATGAATAGATCATTAGACAACTACAGAAAGGGATTAACAAATGCTAAAAAAAAAGCTCCAAAACAAAATCAATAGCATGGATTATTTAACAGAACAATCTACTTCAAAGCTTATTAAACACATCTTTGGCAAATGTAAAATCCTTCCTTCTTTCCTGCCTTCTGTAAAACAGCTGTATTTTTCATTTGGAAAATTGAAATGCTTGAAGGCAGTTTCTGGGTATAACCTTTTGGATGCTATTTTCTACAAAATCAATTTTTGAAGGAATGAAATAACAGCTAAACAATGATGATCAAAAGACCAACTGAAAAATGACTTATTTGTCAATGAACATAATATGATCTCGGAGAAAATGGTGGAAATAAATCTTTGACATTAACTGCAGTTAGGTATCTTCTAATCAATCTTCCTTCTTTGTGTAATTTTGGAGCATAATCCTAAAAATGTATGTGTTTTTTTTGTTATACCAGCTAATCAGTATATTTCTACTTTTGCATCCAGAATGTTTTCTTTGCATTACCAGGTATGGAATAAATCTGCAGACTGTCCATCTATCATTTAACATCTAGTATTGTCTATTATCTATCTAACATCTATTATTGTCACATATCTCTCTCTCTCTCTCTCTCTCTCTCTCTCTCTCTCATCTATCGTATTTGTTTCCACTCATTTTTATGGACATATAATACATCTAGAAATGTATTATTTTTGTTTTTACTCACACAACAGCTGTCTGTACATAACATGCAATATACTCTACTTGTTCTAAATTACTTTGTAACAGCTACAACCTCTGTGTGTGTGTCTGTATGTGTATTCTCTAGAATTAGTACAGAAGAACATTAGGCATGTTTAATAAATGACCAGCCTTTTCATAATAGTCTGTTAATCAGCAAAAGTGTACATGGTTTCATTAAGCATTTTTATCTTAAATTTGGTTTGCATTAGAACCAAATTTAGAAGGTAGCTTGGGGGGGTGTTCATTGAAAACATTGCTTTTAGCTGTGCCTCATAAAAAGCTTGCTAAAGTACACACTGAATATTATTCATTTCATCAGATGATAACAAGCTGTCAAAAGAGACTGGAAAAATAAGTATTTTCTGTGTAAGCTTAATGGTACAACTGGTTTTAATTGAGTGCAACCATTTTAGCAGGGAGAAAGAAATGATGATCTCTATTCCTAACTTTCTCTCTTGTATCATTTTGCAGTTAAGTTAGCATAATAAATAATAGTCCTGCTATTAAAAAAAAGGAATTGCATTTTCTTTCTGTACCAAGCATTACTTTCTGGAGGTTAGTGGGATTTTGTTGAGCAAATGCAAATGGTTATTTAGTTTGCTTTTCTGTTTTAAATGCTCTACTAGAATTTGAACTTCTGGATGGGTAACCAGATGTTTATTCATGTATATTTGGGGGGGGGGAACCTCATTTTACCAGACCTCAATGTGAAAGATTTCATAAATAGCAGATAAATTTCCCATGAGAGATGCATTATTTACATAAGAATATTATTATGAAGATAATGTACATTTATATAACATAAATCCCTGTCACATTCTTATTTCTCGTTCAGTAAACTTTCCTGAATAACTGTCTCAACCTTCTCTAAGTTACTCCGCTAAAATAGGGTTGCTTTCTCCATAATAAAGCTTATTATGGTTTTGTTTGTTTAATTATTTGTATGTTTGTTATAGATGCTCATCTCAAACATAAGACTCTAGGCAACTGACTGGAAATAAAAGCAAAATAAAAACATAATAACAAAACAATATATAATAGATACTCCAATAAAAACAATGACACCAGCAACTATTCCACCCTGGGTTTCAAGCTTAATAACAGAATCAGATCTTTAAGACTTGCAGAAAGTCAGTATGATTGGAGCATGTCTAAACACCAGAGGAACAATGCAGATGGAAGAAAAGGTTCTCTTCCATGGACTTACCCATCAATCAATTCATTGAATTTATTGATTGATTGAATGGACTTGCCAGATGGGAGTCCTCAATAGATGTGAGCTGGACCATGCCTTTTCTGCTAGATCTCACAAAAGCAAGCCTTATTGTAAGCCTTATTATTTCTAAGTAATGAAGAGTTGCATATATTGTAATCTCATTGTTAGCAAATCTAGACGTACAGTGATAGACACTTTTTTGGAATTATTATGTACTGTATAGTATTTGGGAATTAAGTATTAGCATCAATTTAAGATGCTTTCCCTGAAAAGTTGTCAGCACCATCAGGTACCAAGTCTGATTGTGCTTTACATGTTCTGTCTTATAGTCCTGAGAATTAGGAATGTGTCTGAGATGTTTCTACTTTTCTTTTTTTCTGTCTGTCATGGACTTTAGATATGTTTTTTTCCTTGTTGCTCAGGGCTTAGAGTTTCCATATCTCTGCAAGAATATTCTCTCTTTTACCGCCTATAAAAACATTTAACGTATGAAAGGTTCATAAATTAGAAACCAGTAAATAGGATTGTTGTAGATCAGGGGTCCCCAACCCCTGGTCCGTGGACCAGTACCGGGCTGCGGCATGCCAGCAACTGGTCCGCTCACACAAAGCAAAGCGCCATCGGCAGGAGGCAGGCAACACACAAAATCACTCTCCACGGAATCGGTCCCTGGTGCCCAAAATGATGGAGACCTCTGCTGTAGATTATAGGGGTTGGCTTTTTGTTTTTGTTTTGCATGTGTGATTGTCCATCTGTGTGTATGTGTAAAGTGAAAGAAATTATCTAATTTTATTCTTATGTTCTGAACAAAACAGCAAATCAGGGCTGTTTCTGAAGGAAGCAGAGGAGAAGAGGCCCCAGGGCTTATGGAGCGAAGGAACTGGATGAGGCTGTCGGCAGGCCCAGAGGAAGGGAGAGAAGCTTTTGGAGGCAGCGGCAGCAACAGTATGCTCCAAAGGCGAAAAGAAGCAAGGCCCCTTTAAGGAAAAGGTGGAAGAGACAGGATCAGAAAAAGAAAAGGAGGTGAGGTTGTCCTGCAGGAATAAAAGCTTAATTTGAGGGCTAATCCACATGGAGCTCTGTTTCTATCTGTCCTGTTTTCCATCGTTCAGTCCCTAGAGACTAAAATGAATGTTCTGAAACTTGAGCTGGCCATGAACAAGGAGTGTGTATCGGAGGTGGTGATCCTTTAAGAGTTGTATGCAACGAATTTTCATTTTGATGTATGCCGATTGGCGTACATTCAAAGTGACAATAAAGTTGTTGTTGTTGTTGTTGTTGTTAGTAGTAGTAGTAGTAGTAGTAGTAGTAGTAGTAGTAGTAGTAGTAGTAGTAGTAGTAGTAGTGTTATTCCTATACTGGCCAATAGTTAAAAAATTGTGTCTCCGAACACAATTCAAAGTGTTGGTTATGACCTATAAAGCCCTTTATGGCAATGGACCAGGTTACTTGCGGGACCGTCTTCTGCCTCATGAATCCCAGCAACCGGTTAGGGCACATAGGGCTGGCCTCCTACAAGTCCCGTCTATTAAGCAATGTCATCTGGTGGGGCCTTCTCCGTCGCTACCCCAGCCCTCTGGAACCAGCTCCCCACAGAGGTTTGTACTGCTTCCTCCCTCCTAGTTTTCCAGAAATTATTGAAGACTCATTTATGCTGACAGGCTTGGGGCATATGAACTGTACTCTGCCCCTGGGCCTACGAATGGGGTCCGCGGCAATGCCTCCATCAGTGACTGTGTGTTGATTGTGATTGTATGTGGCATGAATGTGTTTTGGATTGAATGAATGTGTTTTGGATTGGATGGTTGATTGTTTTTGGTAAATCAATTTTATTGTATCATTGTTGTAAGCCGCCCTGGGTCTCAGGAGAAGGGCAGCATAGAAATTTAAATAAAGTAAAGTAAAAAAGAATTGCAGACCTCAAATTAATTTAAAATGATTGTTGGTGTAACAGAGAGGATTAATATTTTGACAGCTATGGACTCTAGATGCTGAATGAACAACCTGGCCTGAGTTGTTTTTACACCTTTATATTTTTATAGTATTATATTGCTGATTATACATTGGTGTTTAAATATTAATTGTTATTGTGAACTGCTATGAATCTGAAGCTCATTATGAGGTATAAAAAGGGGATAAATATTCATTGAAAAATTCTGATGACCTGGTTTTTCCCATCCTGAGTAATTAATAAGAAAATGGAAGAGGAAAAAAAAAGATATTTACGAAAGGTTATCCATACCCTCAAAACTTCCTTGATGTGTGTTCATATTTCTGTCATAATTCCCATTATAAATAGTGTTGCTCAAGATTTAATATCTCAAGTGTTTCAAACTTCTCCATCTTGGCACAATACTGTCAGTCACTTAGACCTACTTTTTTAAAATAAAAAGAAGAAGAAAGCATTTTTTTAAAAAAACCATTCTGTTGTACTATTTTGCTATGGCAAAGAAGGATTCAAGGACAACTGTATCTTGGCTTTGTCCTTAATTATCCCTTTGCAGAGGGATAATTAAGGATAAAACTTGCAATAGATAATTGTGAGTGTGATGGCAGAATATGTTTATGCCTCCTGGATTTGTAGCAGTTAATATTTCTATTGTTACCAATACAGCTATTACGTTGTAACTCTTAGAATGTATATACCATTTTTATTTCATGGCAAAAGAAGTAATCTTTTATTTATTTATTTATTTATTTGGTTTTATCATTTAAAATCCACACATCTTAAGTTTTAAAAGCACCACTGGCATTGACAACAACAGCAAAATATTTTTTTTTAAAAAATGCAAAGCCTAAGGTGTCTGCAACATTGTCTGCAACAATGGTGGGCAATAACGATATTTAGTCTTGTCCTGGATTCATCCATATGGAAAACATCCAATTGTTGTCTCTAATTTGGGCTAATTTTATTTGGGGACCCTTTAATTTTATTTATCTATTTAACTCAAAGGGAATTGCTAACAGATTGTTGGTTTGTGTGATGTATTTTTGAAATTTTTCCACTTAAGGGGAGTGATTTCAGCCCTGGAATGATCTTGTTTAAGAGAACATTTTATAGTCTGGGCATTTAAACAAATAAAGAATCACTTTTTCTCTTATTGGGGAAGGATACCATTGATACAGAATACCATGCAGCTTGGAAGTAGTTCCAGCTACAAAACTGAGCAAATTTCCTTAGGTAAAGTGCATAATTGATTCATTTTAATTCTTCTGCATTTTAGACTTTTGGAAAAGGTGGTCATTTTTTTATAAAGTTTTACAAAGATTGCAAGGATGTCCATGTGCTGAAAACTCAGAATTAGCATCAGAACAATGAAATACTATAGTGATTGATAAATAAGAGATGTAGGTCATGCATGCAACAGTAAAAGATTGTGAATACTTAGCATTTCATAAGCAAAGTCTATTTCTGGGAAGAAAAAAAAACTTACAAACAGGACCCTGACCTATTACTTTAACTTCCCTCCTCCTACACTGAAATTGGAAATGTATAGTTAAATTATTGACTAGAGTTAGAAACTAGGCAGTCTACAGCATCACCTTCTCTCTCCTGATACATAGGGAAAAAATATAGCCATACATTTCTGACCATATCAGTCTCTGTGACTAAATGAACTTTTCAAAGGGTTCACATTCAGATTTGGGCTGTTTCAGTAATGAAATTAGCTAAAGGATGAGAGAATGATGTTTTTCTTCTAAAAGAATGTTACTGGCTTTGCCAAATACAATTTGTTGTTGTTGTTGTTGTTGTTGTTGTTGTTACTTTGTCCTGTAATTTATTCTGGAACACATGGATCAGAAATAATATGTGGAACAGTCTGAAAACAGCCATCATATCATATCATATCATATCATATCATATCATATCATATCATATCATATCATATTATACCGTATTGTATTGTATCACATCACATCACATCATATCATATCAATCATATCTCATCACATCATTATTTATATTATATTATTTATATCATATATCGTATTTAGAATATGGCATATTATATTATATGTGTAATAAATTATATTATTGGCACTACTCTATTGGTCATTTTATTTTCTTGCACCCTATCTCTTCCTTCATTGGCTTCTATTGCGGGAAAGGCTATACATCTCTCTCTCTCTCTCTCTCTCTCTCTCTCTCTCTCTCTCTCTCTCTCTCTCTCTCTCTCTCTCTCTCTCTCTCTCTCTCTCTCTCTTTCTCTCTCTCTCTCTGTGTGTGTGTGTGTGTTGTGTGTGTGTTTGTGTGTATATGTATGTTTGCTTGTGTGTTTGTGTATACAGTGATTGAGATCCTGCATTTTTAAAAGTGTCTGATCTGTCCCATCCACCCCTTTTCAGCCAGATTATTGACATCTTTTATGTCAATATTCCAGCTTGACTTCTCATAATAAATCTACTTATAAAGAGAATCTATACATCTGAGGTTGAACTTCTTTTCCAGATTTCATATGACCTCAGAGTAACATCCTAACATACATATCCAACACACCTCGTGACCAAAGCCCTGGGCATGTGCACCTCAATCTACACATCTAAACATCAAAACCTGGTTGTCATTATATATACCTCTACTGGTAGACTCCTAATGATGTAGGCTCCCCTCAACCATTGTATGTGGTTGAATGAATAAACTACTCTACTTCCTGAGAGAGAGAGAGAGAGAGAGAGAGAGAGAGAGAGAGAGGAGAGATCCTGTACTTTTTAATGGAAAAATAGATTTCTTGCTCATAGAACATTTTTTGCAGACATCCTGCTTGCGTCAGAATAAATAAATCTGAATAATTCAGGAAATCATATTTATTTTAGACAATACCAATATTTACATATGGAATAGGCTGGCCTTGCCAACAGTTTGCTGATGAATTAGCCTTGGATCCATTTTTTTTAGACTGCTCAAAAATTAAATGTAAGCAAAAACAAATAGTTCAAATTAGAGATTAATGGATACTGGTGTAGCCACAATCCACATATACCAATTGGCAGGAACTTTCGTGAATGCAATTCTTTTAATTCTTTTGTGTCTTTAATTTCAAGATTTTAAATCTGTAATTACTGGCATCTACATTAAAAACTGTTAAATGCAAAGCACTAAGGAAAGGATTCATTAAAAGGCGCCTTTTTTACATTACATTAGTGTCCTCAAACTGTGCTAACAAATAATGATAATAATCGTTAAAAAGTACAGTATATTTCAGTCAATTACTATTTATTCTTCATAGCGCAAACATAAATTAAAAATCATGGTAATTTCTTAATCATCACTAAGGTCAACCTTCCCTAAGCTGATGCCCTTCAAATGTTACTGATGGACTGGTTTCCGGTTCCGGTCACGAGGACCGGAGCCTTTCCCTGCGAGCTCCGGGACGGGGCTCGCGCGAAATTCAAATTAAATACAAAAAAGAGACAGGGAACAACAAAAAAAGAGGTAGAGATTAAAAAGGAATCTCGAACCTCTCAAACGAGGTCAGACTCACCGCCGGGAGGTCCCGAGAAGCCGCGGACGGAGCGGAGGAAGCCGGCGGCAGCAGAGTGACCGGCAGGCCCGAGAACGCCGCGCCAAGCCGTAAGTCACGGAGCTCCAGAGAACGGGCGAGAGGCGAGCGGCGGAGAGGAAGGGAGACACCGGAGTGCTGCCGAGGGGACCTGCCGGCCGGCGGAGAACCTCCAGAAGAGTCGGAGAGCGGAAGAAAAGGCAAGAGAACAGCGGAGGAGGACTGGAGCAGCGAACAAAGGCGGAAGCGGCCAGAGCCAGAAAGTAAGAAGCCGACAAGAGAGGAGAAGCGAGAGGCGGAATCAAACAAAGCCGATAGGACACAGAAAAGAGAGGAGGAGAGCAGAGGGAGCAACAGGCACGAAGAAAGACACCGGTAAGACAAGCGGGGGCCGATTAGAGCACCGAGGGACAGTAGACGCAGGGGGAGCCCAGCGGTAGGGGGAGGACCCTCACAAGACCCCCAGAAGACCCCCCCAGACCCCAAAAAGTCTAAGTGTACTGCACCTGGTGAAAAGGGCCATCTGTGCAAGTCTCAAGCCACAGATCATTTCACCTTGCATCATCTCTGCCAGCACAGCGAAGCTTATCTGAAAGCAAATAGCACCCCCTACTGGACAATTTAAAAAAAAATTTTTTTTTCTGTTAAAATATAAACTGTTTGATCCAACCTATCCTAGCAGCTTGATAAACTGGCACAGGAACAATCCGCCCACAATTCTTGGCATCAAGGGGTGGCTTTAAGGGTGGACAGGCCAACAGGAGGAGAAGCTCAAAATGGCTGCCAGACGGACAAAACAAATCAAACTGCGAGACCTGAAGGGAACTGCACCCTCCCCGGCCCAGCCCTCTAATCAGCCAGGCAATACCCCACCCATCCTCACACCCCCCCCCATCCAACTACAGGCCCTCAGACCCAAACTCCAACCCATGACTCCACAACAGCACGCATGATCCAAGAACTAAAAGAGACGATTGAGACACTAAATGAGACGATAGCGACGATGGCGGCAAGGATAGAGGGCATGGATAGAAAATTGGCAGAAATGAGTGCGAAGACGGAGAAAGGACGCATAGAAACAGAACAGAAGATGGAGGAAAGATACAAAAACATGAAAAGGATGCTGGTGGACCAGGGGAGAGACCTGGAGAGAAAGTGGGAAGAACAACGCAAAGCGGTGGCCACAAACCTGGAACAAATGAAGGAGGCAATGCAAACACATTACAAGAACCTCCAAGAAACAAGGGAGAATACGGAAAAGATGATGAAAGAAGTGGAAAATTGCATAGAGGGACAGACTGCTGAGGTTCAGGACCAGTCGACCATGATGCAATTCTGGCAACTGTCATTTGCGATCAGATTCAGAGGGTGGAAACAGACAACATACGAAACCCAAGAAAGCCTGCTCAGGACCTTTGTAGAGGCACTGGCAACATTCCTGGGCAGGAGCGCCAATGAGATTGGGTGGCAAATCGAAAAAATCTACAGAGTGGGCGCCTGGAGGGCAGTGAACAGGCAGCAACCAAGGGACGTGGTCATCCACTTCACAACACAGAGGCTCCGGAACCACATCTCTGCCACTTCCTATAACAAGGCATTCTACATAGAGGAACAGGAGGTGAAGGTTCTGAAAGAGATCCCCCAGGCGATGCTGAGAGACAGAAAAGACTACAAATTCCTGACCACAGAACTGAGATCGCGTGCACTGCGATACCGGTGGGAAACCCCAACAGGACTGTCACTTTCCTATAGAAACAAGAGACACTACTTGACCTCGGTCCAGAAAGCCAAAGACTTCCTCGAAAAGGAACTGAAGTCGGGAGGCCCTCAACCCACCGCGGGAGAAGACGCAGATAGACCACGGGAAAGCGGGAGGGATCGAGGCCAACGAGCAAACAGCGCAGAGGCACAGATCAGGGCAGTGGCAGAGGAAATGAATGGAATACCTAGAGAGGCGAGGGCACAGAGAGCAAGGAGCAACAAAAACAAGGCAGCAAGACAGCCTACAGAGGACAGGCTACCAGGCTCCACTACCAAACACACAGACCAGCAAAGCAAGACCGCACAAACCAATACGAGCAGCAATCCGGATATCATGGGAACGGGACCAAAGAAGACAACAGGAGAAATAACAGAAATGGTCTCGCAAAAATATCCTGCAACAGATGATGGCAACTAAGTATTTGACTTGGAATGTGAACGGACTGAACTCCCCCCAGAAAAGGAGAAAAATTCTCCACTATCTGAACCAAGATAAAAGCGATATAATCTGCCTACAAGAAACACACATCAGAGCAGCAGACCAGAAATATCTGATCAACTACAAACTAGGCGCGCACTTTGTAGCAGCGGCGCCAAGAAAAAAGAATGGGATTGTTATATATGTAAAGAAACATGTATTGGCCAAGCTAATAGAGTCCGACCCCCAAGGTAGATACCTGGCAATTGAAATAACACAAGAGGACAAGAAGATTCTAGTAATGGGCGTATATGCACCAAACCAGCAACAAGGCAAATTCTACAAAAAGCTACACAAGAAAGTAACACAACTTAACTACAGATCTTACATCATCATGGGCGACTGGAACGGGGTCATAGAGACTGCTCTAGACAAAAAAAGAACTGCACCGAACCCGCAAAAACACTCTAAGTTGCCTAAATCCTTCTTCGATATGAAGGAGGACCTCGAACTGACAGACGTATGGAGGAAAAGGCACGGCAAAGAACAAGAATTCACCTTCTTCTCTGGCAAACACCAATCCTTCTCCAGAATTGACTTTATATTAACTTCTAGTGACTTGCTAACTTGTCTAAACACGGTGAAAATCCTACCCAAGACATTGACAGACCACAACCCTGTGAGGATGGAATTAAGACACGGCCCGAAACAGAGGAGATCCTGGAGAATCAATGAAAACCTGTTTAGACACGAAGACAAGGTGGCGGAATGCAAAAAAGCTATGAAGGAATTCTTCAACACACATATGAACAACGGAACACCGATAGAACAGATCTGGGAAGGCAGCAAGGTGTACATGCGAGGGATCCTCATATCCATGAATAGCTGGCACCGTCGCCAACAAGAACAAAAAAGAAAAGAGTTAGAAAATGAGATAAGCAACATGGAGCGGCTACTGATAAAAAGACCAGAGGACAAAGTCACCAAAGAAGGACTCAAGATCTTAAGAAAGCAATTTGACATGTTGATGGCGGACCAAGTTGCAAGGAATATACAATATGCAAAACATAAGACATTCTGCAAGGCCAACAAACCGGGCCGCTGGCTAGCCTACACTATAAGAAAGAAACAGAAATCCCGCATAATTGAAAAGATAGAATACAAAGGCAAGCTAGAATTCCGACAAAAAACCATCAAGAAAGCCTTCACAGAGTTCTACTCGAAACTATATGCCGAGGATAAGATACAAGACAAAGAGATAGATGAATTCTTACAAAACGAAAAGATACAGGCGATTACCGACACACAAAGAGAAGCCCTGAATGCCTTAATCACAAAGGAGGAAATACACTCAGCGATCACACAACTGAAAGCAGGAAAATCGCCCGGGACGGATGGGATAACAGCGACCTACTACAAGCATCTACAGGATGAGATGCTAGAACCCCTCAGAAAGCTATTTGCCAGCATTCAAGAAGGAGGCCAGGTCCCACCATCCTGGAAAACAGCCTACATCTCATTAATCCCAAAGGAGGGGAAAGACAACACACAGCCCGCAAACTACAGGCCCATCTCACTACTAAACACAGACTATAAAATCTTCACAAAAATTTTGGCCAATAGACTAATGACTGTTTTACAGAAAACAATACACCCGGACCAAAGGGGATTTATACAAGGACGCCAGATGAAAACCAACGTGAGGCAGCTGTTGAACATAATAGAGTACCTGCAAAGGCACAACCAGATACCCGCCGCTCTAATGTTTGTGGATGCAGAAAAAGCCTTCGACAGACTGAATTGGCCGTTCCTGACGAACTTGGTCCTGAAGATGAAAATGGGAGCACAGTTCTTCAACTCCATAACGGCAATTTACCAGAAACAAACAGGCCAGATCATTGTCAATGGAGACTTAACGGACTCATTTAATATAGAGAGAGGCACGAGACAGGGCTGCCCGCTGTCCCCCCTGCTATTTATCCTAACACTGGAAATTTTACTGAACAGAATAAGAGCGGCAGAGGATGTACAGGGCATACAGATTAAACAGCAAGAATACAAACTATGTGCCTTTGCGGATGACCTGCTGGTGACAATGTCGCAACCAGCACAATCAGTAAGGAAATTGATGGAGATAATGGAAGACTACGGTAGGGTGTAGGCTTCAAAGTAAATATATCAAAAACAAAGATGCTAGTCAAAAACCTAGACAACAAAGCAAAACGGAACCTGGAAAGAATAACGGGTTGTGAAATAGTCAAGAAAGTCAAATACTTAGGAGTGGAGATAGAATCAACAAATGCGAAATTATACAAGAATAACTATGAGGTCCTGTGGAATAAGATACAAGCAGACCTGGAAAGGTGGAAATCGCTACGTCTGTCCCTGCTCGGCAGGATAGCGACAGTAAAGATGAATGTATTACCCAGATTTCTATTTCTCTTTCAAATGCTACCCATACTCAAGAAGGATGCGGACTTAGACAATTGGCAGAAAGGCATCAACAGATTTATTTGGGACGACAAGAGACCGAGGGTGAAACTAAAAATCATCCAAGACGCAAGGGAGAGAGGGGGACTCAAAATGCCTAATCTAAAGCTATATTACTATGCAGCAACGTTGGTGGCGGTTAGTGACTGGATCAACATGACAAATGATAGAGTTCTGAATGTTGAGGGGCATGGTCTACGATTCGGCTGGCACGCATACCTAGTATACGACAAAAAGGCAGATAGGAACTTCAAGGAGAACCCACTACGAATCCCACTGCTATGGGTCTGGAAGAAATATAAGCACCTCCTACACGACAAGATTCCCATCTGGACGATCCCTGGACATGCAACAGGGGATATGAACACATCCCAAGGGCAAGGAGTGGTGCCCTACAGTGAACTTGTACTGGGAGAAGAAAACAGGTTCCTCTTGAAACCTCAAGCAATGCTAGCAAACAGAGGAATAGGAAGTAACTGGCTATCATATATACAACTACAGTCAAGGTGGCGTGAAGACAGGAAGAAGGGCTTCTCCCAGAACGACGAGAACCTAATTAAACAGATCAGAGAACAGGGGATTATGCACATCAAACGAGTGTACAGCACTCTGATAGAAATGGACTCTGAAACCGAGCTAGTCAAGAACTGTATGATAAAGTGGGCGCAAGACTTCGGACACCCTATCGCCATAGACACGTGGGAGAAAATCTGGGTGAGGAATGTAGAATTCACGAAATCGCAACACTTAAGGGAAAACTTCTACAAGATGTTCTATAGATGGCATCTAGACCCGAAAAAAATATCACTCATCTACCCGGGCACCCAGCCCAAATGCTGGAGGTGCGGAGACGGGGAGGCTACTTACTTTCACATATGGTGGGCATGCAGAAAAATCAAAGCATTCTGGAGGAAGATATGGTGGACACTCCAAACTATTTTCAAAAAGCGTATAGAATTTCTACCTCAGGCTTTTCTGATAGGGATCACAAAGGATATCACTACCTCAGAGACAAATTTATTTTTGAACTTAATTACAGCAGCAAGATTATTGGTGGGACAGTACTGGAAGAATCCGGAAATACCGCCTATTGAAGAATGGACTGTGAAAGCAACAAATCTGGCGGAAATGGCAAAAATATCAGCATATTTGAAAAACCGCTCCAATGAACAATTTGTGACGGACTGGAAACAGTGGATAGATTATATCCAAGAGAGACACCAATCAAACAGAATGCAGCTGGCGTTTAGCTAGGGCTCGATGGGAGGAGGGAAGAATGGTTAACAAATCAAAGGTTTACAAAAACTAACACCCAAGGTTGAATGTATATGTTCTATAACTAATGCCTCTTAACATAACCTCATGATTAATGATGTTTGCTTTAATATTGTTAAAGTAGACTGAATCTCTACCTCAAGATATGAAACTTTCACCTCAGGATCTCTGGTGAGGGACTATAAAAGATTGCACTAGTAATGGGATGAAGTCAATTCAGAAGCGCAAACGTACAATATGCGATAGACTAGAAACAGTAGATAGACCATATATAAGAGAAACACCAATCAAACAAAATGCATTCGGATTATACTTGAAGATGTAAGGGAGGAGGGAAGAACGTTTACTAAAACAGATGTTTACAAAGATTAACACCTAACGTTGTATGCTATGTTCTAGGAGGATTGTTTAGCAATAAGATCTTATGTTTAATGTTGATCACATTAATATTGAAACAGATAGGAGAAACACCAATCAAAATAAAATGTAACAGGAGTATAGTTGAGGCTAGACGCGAGGAGGGGGGAAAAAGGCTTACTAATTCAGACGTTTTCAAAGACTAACACTTAGTATTGTATACCAGGTGTCATGATGATTGCTGCATAATATGTTTTTATGTCCAATGTTGATTGTTTTAATAAAAGAATTTTTATATTAAAAAAAAAACAATTTATCTTTCTGGCAACTTGTTTTAACTTTCCTTTCTTTCTATGTACATATTTCTGAAGTTTCGGCTAACAACCAGATTGGAGGAAAAAAACATTGCTTATGCTGCATAAGAAAAAAAGTACTTGAATATTTAATAAAAATCTATTTGGTTTCTGTGTTATTTCCCATTTATACATATACAATGAATTAAATTGTCTTCTTTTTAATAAAAAAAAATGTTACTGATGGTGATATATTTATCATTCTCACCTGGCATAGCTTTTAACTGGTTGAAAATTCAAGAATTTGCAGTACCAACGTATCTGGCGTTACTAAACTGGGAAACAATGATTCATATATTAGACAAGATAAGATAAGATAACCTTTGTTGTCATTTTTTATTATGAGCACACTGGCCCACATTAAAAATAAAATTATAAATTTTGACAAAAATACATATTTGGTGAGAAAAGATGTTAAGAAAGCATGTAGATTTTAAACCGGAACTATTTTTATTAGGTATAATATCAGAAAAATATGATAAAGAAAATGTATTTAATGTTGCGTGTATTAACAGCAACAAGAATTGTATTTGCTCAGCACTAAAAAAATGAAGAAATGCCACCTGAAGAAGAGATAATCAAGAAAATACTGGACTGTGCCAAAATGGTAGACTTATGCTGAAGATTAAAGAAAAAGAAGATACAGAATATTTTCAAATATGGGACGTGTTTTATCAGTGGCTGGAGAAACGGGGTAGAGATTGGCTGAAAAGAGAATATGGTTAAAAGATAGTTAACATCAATTTAGATGGAAGAAGAAGGAGCAGATAAGGAGGGAGACCCAGGCGACACAGTATTGAATAACTGGAGGTTGTATAAATATTTATAGAAGTATATACCGAGAAGGTTAGATAAATAGAAGTATTAATGTAAGAGAAAATTAATCTTATTGTATATAATACAGTTAGGGAAATTTGAAGAGAGGAATTGCTCGGACATGACCCCTGAATTGTATTTGAAGAGGGATGAGAGGGAAGAAAGGAGAGGAGAGAGAAAAGAGTAAAGGAGGGGAGAAGGAAGTAGGAAGGTTGGAGGAGAAGAGGAGAAGTGGGGAGAAAGGGGAGGAGAGTGGTGAAGGAAAGAGAAGAGGAGAAGAGGGAAGTAAGGAAGAGAAGAAAGGGAGAAAGAAGGTAGAGAAGAAGGAATGTGGATACAGTAAAAGGGGAAATGGGCGAGCAACACCAAAAGTCATTTGTATGTATTTAATTCATTTTATTAAAAGTATCTTATATATGAATGTAAAAAGAATGTATGTTAACATTTCATAAATATCATGGTATATGTATCGGGAAGAGTTTGGAAAAATAAAAAAAAATTATTATATAAAAAAAGGAATTTAATGTATATTATTAAGTAAAACAAATGGACCCAGACAACAAGTTGTTTACCAAGCACCTATAAATTGTAAATATAGAAAAACTAATAAAATATTATATAAAAAATGAAATTCTGTTGCCTGCTCTCAAAAGAAAGTATATATATCTACCCGTATACATACATAACACATATATACATATGCTATATACATGTGTGTGTATGTGTGTATACACATCTACACACACACACACACACACACATAAACATTTATCACTGTCCATTTTGAATACATAGCAGAAAGAAGAAACTTCAGAGTTCACAAGACTGATACTGTATGGAACAAAACTGTGGTTGAATCTGGATGTTCTGTTTCAGATACCACAAAACCCCCACCCAGAAGGTAACAAATAAGGTCTGGAAGAGCCTCCAAAACAATCCTGCAGATCTTGCTCAAGCATCGCTTGTATGCCATGTCCTGAATAGAAGAGAATGAACTGCCATTAATCTGTTCTGCCATCCTCACCACTCTCTTCACTGCCTTCCTGTCTGAAGTAGTAATGCTTCCAAACCAGACAGTAATGCAATATGACAGGATACTCTTGATCATCCCTCTGCAGACAGTGGCAAGGACAGGGGAAGGAAGATGTGGAAGGAAGATATATTAGGAAAACAAGCCAAGATGGAACGTACCTCCCTTTGCATTACTGCTAAATGAAAATCAAGCATTAGAAGTTATAAGATCAGAGGTTTGAAGTAATGTCAGCCCTGTTATGCTGGTGATAACCAGCAATAGCATTCCTATCTATTTTCATGGAAGCATGGAAGCAATTAGCATATTGCCTAAGCTGGGAAATCAAGGAGAAGAAACTGAAATGAAATCTAATCAATATTGAAAGTATCAAATACTGGACTAAGGGAAGGTGTTTCAGCCTATTTCATGCTACATAAAAGAATAACAGAATAATAGTGTTGGAAGGACATTGGAGATTCTCTAGTCCAAACTCCTGCTCAAGCAGGAAATCCCATACCACTCCAGACAAGTCCTTATAGCCAGGGGTTCTCAACCTTGGCAACTTTAAGACTTGTGGACTTCAACTCCCAGAATTCCTCAGCCAGGCTGAGGAATTCTGGGAATTGAAGTCCACAAGTCTTAAAGTAGCCAAGGTTGAGAACCCCTGCCTTATACAGTCTCTTTTTAAAAGCCTCTTGTGATGGAGCCTCTGAAGAAAGTTCTTCCACTGGTTGATTGTTCTCATTTTTAGAAAAATTCTCCTTAGTTCTACATTGCTTCTCTTCTTGATTAGTTTCCATCCATTGTTTCTTGTCTTGCTTTTTAGTGCTTTAGAAAATAGGTTGACCTCCTCTTCTTTTTAACACAAAACAGAACACTATTTTTCCTTTGTGTTTCGCTTCTCATCCAAGGAGCTTCTTTAGTTCTTCAGAAGCTTCTTGGATCAGAAGCAAAATGTCTTCAAGGAAAAACAAAGAAAATCCAGTTGCCTTCTGAAAAAGCACCTTTGGGATATCTATATTATTATAATAATTTTCTTTAAAAAATAGATTAACCTAATGTATGCCTTTATTTTAGAACATGGCTTATTCAAAACTATTTCCCTGGAGAAATGTTAATGAACTTCAAAATCTGCAGATACCATATGCAAATACTGATAAAAAATATTTTCAAATTAGACCCAATTAACAACAAAGGTGTTTATGCAGATTATGATATGGGTGCTTGTGTTGTATGTGTGTTTCCGCTGCTTTAAATAAATATGTATAGAATGGCACTTACAATAGTTTAGTGGTTAAGATACTTCTTGAATTACAAAAGAAATGAAATACATCCAACAATTGTTTACAGACAAACTGCACAGTAGAAAACTAAATGAATTTTCTGCAATGCTTGGAACAATGGTAAATCACTGATTTAGGCTGCTTGATAGTCTAAAAGAACCACTGAATATTTATGTTTGCTAAAAGAAATGTTGCAGTAACATAATCTATGCAGACATTTTCAAAAGGCTGATCAAATATATTTGCATGTTTTAAAATATCGCCCTTCGTATAATACTGCATGGCCATTGTGTATACCACTTACATTCAAAGTAGGCAGAACTATTTAATTTGTTATAGGATCCATTAGGATTTTCATTTTTTTTTATCTCCATGCCAACACCACAATGTATGCACTGGGCAGAGGAAATGACTGCCTAAAATTGCATAGTGACTATCTATGGCTGAAGCCAGACCTTAACCTGACTTTCTCTGGAACTTATTCATCACCATAAGCTCTACACCAGCGGTTCTCAACCTATGGGTTGCGACCCCATTTGGGGTCGAACGACCGTTTCGCAGGGGTCGCTGGACACCACGGTCCGCCATTTTTTTGTTTGTTTGTTTGTTTTGCCCATCGCGCGCGCGCCGCGCATGCGCGGTTCGGGTCATCGCGCACCTGCTGCACATGCGCGGTTTGGGTCATCGCGTGCACATGCACGGCGCGAGTCGGGGTCGCGCCGTGCATGGGCGGCGCAAGTGGGGTCTCAACCTGAAAAAGGTTGAGAACCACTGCTCTACACCATAAAGTCTCATTACTTTTTCCAGCTGAGGAATGCAGTGAGGTTTCCCAGATTTCAAAACTGACTGGGACAATCATTTTAGACTGTGAAACTAGGACTTGATTTGGGAACTCCTCCTAACAGAAAATTGCAGTCCATCTACACATCTGGAGAAAATCTTTCATGGGAATACTCATACTTAGAATGTGGAGTTTTATATGAGGAGTCTGTAGATATTTTCTCAGCCC
The DNA here is from genome assembly GCA_034064705.1 of Bothrops alternatus. Taxonomy (NCBI): domain Eukaryota; kingdom Metazoa; phylum Chordata; class Lepidosauria; order Squamata; family Viperidae; genus Bothrops; species Bothrops alternatus. Next base: position 1,183,406 of record JARGCV010000112.1, on the reverse strand, counting down.
TATTCATAAGTAGTTATGATCCTCTCTGTGTCATTGCTTTGAAAAGGGAAAGTGCAGAAGAGACTTCTTTTAATGATTTCTATAATGTTATCATTTGTAAAAACCAAATTCCAGTTACTAAAATTTCTTCCATTAACTCCTGAAAACTTACAGTCTAAGGTATAGGTAGCTTGGTGCCATCAAAAGGCTGTTCAGCTGTATATCAGTGACAAAGATGACATAATTTATCATAGTAGAATGGTTATCAGTGTATCAGTGCTATCCTGTTGCCAGAGAGTGTAGGGATCTGGATGGGAACAATAGGCTTTATCTGAACTCCGGCATAACTGTGTGGCTCTGGGTTTTGGGGTCTTCTGGACTGTGCCATTTTTAGTACTGGATGCAGTTGCATTTTTCCCAATACATTTAATGCATAAGCTGGGTGTGATCCTGAACTCCCAGCTTTCGTTGAAAGAGCAGGTGACAAGCATGCCTTTGCACAGTCTTATGTTGTATATCAGTTGTTCCCTTTCCTGGCCTGGGAGGTCTTCCTCACAATCACGCATATTCTAGTCAACTTCTGGATAGACTTCTGCAATGTATTCTACTGGGGCTGCCCTTGAAGAGTATTTGGAAACTTAAATAAGATCAACTTTATTGCCATTTTTTACTGTAAGCACACTGGCACACATTGCTATGAAAAGTATACACATAGATAACACACATATAAACATGTTCCATACAAGATATGTATATACCTACATCTTACATATAAATACATATAAGTATTAATTACTATCCATCTTGAATACATAGTGGAAAGAGGAAGCTTGAGAGTTCACAAAGTTAATACTTATGGAACAAAACTGTGACTGAATCTGAATTGGTGAATTGGTGCAGGCAGTATCGCTCTATCTATCTATCTATCTATCTATCTATCTATCTATCTATCTATCTATCTATCTATCTATCTATCTATCTATCCATCTCTATCGATCTAGAATTAGCTCATAGCAACATACTTTTACTTTATTTATATATGATGAGAACAAAATTATTGTACTTAAATTAAGGTCTTCCTAATATAACATATTTATTAATTTCCAGTTTAGACCTTAGTATCATGATCTTGGTGCATTTTAATGATTTAATGTCTTAATAACATTAAAGATTTATCATTTATCATGTAGTAAGGCTTTTTTTTACTTTTATAATGATCTATGTGTCAGGATATCTGAGACGCAAAGCAAAATAATATATATAATTCACTAACACTTATTTTAAAGAAATAGTTAGATGTAATATTGTGGTAGGCAGAATATTTATGCTAATCCAAAACAATTCAGCTCAGACTTTAGCCATAACAAACACAGCTATAATCTTACAGAATAACATTTTATACAGTCAGGTCAGATTCTGAACAAATCAATTGAATATTATGGGCCATTAATCCCTCATAAATTTGCTAATTAGTACCAAAGCAGTGGGATTTATGACTAGTGTGCTAATATAGGATATACTGGCAAGAGGACATTTCCATTTTTAATATGACCTTTTCTATAAAAGGAAATATATACATGACTTGTCTCTGTGTTTGTTGTAGCTGTTGTCCAGATAGTATGTTCTATTAGTAGAAATTAGTAGTTCTTTCCTATCAACACTTCAAACTCAGGAGAATAGTGACAAATTTACTAAATTAAAATAATTATAATGAGAGGGAGGGAGAGAGAGAGAGAGATGTCAAACTGATTCACACAAGGCCGCTCCATGGCTGATTACATTTTTATCAACATTAAGAATAAAACAGTAAGAAACGTGCTGGCATCGTGGAAAGAAATTGTGAAGTTGAACAAAAGTAACCTTTCCCTCCTTTAAGAGTCTCTTTCAAATCAGAATGTATAGACTGAGAGAAATTATCTGGAATGTGCACCCACCATAAATTTTACTTCTGGATTCAATTTGCCGCTTCAGAAAATAGCCAAGATCTGTTTGCTTCTTAAAGAAATAAAATGGAATTTATAGATGCATTAGATGGTTCTGAGTTTAATAAAATTATTTATTTTATTTTATTTATTTTATTTGGTCTTGTATGCCACTCCTCTCCGGAGACTCGGAGCAGCTAACAACATGTATATAAAACATCAAATTTCAATACAAGTCCAAATAAAAATATCTAAAAAACAAACTAACACCCACTCATATTCACCATTCAATCCACAATCATCCCCAGGCCTGCCGGCAGAGGTAAGTTTTAAGGTTTTTACGGAAGGCCAGGAGCTTGGGAGAAACGCGGACTTCAGGAGGCAGTTGGTTCCAGAAGGTGGGCGCCACAACAGAGAAAGCCCTCCCCCTAGGGCCCGCCAGGCGACATTGTTTCACTGACGGGACCCAGAGATTTCGCAAGTTCCTTTGATTTCTACTTTTTTTAAAAGGTAAATATATAATATTGTTGAGTAAGATAAAATTAGATGGGTTTAGATGTTTTTTTCCCATGAGTTGTTCTGTACATATTATATTTCAGACTGATATACACAGTCTAAAATATAATATGTACGTGTATACCACGGACAGCCAGAGTAATTAACAGAGAGGTGTTAAATTGTACAAAACTGGAAGTTAAAATCATAAAAGTACATCTGATTTATTTTAGCCATGTCATGTGTGCAAATTCTTTGGAGAAGGCAATGATGCTAAGAATGGTTAGTGGAACAAGGAGAAGGGGCAAGCAAAGAACACACTGTCTTGATAACATCAAATCTGATGCAAACTTGAACATCCAACAACTGAAAAGCTGTGCTTGACAGAATATTGTGGATAGCATAAAGTTGCTAAGAATCAGATACAACTAAATGGTTAAAAACAAAAACAATATACAGTAGTTTTGCAGCAATGGTCTATGTGTTTGTAAAGTTTGGCAAACATTTTTATGAATATTGCAGGTATTTTAAAATATGCCTCAGTAAAGCAAGCAAGCCAACAAACAAGCAAAAACAAAACAAGTTAAAACTACAAAACTGCCCCCCCAAAAAAGAGGCAAACTTTTTAAGTCTCAATTTTTCTTTACATTTTATTTTTTTAAAAGGCCTTGTAACTGTGTTGGCAGGCAATTTTAATGGCATTTGTAGGCAAAGTGTCATGGTTCTGATAGACTTCGAGGCAAAATTCTTCCTTAAAGAACATTTATTCAGGATACAAAGTATCAGCACTACATAGTTGAACCCAAAAACTAAATTCCCTTTCCCCAGATACAAAGTATCAAAGTACAATTCCCATTCCCAATTAAACTGTAATAAATCACATTCCCCAATTAGCTTAAAGCACGGGCTTTCTCCTCAGCTCCTCAGCCCGCCAAAACGTTATCAGTGTGTCCTTGGGTTCCCACAGCAGCGTTATTATTATGGCTAGCTGAGTTTACATCCCAACACACACCCCTGCTGCACCTGATTTCTAAAAGCAAGAAAGCATATTAAAGGAATAGAAAAAATGGCTGCATTTTCATCAGTTGTCAGAGCGGAAACATCCAATGTTAGCAGCGTTGACACAGAACAGTCCCTCTTCCAGCACTAGAGACAACCTGACTGAATACTGTCTGTGACTGGAAGATAAATCTGTTTGTCCTACAGCTTAACTTTTATGTTTCCCTCCTGTTTAGCTTTCATTTATATCTTTATATTCCAATGTCAGACTTCTCAGATCCCACTCAGAACTTATCAATGGAGGCCACTTGTAAAAGCATTGAACAAGACATTGTTTACTCAATTTGACTTTGGATTTGGCCAACTAAATCCATATGACATATGTATGCACAGATAAAATGACACATATGTTAGGGTGGAGATGTGGATTCAGAAAATGACAGGAAAAGGTTTTCAACTTTCCATTTGCAGAATATTCATTCTGTAAATATAATTATGGAAGATTCAGTCATGAATCTCTTACAATCCATATAGTTCTGCCTTTAAATATTCAAGATACAGGTAAATCTCCAAATGGCTTCAACAACTCTATAAAAAGAAGGCAAATGACCAGCTGTCTGCAAGGAGTATAAATCCTTCCATTCCTCACCATCCAGTCAGAGCTGAAGAAGCTTCTTGGATGAGAAGCAAAACATCTTCAAAGAAAAACAAGAAGAGTCCAGTTGCCTCCTGAAAAAGCACCTTTGGGACATTTAAGTATATGGTTCTTGATTATTCATAAGCAAAAATTATGAAAATGCCACTTGTTTCCTGAAAGACATTGCATATTATAACAACCACATACTTCTCTACGACCGGTGAGAGCGCACAGGGTTGGCCTCCTCCGGGTCCCGTCAGTGAAACAATGTTGTTTGGCGGGCCCTAGGGGGAGGGCCTTCTCTGTTGTGCCGCCCGCCCTCTGGAACCAACTGCCTCCTGAAGTCCGCGTTTCTCTGACTCTCCCGGCCTTCCGGACAAATCTAAAAACTCATCTTTGCTGGCAGGCCAGGGGATGACTGTGGTTGATTGTTGAATTGAATGTGTGTTTTTTTTATTGATTTCTTTTTAGATATATTTGTTTGGGTTTTTTATGGTACTTCACTGTTATATATATGTTGTTAGCCGCTCCGAGTCCCTTGGAGAGGAGCGGCATACAAACCCAAATTAAATAAATAAATAAATAAACCTGCTTTTCTTTTCTCACTTTTAACAAAATCTGGTCAATTGTTTTAAATTCCATATCAAACTTCCCATTTTGCCATCCTCAGCAATTCTGTGTCTTTATTCATCATGAAAATAACTAACATACACATCATATCAATTTATAGCCTATCCTTACAAAGGCATTGGGAGTTGAGGGAAGGAAGGAACCTATTTATTTTTATTTTATGAGATCTTGGGGTAAAGTGGGAAGAAAAAAATAAATATTTTCTTGTAGGAAATAGGCCAAAGGAGGCTTATTTCAAATTATGAGAAACCAGACCAAGAAAGAGGAGAAAAAGAAGTCTCTTGTCTGCTTTCCCTCCTCCTAATTATCGTAATAGACATTTGAACAAATGGGGCTAGGAATTCAAGTTCATCAGAAATTGTTCCTAGTTCAAAACAGGGAGCAGCAATAGTCATGCTGGCAAAAGGTTTTCCCACCTTTACACACTAAGACTTGGAAGATCTACACACTAAGTGTTAAAGATGAAAGCTCTTCTTTTAAATCATTCAGCCTAGCTTTACTAATCATATTCTATGAGAGCTGCATAAATGTATAGAGAACCAGACACTTTGTTAGATCACATTTAGCTCTGTTTTAGAGGTTGGGATATAAGCTCTTATATCAGAAAGAAGGTATGATAAAATAGCTCTATGTTTCGGAAGATCTTAACAATATAACTTTAGAAAAATCTGTGAATTCTATGTGAAATCAGTGGTGTGACAAAAGGAAGAAGCAAATTTGATAAAACATCTGCTTTTGCTTTATCATTTGGGCATTTAACCGTCTGCTATTTTTGCATTGTGAGAATCTTACTCTAACTCACTTTAAGAATATTTATGACTTCAACACATAGCAGTAGAGACAGGAACTATCCAAACATCTCACCACCCTTAGATGTAATAGGTAACACCAAGACGAAAGGTGAAAGAGGTCACAGCAATATTTTTAGATAAAGCTGTCACAAAGTGGAAGAATTGAAATTGGGGGGGGGATGGTGAAATGTGTGAAAAGTAGCTGGCCTTGCCTCCTTCTACCCCCTCACCTTCCCCAAAAAAAGAATCAGTACCAGAAAAAAACGACACAAAATTCCTTTGTATATCAAGAATCTTAAAGCATTAAACTGCCAGATAAAATGGTTGTGGAAGTTGTCATTTCTTCTATGTTAATTGTATTGCTATCACAGTACAGATTCAGAGAGGTGAAGTTTCCAAAATTAAAGGAAAGGGATTTTTGATGCCTTTAGATGACACATACTTCTATTTCACAGGCAGTAATATTTTAGCTGTATACTTACACAGTCAATTACCATATCATTATAGTAGCTTATGTTATATTTTTATAGCACAGACTCCTTGTGTTGGCATTTTATCTCATCGTTTTGATTTTAATTTCACGTCGTATATTTCTTTTTTAAAATTTTGCTGCTCATTGAACAAATAAACATTACTACTCTACTACTATTATTACTACTGTTAATTTTGGTGCAAACATAGTTGCATCAAAATATTTCTTCATGAAACCATCTTAATTTATCTCTCTTTTTCAGTCCTGTTTATACACCATTCATTTCTCTTTGAACTGGCAAACTTATCCTTTTTTAATTAAAAAGGCTATTTTATTTAATTGGCAAATTTACCCTATTGTGGATAATACAATATATGTTACAATGTACAGTTTGTGTGTGTGTTTCCCCTGAATATTGATTAGAAATACTTTGTGTTTGTGTGTATATACATACACACCCTACAGCGTGATCAAGTTTGTATAATTTGATGCCTCGTTTTCAAAGCAGTCACATTAAGCTGATATATATCTGGGCAGACTGCCCAGGTTCGAATCCCGGAAGGGTGAGTTCTGACTGAAGAGAGTTAAGAAACTCGAAATAGCTATATCAGAAATCCCTTATTTCTTTGTCAACAATTTTAAACAACATACCGGTATATATATTTGTGCTTGCAGGATGGCTCTGGGTTGAGCTGAAACAAGCAAAAGGAAAGAATGATTCCTTCCTCCCATATTTGGGTTTACAGGGTGCAATCTAAAAAATAAACACTTGACACATATCCTTACTCCCTGACTACTGACAAAGCGGGAGAGAACTTGTGGCTCAATAGGTTAAAGCATCTGCTTAGCATGCAGACTGCCCAGGTTCGAATCCCGGAAGGGTGAGTTCTGACTGAAGAGAGTTAAGAAACTCGAAATAGCTATATCAGAAATCCCTTATTTCTTTGTCAACAATTTTAAACAACATATATATATTTGTGCTTGCAGGATGGCTCTGGGTTGAGCTGAAACAAGCAAAAGTTCCCTTAGTTTTAAAGGGAAAAGACCTCATTGACTAATTTGTTTCAGTTAATATATATATATTATCTGCTTTTTAAAAGAAATGGCAACAACCAGAATACTCAACGGTTCCCCCCTTTGTCAACTACTAATTTCATCTGTTATTACTCAAAGAATGACATAAATAATTAAAATAATAAATAAATTACAACAGCAGAGAGCCAGTGTGGTGTAATGGTTGAGGCGCTGGCCTAGAAACCAGGAGACTGCAAGTTCTAGTTCCTCCTTACGCATGAAAAACTGGCTGAGTGACCTGGGCCAGTTCCTCTCTCTCAGCCCAACTCACCTCACAGGGTTATTATTGTGAGGAAGGTGTGTTGGATATGTTCACCACCTTGAGTTATTTGTAAAAATAATGAAGGTAGGATACAAACAAACAAACAAACAGGAAGGAGTATTGGTGTGTTTGCCATTATGGGAAATCACCCCCCCACAGAGAAAGAAATATTTTGGGGAATATTAAAAGGCAGATTATATTTCCCCAAGGATCTTAAAGGCAAAAAACACCAACACACCAAGTCTCTCTGCCCCAAACAGAAAGAAACCAGGTCGCAGAAATGCAGATGTGATAATCTTGTCAGAAAGATTGGAGCCATGAAACTTGGATTAGAAAGATAAAGATCCCTAGAATCAACAATCCCTCACATCAGCCCCAGCCCCAGGAAAGCAGGATATGACCTTTGGGGCATAATAGGATTAATCTACCACCATCAGAATACCAGAAAGGCACACTCAGACTCTGGTCAAAGTTCATGCCACAGGAACAACTCCAAACAAAAGCTCAAGAAGGTATAAAAACCCACCACTCCCTACTACATGTGGTCAGTTTTTCCCAGAGCCATCTTTCTTTCTGGCTCTCCTCTTCAATGAACTGCAACCTTCTTTATAAAGCAGTCTCCATTTTGCTTATTCCCAGCTTGGACTGGACCTGATGAAGATTTTTCTTTCAACACCATCTTGAGTTGTATATGAAAAGAAATGCAGGATAAAAATATAATCACCTGATAAAATAACCCTCATTTGACAAAACCACAAGATGATCCCTGTAACCTTTCAAGAAAGCAAAATATCTGCATGGATTTTCTTGGGATAAAACTTTGGACTAAAACATGTCATCAGGTCATTGCTAAGAACTCAGCATTTGATGGGATTCTGGGGTGATTTTGATGATGATTAGAATGATTCCCTTCATGTGTCTCCTTTGGGACTGACAAAACAGAGATACTTTAATTTTGTAGTTGGAGTAGGAAAAAACCAAAAGAAATGGAGAAAAGTAGGTGTTTGGAAAATGCAAGCTGTTTCTAGGTTACACCAAAATACCGAGTAGTAATATTTCCAAACCATCAATTTCAAAGTTTCCTAAAGTCAATATATAATCAGTACATAATCACTTGAATCTTTTTATATATAACCTTTCCCTCGTATGTAATCTTCACAATAAACTCAGGTTATTGTTTTCAGAGTCTTTAGAATTCTCCAATGAGCAAGATGAGAAGCTTTCCTTTGTGAAGGCTGCTCTTTTATTTAATGCAGAAAAACACTTTGTTGTTTGCCACTCTTTGAAAAGAAATTCAGATGTGCATTTTGCTGTAGGCTTTATGTAACTTTTGAGAGAACAATTAACCTTTAATTGAATCACTTGCTACTCATTATGTGCATTTTCTTTAGAAGGATTTTGTCTTCTTTTCTTTCTTTTCTGGGTAAACGACCTTTTCCCCCCCAATTCTTAAATGTGACTGAAAGGAAAAGGCTCCTTTACTGATGATAACTCCTAACTACTAAACTATTGCCACACTAAACTTCAAACTACTAAAATATTCAATTGCTTCTCCTGATTTAATAACTACGGTAAGTTTCATTATACAGTCAGACCTCTTTATATTTTCAGTTTATCAAGATCAGAATGGACTACTGAAATTACTTCTTACCATGGTCCCAGATAGAAATCTTGTCTGTTACCCATTTGATTAGAGATGTTAAGGACTGAGTCTGTAAGTTACACTGCAGCTCTGAAAACAACAACCAGGTTATTAAGAAGTAAATAAAGAAATGCATAATAGAACTTTTAACTTTACTTCCCTCCATAAAAAGCCATATTGGAAAAAAAATGGTGGTGGATTCCAATAATTCTGGAATGCATTTATTAGATTTCTGGGTGAAAAAAATGGTAAAATCGACATTTCCAATATGGAGACAACATAGTAACTGCCAACAGACTTGTGGCAAGTTTGGTCCAATGGAACAGGTCTGGACAAGAGAAGGATGAAGGATTGCCCACTTGTGCTCTGGACAGCTGCTCCTCAGGATAGTATTCACCCCATATGTCTGAGTACCAGGAGACAAGGAAAGTCATCAAGTTCTCAACTGCAACAGAGCCTTTAAGGACACTTGGTTTCATTCAAGGATATTTGTTTCTAAGGATATTTGTTTCCATCCAATCTCACTTTGTAACCACATTTGGATTTACAATGTTTTTAATTGGGCTGTACACCGCCCCGAGTCCTTCGGGAGGGGGGCGGTATAGAAATTACAAAAATAAATAAATAATAAATAAATAAATAAATTATTTTAAACTTAAAAGAACACTGGATGTGTGTGCGTGTTAATTAGTATGTGTGAATATATATACACACACAATGCTGCCCTACATGTTTGTTTGTTTGTTTAATTTATTAAATTTATTGATCACTGTTGTGATAAATGTCCATTTCTCCTTTAAGAAATCCTTCTCTGCCTGGATGGTCTTCTCTCTCCCCCCCTTACAGGCTGTCAGCTGATAGCTGTACTAAGGGGGTGGAGGAGAAAGCAGGGAAAAGTTTCGTTTCTTGAAAAATACGTCATGCTTTCAAAGTGTATGTTTTAACTATCTGTGTAATGTAATTGGCTGTAAATCAGTAGGGTGACAATTTGTGGGAAGGAACCTTTGATGTGGAATAAAAGGGAATGCTGGCTTCAGCCGGGGCTTCCATCCCGACAGAAACTCAGGTCTCTGTCATTAATCATGGTTGCCGGGACTCCACGAACACACTTTCTTGACAAGTGGTGACCCCGACGTGATAACCCTGAGAGGTTATACGTCCCTGGACCCTCATACTTACCGCCCGGACGTGGCCAAGCGCACTTCATCAGTTCATCGCTGGACGAGGACTGATCCCTCATAAGTATGGGTGGGGATCTCTCAAAAAGGCAAGAAATGCATTTGACTAAGCTCACAGAGATAACCAGGAAGAATTATGTTCATTTTACAGCTCAGAAGCTGACAGAAGGAGATTTAAGATCTCTCCTTGAATTTATTTGGAAACACATTCCTTTCTATCCTGAATCAGGCTGCCTTAAAGTTGAAACCTGGAAAAAAGTGGGGGAGGTTTTGCAGGCAAATTCTAGGGTCCCTGTTTCTATTTTAACATCTTGCAGAGTAGTGTTAAAAGCTTTGGAGACACAGGAGCAGCTCCTACTAAAAATATTACTGAATCCATTGAATTATAATGAAATTCAACTTCTTCCCCCTGCCAGTGAAACTCCAGTAACAATTAAAAATCACAGCAAGGTTTTCCCTAGCAATGTTGAGTTGTGTGATCCTCCAGCTCTGACCAAAACAAGTAATCTTATTCAGGAGACTTTACAGAATGCTTATGAAGTAGGTGAATTGAATGTTGAGGAAATGACAAGTTTATACCCTGTAACTGTGGGCATGGATGCAGAAATTGATAATGGATTTGCTCACAAAATGATTCCAGCAGATTGGAAGGCATTAACGCAAATGATTTTAACACCTGCGCAGTATGCAGTTTGGGACTCTCAGTATCGTATTCAAGCTATTCAGAGAGGCACTGCTCAATTAGTGCCAGATCAAATTTATGGCTCTGGACAGTTCACTGCTGTTGGACAACAGCCAGATGCAGCTATACATGGTGTAATTTTACAGGCTGTTTTTGCTGCTTTAAAGGTAGTAGATGAAAGTGGAAAATTTGGCAAAAGTTTTACTCAAATTAAACAGGGAACTACTGAGCCCTATGATGAATTTATAAATAGACTAAAAGATAGTATTGATAAAGAAATTGCTAATGAATTAGCTACAAAAGAGATTTTGATGAAATTGGCTGTTGAGAATGCTAATGCAGACTGCAAAAGAGTTTTGCAACCCTTAATTGGCACTGGTCAAAAGACACTTGCACCTACATTGGTTCAACTACAACAATATTTAGGAAATATTAATTGGTTAAGGCCAGATATAGGTCTTTCTACCTCGACCCTTTCTTCTTTGTTCATGGCATTAAAAGGCCTCAAAAATCCCACAGATGTTGTGACATTGACCTCCGACCAGCTATTGGTCGTTGAGAAAGTCCAAACAGCCCTCAACACCCAGTGGACTGATCGGTGTGTTGACAATCACCCTATGCATTTGAATGGGATTTTTGATCGACCACCCACAGTGGCAATTACTCAATCTAATGAGCCTTCAAGAAATTGTTTTCACTCCAGCTATGACTTTGGCTGAAATTACACATCGTGGCCACACGATGGCGCCAGATTTTTGGAATTGAATTTGCAATTATTTTTATCCCATTTTCCTTAAAATTGTGGGAAACTTTGATTCAAAATAATTTGGTTTTGCAATTATTGATTGGTGATTGGCCTGGTCAGGTTTTTTTTGTCATTCTCCAGCTGATCCATGATTTTTGGCCATAAAAATTTACCTTTTGCTTATATCTCTCCTAGTTTGGATGAGACTTTGTTGACACTATTTTTGACATTGCAAAAATTTATTGAGACAAGATATTGTCCTTATTTTATTGCATCCAAAGTCATCAAAATTTTCCAGGAATTCTCAGTGAAGGGAATTCCCAGGCGGATATGGCCACACCCCCTTTATGACTATGCAACAACTTACTCCCTGGGATAGTCATAGCAATTTTCATCAAAACACCAAGGCTTTGGCTAAACAATTTGGCATAACCCCCGGGGAGGCAACAGCTATCATTCAACAGTGCCCCAGTTGCTCACAACAAGGACTGTCTATTCCAATGGGTGTGAATCCCCATGGACTTGAGGCATGTCAAATTTGGCAAATGGACGTTACTCAATATGCATCTTCTAGTCCGTGGAAATATATACATGTGACTATTGATACATATTCTGGGTTCATCCTTGCTACTCCACAGCATGGAAAGGCAACTAAACATGTCATCAATCATTGTATTCAAACTTTTAGCACTCTGGGTACTCCTAAAGAATTAAAAACTGATAATGGATCCGCATATTGTAGTCATGGCTTTGCTCAGTTCTGCAATCGGTGGGATATTATTCATAAATTCGGCATTCCTTACAATTCACAGGGGAAAACAGTAGTGGAACGGGCCAACTCCACTCTTAAGCACATGCTTGACAAATTAAAAACGAAAAATGGGGAAAATTCCCCCGGACTACTTGGAGTGCAAAATCATCTTAATTTGGCTTTATATACTCTCAATTTTCTAAACCACCTGGCACAACACCTAATACAGCTGCGAGCAGGCATTTTTCTCCCCTTCCAGACGCAGCAACCACGGTTCAACCGCTAATTTGGTATTGTAAACTACCAGACCCCCAGTGGAAAGGACCAGCTGAACTTATTACCTGGGGTCGTGGATATGCTGCGGTGCAACATGAAGGCAATACGATATGGGTTCCTGGCCACAATATTCGCCCTTACAGTGTACAGCCAAAAGATTGCAAAGACTCTGGTGAGCCCAAAGTGAATGGACAATAATTTTGGAAGGACAATAAAAAGTTAGTGCCTTAACAAACCATACTGACTGCTGGATGTGTATGATGTCACCATCGGATGCCAGTCAAGGATTTTTTTTAAGTTGGACTTCCTTTGAACAACACTGGAGCTAGCGAAAGTTTTGTACATATTAATGAGGCAGGACATTATACGCTGCCACTTAGATTTTATTATGTAGATTTTGCATTAGTGTGTTTTAATTTTTCTAAGGGAATTATTCTTTTAAGTATATATCTCTTTTGTAATATCACCTTTAATATGCCTGATCATTGTGCTCAAAGTAATAACAAAGTGTATGCAAAATGTGATGATGGAGAGTACAATGCAAGTGTATTGGGTTTGTAGCTATTTTAATGGCGCACGGAATTGGACTGCAGCCAATGACAGTGACGGCCGTTGAAATGCTTAATGAAGAACAAGGACAAATCCCTCCACCAATATCCGGAGATCATAAGCATTGGGGATATTTGGAATGCATTCTGGTTTTGGTTACCAAAAGTTTTCAATGGTTAAGGAATTTGATAAGTATTATTTTGTATTGTTATATTATTCCATTGTGGATGCTTTTGTATACAATGTTTGCCTGATATTTTTACTATGATGAAATCTTTTATACCAAAGAAAAAATTGTCTCAACAAGTGAACATTAGTCAACAAGGATTCGAGCGGATGCCAATGGATAAACAGCCACCTCAGTTGGATGAAATCAAATACATGGACTGAAAGCCTTTGCTTCTAAACAAAAACAAAAAAGGATGAGATGTTGTGATAAATGTCCATTTCTCCTTTAAGAAATCCTTCTCTGCCTGGATGGGCTTCTCTCTCCCCCCCTTACAGGCTGTCAGCTGATAGCTGTACTAAGGGGGTGGAGGAGAAAGCAGGGAAAAGTTTCGTTTCTTGAAAAATATGTCATGCTTTCAAAGTGTATGTTTTAACTATCTGTGTAATGTAATTGGCTGTAAATCAGTAGGGTGACAATTTGTGGGAAGGAACCTTTGATGTGGAATAAAAGGGAATGCTGGCTTCAGCCGGGGCTTCCATCCCGACAGAAACTCAGGTCTCTGTCATTAATCATGGTTGCCGGGACTCCACGAACACACTTTCTTGACAGATCACCCATCTTACCCCAAGGTAACTCTGGATGGTTTACAATATCAAAAAAAAAAAACTAGCATTTTACAAAAACATTTTATATTTTTAGGAACTAAATAATAAAAAAGATAAATATTCAGCCCTAACTAAAATATGGGGAGGGATGGACTAGGATGCGTGGGAGAGAGCTGTGATCTGTTATTAGTCTGTCAACCACCCCCAATATGAAGATTCCCCCATTGGAGCCCCAAGCCAGCTGACAGAAGGTTGTGGAAGGTCAGGACCATTGGAGCCAACCTCACTCGGGGGGGGGGGTCCAAAGGGGAGGAGCAACAGCAGAGAAGGTTCCTCTTCTGGACCCCCCTCCCCGCCGGAATACCCTGGCTGACAGAGCCAGTTTACTGGAAGGTAAACACTGCTGCATTCAGTATAGCTTACTACCAGATTTTAAAAAGAGGATGATAGATTTGAGTGTGAAGGAATGTGAAGGGCTGTAAAGAGTGAATAATTGAGGAATGATGCAGACTGTAAGGACAGAAAAAAAAACTTTGGAAATTTCTTGTAAAGATATGAAAAACTTTGAAAAACTTGATGATAGAAAGTATTACAGTGACCATAGGATGCCCACTCTTCAACTATGAATCCACAATAGTCAATTCCTCTGCCAGATTTTGTTTGCTATTGATAGCTTCTCCCACTTGAGAACCCTATCGAATTATAAAAATAACTCCCAGAGCTGACAGGATACTTGGACAGGATCACTGAAAGTTCTGAGAGATATGATCCCAACATAACTTGAAGTATTACACTGAGCTAGTATTTTCAGAAGAAACTTCACAAACATTTGTTTGGAAAGTGTTCTATTGTACTTCTGATTGCACTTTATTTGGTAGTTACAAAATTGTGTTTGTTTGTTTGTTTGTTTTTGCATGGTTTCGCCTTTTTGATCTGATCATTAAGTCTTCACATATTTCGACAATGATTTCAAGTTTAAGTGACAGAGCTGTGCCCATTGTGTCAACTGGGTCTTAATTACTATTGTGGTAGAACCTTGGCTGTTCACAGCACAGCATATGATTCATGGTGTCATCGCTCTGAAATCATTATCTCTTTTTTTAGTAATTATGAAGGTGCCAGATTCATCTTTCATAAGCAATCTTGTTTGAGAAACAGCATTACCACTGTCAAATAGAGAAATGCTGACCTTAACCTTTTATCAGCTTAGTTTCAGAAAGATAGATTGACATAATGAAAGACAGACATGGAGGAGACAAAAAGTCAAATAACATAAAATCATAATAAGACTGCCTTGCTACAATCTCTGCTCATTAATCAGGTATCATCAGCATAGCTTCAAAAGTGTGACAAAATTCCCTCGATCCTTACAATAAGGTGTTATTTTGCAATGAGCAGAAAGGACTGATATGATATGGAAAATGAAAACTAGATAAGCCCACTTTAATAAGCACCAATCAAACAACTAGTAACTGAATAAAACTTCCTCATTCAGTGGAACTGTATTTCTAACTAATAAATACTGAGGTCTTCTTATCTTTTGCTTTTGGAATCATCTAGTTGTCAAAAATTTAATGTACTCAGTGGATATTGATTGCCTTTCATTGGGGCTTTTTGTTCCCTTTTAACATTATAAAGTCCTATACTATTTATTAAAATATATTAATTGTATTAATTTTATAGAAATGTTTAAGTTGACCCATTAGTCAAAATAGGAAGGCAAAGAAAAATCAATAAAACAATCGCACATGAGTGTAGCAATAGATGCCCATAAACATGGTTATAGTATCAATGCCTCTATCTAGGATGGAGCAACAACTAAAGAACAAGTTATATTTACTCTCACCATTAATATCCCAAACAGGCAAATTAAGAGAGAATTAATGTAGCAGCAGTTATTATGCATTACACTGAGTGAATTTCTTGTTACTTTAACTCGGTATTGGTTCTGCTCTCTAAAAGTAGCTTCCATGAACTGAAATAATGCTTGTTTATTTTGGTAAAATAATTGGGTTTGATAAGACATTATACTCTACCCATGCAATGACCCACCTTTTTGAGCTCATTTCTCATGTTTTTTGTCTATGCCTTGTCTTACGTGTGGGGAAAATTAAAAAAAAATAAATTAGAATGCCAAAAGTAAGATAAAGTAGCTTACGTACTATTTATGTATTTCAGGACCTTTTGGTATTATTGGTTTAGAATAAGTTCTTGTCTTCATATTATCAGTTATTAAAATATTTGTTCTAACAATAACCACAGACACTTCTCAAAAGAGTATTTTGTGATGGTTGGTGAAGACTTAAAGATCAGGTCTAGTGAGAGCACTGTATAGAAATTTTTTTTGACAACAATTGCAATATTACAGCTACAGCATCCCAGAAAAGGGAGATTAAACCTGCTCTCCTGCACAATTACAGTTGTACTGAATTTCTTGGGGAACAGGAGAAGCTTTGTTTGCCTGTGAATATGTTCATGCATATGTTTAATTCTTGATCAATTATTCAGTATCAAATGCAGCCCTCATAGTAGATAAGAGAGCCTTCCCCCAATATAAAGGCAGAACTCCTATTTCACTGACATTTCTATCGCTATTCTGTAAAAGTTTTGAAGAATCTATACAATTTCTACATCTCAGATTTGAAGAATGAATCTTAGGCACCTAATAGCAGATCAAGAGATCTTGGGGTCAAGAAGCATACTGAGCTGCAGATGAAATATCCAGTATCTGTGCATCTTGTGTGAATATAAAATTACTGATACAACTCCAGATACAGCAAAAGTGGAGTGAAAAAAATGAATTCAATCTGTGCAGAAATACAGCAGTTCTGATTACTTTCTTTTCTTTTCTTTTCTTTTCATTTCTCTCTCTCCCTCTCCCAGTTGCTAAGCATCGGGATTCTGATCACATGACGGTAAGGATGCTACCAAAAAAAGTGTAAAAATTGGTTGTAGGTCACTTTTTTCAATGTCATTGTAACTTTGAACAGTCACTAAACAAATCATGTAAGTCATGCACTTCCCCTATTGAAACTAAAGGCAGTTCAACCAGTTTCTGAATCTAAAGAGACAATTACTTTTCCACACTGTCCCATTTCATCTTGGGTAATTTTGTTTATGAAAGAAATTTGCTTAAAAATAATGTATTTTTTACACATTTGAAAGGGGATAAATATCAAGCTACCATATCACAGCTGGAAATCTTAGCTATCCAGTAATTTAATTCCTTATTCAGAACTTGCTTAATTTAGCAATAGATTCTCAAAGAAGGTTTAATGTGATGATGATGTGATATTTTCATTAGAGCAAAAAATGAACCTATGTATACACAGATGGCAATCTTATTATATAACTTCTTTTCACGGTTTACATTTTAGGCTTTTCCTTTTACCTTTCCAAGTCAATTGATACTTGGTTATTGTCACAATGGCCTTTGGAAGCATCTGATCTGTCTTGGCATGAAAGTTGTCTCTGGCTTAGAAACTGCTGGTTCCTATCTCAATGACTTTATTTCTTGATCTTTTTTCATAGAACTTAATATTCTTTTGGGGCTCTCTATTGGTCCATTTGTTTTTCTTGGTCTTCCATCTCAACACCTGTGCTCTGACACCTGTGAACAATTTCAATAAACTCTTTGGCAGTGACACAGTTTTTGTGGGCATCGAAATGTCATTTCAAGATAGCAAACGTCACTTAGAAAGGGCAACATCTTGTTACATTTTTGCTTGTAGCAGCCATTGGTGGGAGGGTTTCTCGAAAAACATCCTTGACTTAGCCCATTCCCAACAGATCTGACAGCATTAGTAAAGAATCCCAAATAGAAAACTGCCAGTATTAACCTTTTGAAAGGCAAAGCCAGTGAGGTTTACCACAATGGAAAGTATGCAACCAGATAAAAATACTAGCAATTTATTTTGTTTATATTTTTATGAAGGGTGGGGGGGGAGAGATGTGAATTTAATCATTAATCAAGGGACTGGAACAAAGTGCTCCATTACTTGCCAACAAGTGAGCACTGATTGGCTGGCAACTCTTAGCAGACTCTAGGCTTGCAATTAAATACATATAATATGGCTTGTACAATCCTGATCTCTAAACAGCTCTAAAAGTAATCAACAATCAATCTCAGGTACATTTTAAACTAGACTCAAAATGCTGTTAAAATATGGTCACCTGAGTGATCCCAAGTTATGTTGATATTTTTTTCTCCTCTGCCACAAACTAAATGGACTGAAAAGAGGTCTAACCAAATGCAAAATTTTAAGAAACCTAATGGGTTTATCAACATCTCACAATGTTACTGGAGATGTCCTAATAAGACAGTTGATTATCTTTTGATAATACTGTAAAACTTTGAATATACTTTTATGGAAAAGGATTAATCAATGTTATATATCAATTGCCATATGTGTGTTTTAATCATATTAGCAGAAACGCAAAGTCATGTTGAGAAACAATGACAGAGGCAATGATGGGTTTTTTCTCTCTTTCTTTCTGAATGAAGAAAAAGATAATAATTGCAACTCAAAAATTATTGACTTGCATAGGCATACATACATTAATATCCCATTCTCCATTTGAGACATCAGATGCTTAAACTTTCAATAAAAAATAGCAGCTGCAGTTCAAAGAGGATAGTATAAAGTATTAACAACATTGCAAAGATACTATTGATTATGTTGCTAGTTTAAAAACTCATATATTTGGTATTTCAGTTTCACTTCCAAAAGGGTTGTGAAAATCGTTTACAAAAATACAAAAGCAATAAAAATGCATATACATGCTAAGAGCTGCAATATTCAGAGCCCTGCTGTCATGATGGTTAGAATGCAGAACTGCAGAGTAATTCTGCTCATTGCCAGCAGTTCGATCCTGATGGGATCAACATTGACTCAACCTTCCATCCTTCTGAGGTCAGTAAAATGATTGGACTCTGATTGTTGGGGGCGATATGCGGTAAATGGAGAAGTATATAAATCTAAGTGCTATTGCTATTTGTATTTCTGTGAAATTTCTCTCCTCCCTCTTTACTTGAGATATGAAATTCTTATTCAGTTTAGGAACTGGGTTTGTCTAGTCTAGTGAAAAGAAGGACTAGAGGTGTTCTAATATATGAGAGCAGTGTTCTAATATATGAGGGGTTGCCACAAAAAAGAGGGATTCAACCTATTTTCCAAAGGACCAGGACAAAAAGCAATGGATGGAAACTAATCAAGGAGAGAAGCAACCTAGAATGAAGGAGAAATTTCCTGACAGTGAGAACAATTAACCAGTGGAATGGCTTGCTCTCATAAGTTGTAGATGCTCCATCACTGAAGGTTTTTAAGAAGAGCCTAGGCAGCCATTTGTTTGGAATGATATAGGATCTCCTGCTTGTGTAGGGAGTTGGACTAGAAGACCTCCAAGGTCCCTTCCAACTCTGTTATTCTGTTCTGTTCTTCATCAGTTTAATCTTCCTTTTTCACATGTTGATGAAGATGTATATCTTAAACAATGACCAAATATGTTATGCACATTTCTCTTTATGGGTCCCTTTGCATATGCATATGCTACAAATATTCCATAATGATGCTCCCAACTCTACATTTCTGAGAATAACCATAGAAAACCAACTTGTAAAGAGAAAATGACCATATATTGGTGATAACACATTGCTTTTCCAAATTTGTTTTGCTGCTCCAGTGCATGATAAATGTATAATTCTTCATGTAATGATAATGGCATATAACACAGAAATAAATCCACATGTTTGAATTGTATTAACACCACAGTTAAAAAACTTACTGACCCGGGGACTTCCGGTTCCGGTCACGAGGACCGGAGCCTCTCTAGGAAAGCTCCAGAACGGGGCTCAGAAAATTGATAAAAATTCGGCCTTACCGGGAGAGGGGTGCGCCGGGGAAGTAGGCGCACCCGAAGGGGAACCCCAGCACAGCTAGAGGAAGAAGAAAGCGCCGCCAAGGGTCCCCCGCAAGCAGCGAAAGAGGCCGCGGAAGCTGGCGGCGGCCGGCCGGCGGGCCGGCAGGCCCGAAGAGGCCGAAGAAGCGCCGAAGGTAAAGGAAGCCGGAGGGAGGGGTGCGCCGGGGAGGTAGCCGCACCCGAAGAAGACCCGCAACGCGACGCAACGCAGTCCGGTGAAGCGAGGCGGAAATCACCGCTGAGAGTCCCCCACAGACGCAGGAAGGAGCAGAGGAAGCCGACAGCGGCCGGCAGATTGGCTGGCGGACCTGAGGAGGCCGAGAGAAAGGCCGGGAGGCCCCGTAACTGATAGAAGCCGGCGGGAGCGAGGACAGAGAGCCGATGGGAGCAGGAAGAGGGCGGCTGATGGCAGCGGTGAGAGACAAGCGGCGGAACAGAAGGAGGACACCGGATCGCCGCCGAGGGGGCCTGCCGGCCTGCGGAGGACCTCCGGAAGAGTTGGAGAGCAGAAGGAACGGCGAGAGAATAGCGGAGGAGGACTGGAGCAGCGAACAGAGGCGGAGGCGGCCAGAGCCCGAAAGTAAGAAGCCGACAAGAGCGGAGACGCGAGAGGCGGAAGCAAATGAAGCCAACAGGACGCCGACAAGGGAGGAGGAGAGCAGAGGGAGCAATAGAGAAGAAGAATACCTGCGGGAGGTGAGCTCTTGAAAGCAAAGAGGGTGGCTGAAAGACCAGAGGGGGAAGAGGAGGTGGAAGGCCTGGGAGAACTGGGAGAGGAAAGTGAGGAGAGAAGCCCACCAGCTGAGCCCCCTAAACCAAGGGAACCAAGGGACCCAGAAGACAAAGAAACACCAAGGAAGGAAGAGGAGGTGGAAGGCCTGGGAGAACTGGGAGAGAGAAGGGAGGAAAGAAGCCCATCAGCTGAGCCCCCTGAACCAAGGGAACCAAGGGACCCAGACGCAGGGCATATAACAGGCAGAAGCCAGGATGGCCTCCAAGCAGACCAAACAGAGGCCCACAAAGGGACCTGCACCCCCCATCCCAGCCTCCTGAAACATCCCAGCCTCCTGAAACACCAGGGAGCACCCTACCCACCCCCCACCCTCCCATCCAACCACAGGCCCCCAGACCCATCTGTCAACTCAGGCCTGCCCAGCAGAGCACATGTTACAAGAAGTAAAAGAGATGCTGGGGATGCTGGTAAAAAGGATGGATGAAATGGAGAAAAAATTAGAGGAAGTGGGGAAACGGATGGATAGAAGGTGCATAGACACAGAACAGAGGATGGAGAAAAGGGACGAAGACATAAAACAGATGCTGTTGGACCAGGGCAGAGATCTAGAGAGAAAGCTGAAAGAACAACGCAGAGCGATGGCTGCAGACCTGGACCAGTTTAAGGAGGTGATGCAAGCACACTACAAGAAGCTGGGGGATGAAATGGAGAAAAACCTCCAGGAGACTAGGGAGAGTGTGACAAAGAAGATAGAAGGAGTGGAAAACTACATGAAGGGACAGATAACAGAGATGAAAAGAATGGCCCAAGACCAATCCACCATGATACAATACTGGAAAATGGAGTCCGCCATCAGATTTAGGGGATGGAAAGATACAACAAACGAAACCCAAGAAGACCTGCGTAGAATCTTTATAAGGGCCCTGGCAGCATTTCTGGGAAGGCAACCCGAAAGTATCGAGTGGCAATTCGACAGAGTCTACAGAGTCAACTCAAGGGCGGCAGCAGTCAGGAACCTACCAAGGGATGTGGTCATCCACTTTACAACCAAGGAGTTCCGGAACCTTATCTCCATAACATCCTACCACAAAAGCTTATACATAGAGGAGCAGGAGGTGAAGATATTGAAAGAGATCCCCCAGACGATGCTGCGAGACAGAAAGAGCTACAAGTTCCTGACCGATGAGCTGAGACTACGCACTCTGCGATACCGATGGGAAGCCCCTATGGGGATGTCACTGTACTATAAAAATAAAAGATACTACCTGAACTCGGTCCAAGAAGCCAGAGAATTCCTTGCAAAGGAACTGACGTCGGATGGACCTCAATACACCACGAGAGAAGAAGCAAAAGGGCCAACGGAACGACAGACGGACGCAGGAGCAAGAGAAAGGAAAGGACCAATTCGAGACACGACAACACAGAGGACAGAAAGCAACAACAGAAAGGGAACAGGACAGACTGCAGAGGGCAGGACAACAAGATCCACCACCAAACGCACGGAGCAGCACGACATGACCCCTCTACGCAACTTGAGCACCAACCTGGATACCATGGAAACGAGACCAAAGAAGAAGGCAAGAGATAGAACAGATGCGGTCTTGCAAGAGTATCATGAAACTGACGATGACAACTAAATACTTGACATGGAAGGTTAACAGACTAAACTCCCCACAGAAAAGGAGAAAGATATTTCACTACCTGTATCAAGGAAGAAACGACATAATTTGCCTACAAGAAACACACATCAGAGCAGCGGACCAGAAATACTTAATCAACAACAGACTAGGCACACATTTTGTCGCAGCAGCGCCACGAAAAAAGAATGGGCTTGTTATATATGTGAAGAAACATATAATCGCTAAGCTAATAGAGTCGGACTCCCAGGGTAGATACCTAGCAATCGAAGTGACACAGGATGACAAGAAAATTCTTGTGATGGGCATATATGCACCAAATCAACAACAAGAAAAATTCTACAAAAAGATACACAAGAAGTTAATACAACTCAACTACAGATCATGTATTATCCTGGGAGACTGGAACGGGGTCATAGAGATTGCCCTAGACAAGAAGAAAACAAAACCTAACCCACAGAAGCATTCTAACTTGCCTAAATCCTTCTTCGACATGAAGGAAGACCTTGTACTGACAGACGTCTGGAGGGAACGGCACGGCAAACAGCAAGAATTCACCTTTTTCTCCAACAGGCATCAATTATTTTCCAGAATTGACTTCATCCTGGCATCTAGTGACTTGCTAGTCCGCCTCAACACTGTGTCAATCCTACCCAAAGTACTAACGGACCATAACCCGGTAGGGATGGAATTAAGACAGGATTGGAAATCGAAGAGATCCTGGAGAATTAATGAAAACCTGTTTAGACATGAGAAAGAGGTGGCGGAATGCAAAAATGCCATGAAGGAATTCTTTAGTATAAATATGGACAATGAAACACCCATTGAAATGATTTGGGATGCTAGCAAGGCATTTATGCGCGGGATCCTCATGAATATGAACGCCAGGCACCGACGCAAACAAGAACGAAAAAGAAAGGAACTAGAGGAGGAGATAAAGAAACAGGAACAATTATTAATAAAAAGACCGGAGGACAAAGCCACAAAAGAAGGAATTAAGATACTAAGAAAACAATTCGACATGCTGATAGCGGACCAAGTAGCAAGGAATATACAATATGCAAAACACAAGACATTCTGTAGCGCCAACAAACCGGGTCGGTGGCTGGCTTACACCATAAGAAAGAAACAGAAAGCCCGCATAATTGAAAAGATAGAGTACAAAGGCAAGGAAGAATTCAAACAGGAAACCATTAAGAAAGCTTTCACCGAGTTCTACTCACAGCTATACGCTGAGGAGAAGATACAGGACAAAGAGATAGAAAAGTTTCTACAAAACGAAAAATTAATGGTACTCACCGATACACAACGAGATGCCCTGAACGCCCCAATCACGAAGGAGGAAATACACTCAGCGATCAAACAACTGAAAAAAGGAAAATCACCCGGGACGGACGGGATAACGGCTACCTATTACAAGCATCTCCAAGAGGAAATGATAGAACCCCTCAGAAAGCTATTTGTCAACATACAAGAAGGAGGCCAAGTCCCACCCTCCTGGAAAACAGCCTACATTTCTCTAATCCCCAAAGAGGGAAAAGATAATGCACAACCGGCTAACTATAGGCCCATCTCACTATTGAACACAGACTACAAACTCTTCACAAAAGTGCTGGCCAACAGATTAATGACTATACTACAAAAAATAATTCACCTGGATCAAACGGGGTTCATACAAGGACGTCAGATGAAAACCAACGTGAGACAGCTGCTGAACATAATAGAGTACTTGGAAAGGCACAACCGGGTACCTGCTACCCTCATGTTTGTGGACGCAGAAAAAGCCTTTGACAGACTGAATTGGCCATTCCTGATGAACCTAGCCCGGGGGATGAAAATGGGAAAGCAGTTCCTCAACTCCATAATAGCAATCTACCAGAAACAAACGGGCCAGATCATTGTGAACGGCGAACTAACAGACCCATTCAACATAGAAAGAGGCACGAGACAGGGCTGTCCGCTGTCACCACTGTTATTTGTCTTAACGATGGAGATTCTGCTGAACAAGATAAGAGCAGCAGAGGACATAAAGGGCATACAGATTGGAAAACAAGACTACAGACTGTGTGCCTTTGCAGACGACCTACTGGTGACAGTATCGCAACCAGTACAATCAACAAGGAGTTTGATGGAGATAATGAAAGACTATGGCAAGGTATCAGGTTTTAAAGTTAACATATCAAAAACGAAGATGCTAGTTAAGAATCTAGACAACAAAGCAAAACAGGACTTGGAAAGAATAATGGGTTGTGAAATAGTTAAGAAAGTTAAATACCTGTGAGTGGAGATAGAAACAACGAATGCAAAATTATACAAAAATAACTACGAGGTGCTGTGGAACAAGATACAAGCAGATCTGGAGAGGTGGAAAACACTATGACTATCCTTGCTGGGCAGGATAGCAGCAGTAAAGATGAACGTCCTGCCAAGATTTCTATTTCTCTTCCAAATGCTACCCATACTCAAAAAGGATGAGGACTTGGACAATTGGCAGAGGGGCATCACCAGATTCATTTGGGATGACAAGAGACCGAGGGTGAAACTAAAAATTATCCAGGACACAAGGAAGAGAGGGGGACTAAAAATGCCTAATCTAAAGCTATACTACTATGCAGCGACGTTGGTGGCGGTGAGTGACTGGATCAATATGACGAATGACAGAATACTGAATGTTGAAGGGCATGGTCTACTATTTGGCTGGCACGCATACTTAGTATACAACAAAAAGGCAGACAGGAACTTCAAGAAGAACCCACTTCGGATCCCATTGTTATGGGTCTGGAGGAAATATAAACACCTCCTACATGACAAGATTCCCATCTGGACGATCCCCGGACACGCAATAGGAGATACAAACACATCCCAAGGGCAAGAAGTGGTGCCCTACAGTAAACTTGTACTGGGAGAAGAAAATGGGTTCCTCTTGAAACCCCAAGCAACGCTAGCAAACAGAGGAATAGGAGGTACCTGGCTATCATATATACAACTGCAATCAAGGTGGCGTAAAGATAAGAAGAAGGGCTTCTCCCAGACCGACGAGAAACTAATTGAACAGATTAGAGAACAGGGGATCATGCACATCAAACGAGTGTACAGCATTCTGATAGAAATGGACTCTGAAACCGAACTAGTCAAGAGCTGTATGGTAAAGTGGGAACAAGACTTTGGGCATTCTATCACCATGGACACGTGGGAGAAAATTTGGGTGAGAAATGTAGAATTTACGAAATCGCAACACTTAAGGGAAAACTTCAACAAGATGTTCTATAGGTGGCACCTCGACCCGAAAAAACTATCGCTCATCTACCCAGACTCCCAGCCCAAATGCTGGAGGTGTGGGGACAGGGAAGCTACCTACTTTCATGTATGGTGGACATGCAGAAAAATCAGAGCCTTCTGGAGGAAGATATGGTGGACACTCCAAACCATTTTCACAAAGCGTATAGAATTTCTACCTCAGGTTTTTTTTGTTAGGGATTACAAAGGATTTCACTACCTCAGAGATGAACTTATTTCTGAACTTGATTACAGCAGCAAGATTGTTGGTGGGACAATACTGGAAGAATCCAGAAATACCGCCTATTGAAGAATGGACTGTGAAAGTAACAAACTTGGCGGAAATGGCGAAAATATCAGCATACTTGAAAGGTCGCTCCAATGAACAATATTTGACAGACTGGAAACAATGGATAGACTATATCCAAGAGAAACACCAATCAAACAAAATGCATCTGGCGTTTAGCTAAGGCTCGACGTGAGGAGGGAAGAATGTATAACAAGTCAAATGTTTACGATTGCTTATTAATATGATCTTATGGTTAATGTTGAATACTTTAATATTGAAAAAGCGGGCTGAATTTCTACCTCAGGTTATTGAATTACTACCTCAGGACCTATTGTTAGGGATCATACAGGTTTTTTTAAAAATGTAACAGGTGTATAGTAGAGGCTTGAAGTGAGGAGTGAAGAATGTTTAAACTATTGTTGTATGTTATGTTCTATGATGATCGCTTCTTAATATGATCTTATGCTTAATGTTGATTACTTTAATAATGAAAAAGCAGACTGAATTTTTACCCCAGGTTATTGAATCTCTACCTCAGGATCTTTTGCTAGGGATCATAAAAGATAAAATATAACAGACATATAGTTGAGGCTGGAAGTGAGGAGTAAAGAATATTTACCAAACCAGACGTTTACAAAGATTAATACCTAGTGTTACATGTTGTGTTCTATGATGATTGATTATTAATATGATCTTATGTTTAATGTTAAACTACTACCCCAGGACCTATTGTTAGGGATCACAGAGGATAAAAAAATGTAACAGGTATATAATAGAGGATTGAAGTGAGGAGGGAAGAATGTTTACCAAATCAGACGTTTACAAAGAATAACCCTTAGTGTTGTACTGCAGGTTATATGATGATTGCTTCTCAATACGATCTTATGTTTGATGTTGAGTGTTTCAATAAAAGAATTTTATTTAAAAAATAATAATAATAATAAATCAATCCCTGTGATGGAAAAGAAAAAAAAAACTTACTGACCCAAAATGAGCCAATAGATCCACATGCTCATATCATATGGGGAAATGACTCTGCACCCAGTTTACATTTCCAATACAATTAAGTCAGTAAACAATCTTTAAGCATATTATCTGTGGTATCCAGTAAGAAAAAAATGATTTTTTATTTAATTACGCTCATCTTAACATTGTAAAAAATATTGTTTAATTTCTTAACGTTAATATTTCTTAGCCACTGCTTTATTAAAATGGAATATTCCAACTGTTCATGCAGGAAGCTAGTATATATAACTAAAATACCTTTTAGTTATGTATTTTAAAATATTGTCTGTGAATCATGCATACATAGACACAAATCCAACACTGATGAAAATTAGGGAGATTTGGATGGTTTTGGTGAGATGGGCAGCTATATGTATATTTGATAAATAAATAAAGATCTGAATCAAAATATAAAATCAGTAAACATTGTAATTGCCTGTACTGCCATTTGACTATTCTAAACAAATTGAAGTCTTCCTTATGAGACACAAATGGTTTAAGCACTTCATGGGCAGTACGTTGAGTTGAAGTATTAATAGCTCTATTTACTGTGTGGGGGGGGTGAGAGAGAAAGTTCAGGTCTGTATTGCCACTTAGCAACTACTTGACAGATTTTGGGAAGTGTTTTGTCATGCTGTTAAAAGTGGAAAACTCTGTTGCAGTCTCTGCCATGATATCAAAGGGGTCAAATAATAACTCTCTAATTATGCTCAGAAAGAGGATACTGTATTGTGTTTTTTTTTACTTTATCATTTTGTTCCATAAAGAAACTGAAGTCAAAATATATGCCTAGTGAGAAAGCGAGAGCCATAATTTAGGGGGGAGGGGTTGCTTTTTTCATTTTTAAATATACTTTTTAATATCCAATAATACTAAAAAACATAATTGTAATTAAAAATGGAAAAAAGATAGAAAAGAAGTACAAAAGGAAAATTAAGAAAGAAAATATAGAATTATGACTACCATTATTTTTTTATGAATAGTAGCCATTTTATTCTTTCTCCTTCTTTAATCCATTTTAATCCCCAAATCCATAAATTATCAATTCAGTCTTTTTTCTTTCAACAAAAAGTTCTTACAAAGTTTTCAGTTGTTCAAAAATGACCCTTTTGACATGTTTCCCTGGTTCGCTTTGCCATTTCTGCAACTCTCATCAATTTTATAATCCAGTCTTTTACTATAACTTTTTTTTTATTATTGGGGAAACAGAACAACCTCTTCACAAATGCATGGCACAACACAAGAGAACAAACTCGTCAGGACAGGGTTCAACAATCCATATTCATCTGAAGGGTCACTATTTTGAAAACAGCAAAATTCACATTCTGGACCAAGAAGACCACTGGTTTGAAAGAGGAGTCAAAGAGGCCATTTACGTTAAAACTGAACAGCCCTTCCTCAACAGAGGGGGAGGAACGCAACACCACCACACAACCTATGTCCTATTTACAGTGCAGTCCTTTAGAATAGAATAGAATAGAATAGAATAGAATAGAATAGAATAGAATAGAATAGAATAGAATAGAATAGAATAGAATAGAATAGAATAGAATAGAATAGAATAGAATAGAATAGAATAGAATGGAATGGAATGGAATGGAATGGAATGGAATGGAATGGAATGGAACGGAACGGAACGGAACGGAACGGAACGGAACGGAACGGAACAGAACAGAACAGAACAGAACAGAACAGAACAGAACAGAACAGAATAGAATAGAATAGAATAGAATAGAATAGAATAGATAATATGGAATGGAACGGAACGGAACGGAACGGAACGGAACGGAACGGAACGGAACGGAATGGAACGGAACAGAACAGAACAGAACAGAACAGAATAGAATAGAACAGTAACTTTATTGTCACTTTGAATGTACACTAATCAGCATACATTAAAATGAAATTTCATTGTATTCAGCTCTCAAAGGGGTTCCACCTACAATATACACTGCATAAAGATGACAAAAATAAATACATACATACATACATACATACATACATACATACATACATACTTATACATATAGCCACATATATTATATGACACAGATAAACAACAGTCTGGTTCGGATTATGTATACATGTGTAGTCCCAAGAAGGTTCCACACCCATTTGAGTGACTCAGGTGACTCTGAAGATAGAGATAAACTCCCATGTAACCCCAACAACTCTCAGAGTGCTAACAATCAGATTACTACAAAGCAGTGGTGGGATTCAGCCAGTTTGCACCACTTTGGCAGAACCTGTAGCTAATTTTTTGTTGTCCAGGCCCAGAATGGACTTCCGGAAGTGGCATCCACACAGAGAACTGGTTGTTCACATATTTGAATCCCACCACTGCTACGAAGAATATAATCCTTCTATTCCCTATCATTCAGTCAGAACTGAAGAAGCTTTTTGGATGAAAAGGAAGTGTTTTCAAAGAAGAAAAAAAAAACAAGAAAGTCCAGTTGCCCTTTGGGGGAGAAAAAAGTACCTTTGGGACAACTATGATCTGGATGATTGGGAATCTCCATAGACATTTTAAACCATGACACCTCAATCTCAGATTCTGACCTTCCAATCCGAACATTCTCTTATTTCTTAAAATTATCAATTCCCTCATCCGTATTAAAGAGTATGCAGCAAAATACAGGAAATCATTAGAAATGTCTTTTCCATTAAAAACAAACCCAAACCTTAATATCTAACCAATCAATTTGAAATAATGCTAGGGTTAATTGTTCTGAATAAATATACATCTATTTATGTTGATTTTGATCTGAGATAAACAGATTCATTTGATTCATTTATGGTTATAAATGGAAAACAATTATTGGAACAACTTCTTAGATATTTAGAAGAACTCAAGCAATATTTGACACCTAAATTAATACAGGTTTTTAAAACCTAAAACATATAAGGATATATATGATTCTTTTCTTTACTGATTAATTTAAAAGTATTGGCATAATATCTTAACAAACAAATGATGCCTAAATAAATAAATGGCTGAAACATCTGTAAAGTATTTTGACTAATATTTCATCTGCAATAAGCCACAGAACAAAATGCAACCTATCAATCTAATTCATAAAAAGTGATCATTTGCATTTAGGCAAGACCAATTACAGAAATTTTCACTGCACCATGTGAAGGGCCTTTGAGTATCCAATAAAACCATCTCCACTGATTTCAATTTTTCAAAATATGTATCCGAGATATCAGAAGAAATATAATACTGTCAGATACTTGATGACCTTTTTTTTAAAAATGGATGAACAAAGATAGCACCATTTGTAATCTAGATGCTCAGGGTCATGGTCAATATTGACATTTAGCAAGGAAATCAGACAATAGATTGCACAATCAGTGGGCTCTTTGCCATTGCTAAATGTCTGTGGAGATTTTCAGTCATCCATTCAATCATTCAGCCATGATTGCCCAAAGGTACTTTTTCTTGGTTTTCTTTTAAGAGGTTTCACTTCTCATTCACAAAGCTTCTTCAGCTCTGACTGGATGGTGGGGAATGGAATCCATTCCCTAAAACGTTCACTTAAACCTGGCTTTGTGGTCAGAAGCAAATGTGGTCAATGCAAAGATCTCTCTCTCTCTCTCTCTCTCTCTCTCTCTCTCTCTCTCTCTCTCTCTCTCTCTCTCTCTCTCTCTCTCTCTCTCTCTCTCTCTCTCTCTCTCTCTCTCTCTCTCTCTCTCTCTTTCACACACACACACACACACACACACATACACACATACAAAATTGTATGTGGAGAAATACCCAAGTTTTCGAATTATCTTCTGTGATCTAGGTTTGTGTTCAATTTGTATATATTTAAACACTGTGGAAGGTAAAGCATCCTTTGCAAATTATACTATCAGAAAGACTTTAAATGCTTAAATATTATATTTCAGTAGCTTTTAAGGAATCTTCTCAGTCCCCTTTCTTCACCCATTTCTCCTCTAATAGCCCCTATTTAGTTTTAACGACTGATAGAACGAACACTGCTTTTTTCTCCTCCAGGATTGTCAGTGTTGTTCTTCTCTCTTCTGCCATCAACTCCTCTTCAGTGGCCAGCATGTATTAAATGTGCCATGCCTGTGAGCCAGCCAATTTGTTTGCAGAAACTAGGCACCATTCAAAAGATTTAATTAGCAGATTGTTGAACCCAATAGGACATTTTCTTTTGGAGCACAGAGACAAGTAAAACAATGAGGAATTGGTCTATTACTTTCTGTGCAATTACAATAGCCTCAGATTGGTTCACTTGCCTTCCATGTAGAATTGGAAGGATTGGTTTATTTATTTATTTTTGAAAAGGCTGGGATGGGCAAACCAATATCCCCTGGTATATATATATATAAAAGTTTTTTTCCCCCAAGTGCAACCCTGATCCAGGTTTTCCTGTACAGATCTATGAGAGAATCCCTTACTCCAGACTCCCTTTATTCTGAAACTGATGCCTTTTGTCTATCTGCTGGTTTCTTCTCATAATTCCTTTCAACTCACAGATGTCCAGGGTTGAAATAAACCCGGGAGAGAAAATTGAAAGTGATATATGTGTGTGGGGGGGAGGTGTTGATGAGTGAAGTCCCTCCCCCCTCCCCCAGTCCCAAACTTTCTACTTAAAGCTTTTCCCTCAACTCCAGTTTACATAGAAGAAACACCTCCTCTCTGTAAAAAATAGATAGTCAAAAAGAATTATAACTTTTGAAGTGATGTAAGTGGTTCATAATATATGTATATGTAATGCTCAGCAAGCTGTGTGCTTCAAAAGAGTGAGAGATAAAGATACCCCAGCTGTCCTTTGAATCAAAGTAGGTATGTTAATTATGCCAAATCCCACAGATCTGATCAACTGATGTTGGTTGAATAAATCATTTCCAGCTTGCTGCTGGATGTGTGCAGATTTTGCACATGACAGGGAGTCTCCTCTGAGCAATTTTCATTCCAGAAAGATGTATTATTGCTTTTCATCCAATCAACAGGAGGGCTTCTGAGAAATGTAGTAGGATGCAGGCATTCATAAGATAGCAGAGTTAATATTCCAGCAGAATTTTTTTTCCATCATTTTGCAGAATGCTTTGCCAGCCGTTTGGTCTCCTGAGAGCAGTTGGCTAAGCAGTCTTAACGTCAGCCTGCTTAAACCTTTAGATCACTGAAACCTGAATTTCAACTTATTACAGTTTATAATGGATAGGATGGAAAGGATTGGAATCCCAGGGTTATTTTCTATTCATGTGAGGCCCACCAAGTAGGTATATCTAATTGATCTCACCCAGTCTATTCTTAGTGTCTTCGGATTCCAGCTGTGAACACGCTTTAGATATTCTATGGCATTGACTTAAGCAGCTGATCACCCATAAAAAGTTGTTGCAAATGAAGGAGGAAGAAGGAAAACATTGATGAACATCTTGTTAAATTCCATTTGAGAACAGCATCACCAAGCTGGATAAAAAAAAGCTCACACTTCGTATAAAAGACCTTCCTTAATTCCTAATTAAAGAATCCCTATAAGTCCACAACAGAGAGCCTGGACAGCCTCAGAAATGTATTACTCTGCACTTGGATCCTCTGACTTTGTAACAGATATTGAATTGGAGGAACATGGAGTCCTTTAAAAAGGTGCAGCTGAGGAATTCAATCCCATTCACCCATTTAAGTTACCATCAGGAATTGCAGTAATCCAATATAGACATAAATATCCCACACTTCAGTCCAAAGCTATGAAACACATTCCCAATGTTGCCTTGAGAAATTCCAGGGCCAGGGATTAGCTGGGGTCGCTTTCCATATAAGAAATAAACCATTGACATTACGTAATGTTTGATTTGTGAATAAATGCAGAAATAGAGTAAGAACAAAAGCAGAATATCAGTTATCCCATCACCCTTCAAAAGCGATACCAAATGTCACAGCTCCACTCTTCCATTCTGGTTGTTTCCACACAGCCATAATTTTTGCCTTCCCTTCTCCAAACCCCCAAATCATTTTCACATTATATCTTTATCAGTGACCTACTTATGTCCCCTCCTCACAGAATATATATTTTTCCGGCATGGAGAAAAAAATCCCAACCATTTTGATCAGCCTAAAATACTGGTGGGATAGCAGTTAGTCACCATAACTCCTTGACTTCAAATGACAACTGTTACTTTAGTCATGCTTGTCATTCAGGCCACACAAACACAGGGACACATCCTCTTTTCTTCCTCTGCTTGGATGAGAAATAAATGTGCTGGTTGTTTGCTTGCAGGCATTTCATTATCCAACTAGATAACATAATCACTTCTAGTGAATGTGGGGTTTGCTGCCTGTTTAGAGACTATACCCTGCCCTGCCAGTGTTGGTTGGGAGGGCATAGTTTTCTCCTAGAAAATTCCTTGATTAGGGTATGGAATTGCTTTCTAATCAAGGAACCACCAAGGAGAAACTGACAGGGCAAACTATTGTAATGCAGTGTGGGAAGTCAGCCCCCCAGAGAAGGAAATATTAAAAGGGCAGAAAAATATATTTCCTCAAAAGGATTTTAAAAGCAGAAACCAACCCTGCCCCCAAGTCTCTCTGTCCCAAGCAGAAGCCAGCTCTGTACAAATGTAGATGTAAACCATCAGAAAGGCCCCAGCTAGGAGATCAAGAAGACAAAGACACTTAAAATCTGCATACCCCACCCAAACTCTAAGAGTCATTAGCCTCAGCACCAGGGAAGCAGGATATGACCTTTGGGACATAATAGGATTAACCTATCACCATTAAGAATACCAGAAAGGCACACCCAGACTCAGGTCAGAATTTAAGGTGACCAACCGTCCTCCTTTAGGGAGGAAAGTCCTCCTTTTGTAAGTTCTGTCCTCCCTCGAAAAGTGTCCTCCTACATGTCCTCCTTTTTGATATTTCAAGACTAATCTGCAGGGCTTTTTTTTCCTCATAGAACGCTCAGAGTGGCATTCCGGCACCTTTTTTTGAAGGTTTTTTTTTCAACTTTTGCATGAGCTGTGCTACTCCCCCTATTGGCTTTCGAAAGCCAATAGGAATTGCTGCTGAGCATGGCCGGCAAACTTTGCACATGCAAGTTTCTGCAGCGAAGGCAAATTGGCAGGAACTTTGCACCCCTCCCTGCTACCCAACTACACCATCTCCTAGTTAGTCCTGAAGATATCTGGAGGAGACTGGAGCAGCGACACCACAGTAAGTTTCTCTTGATCTTCAGCCCTGCTAGGGCAATAATGGCTGCAGGCACAAGAGGCAGGGGTGGCAGGGCTGCTGTGGGTAGGGGTGTGAGGGGCAGCGGCAGCCGGCTGCCCCCTGTGCTGTGGGAGCCACGGGGCCCGCTCTACATGGGGCTGCGCAGGGTGGGCAGTGGTGCTGGCAGGGCAGTTGCAGGCGGGGTGTCGATGGCGGGCTGCCTCCCAGGGCCGGAGCCGGTGCAGCTGGTGCTTTGGGAGTCACGGGACCCACTCTGCATTTATTATATTATAGTGTATACTGTATTGTTGTTGCAATGAATAAAATGTTTCTTTTATTTACGATATTTTTTTCTTCAATTTATTTGTGTCCTCCTTTTCATTGTAAAAAAGTTGGTCACCTTAAATATGTGACACAGGAAATACAAAGCCTAAAACAGGAACAGGAAACTACTTCAAACAAAAGGCTTTAGAGGGTATAAAAACCTACTCCCCACATGTGCTCGGCCCCTTTTTTCTCTCCTCTCTCCTGCCAGAACCATCTTTCTATCTGGCTCTTCAATAAACTGTAACCTTCTTTCTAAAGCAGTTGCCATGTTGTTTGTTTATCCCCAGCTTGGATGAATCATGATGAAAATTTTTCTTTCAACAGCAGTAAACAAGGACCCAACCCAACACTCACTAGCACTGAACAGGTTACCTAGTAGGATAATGTAACATCTACATGCAAATAACCAATATCAGAGAGCACTAAGGACTCCCTAAGCTACTTATATTCCCTTTTATTGGAGGAAAAAATATTCCATAGCCATTCCTCACATTCTAAGAAAATATTCCATTTCTAATATGCAGAGTGCTTTATGTCCACGTCTGTATTATTGTGAACAGACAATTCATAGCAATCTGGATTAATACTAATCGTATAAAATGGAGAAACTGTTCACATCTCCTTCCTGGCATGTACCACAGGGAGACAAGCTCAGTGAAAATCAAGCACTTCGTAATCTTGGCCAGAGGTGGGTTTACCATGAATGGTACAGATGGCATAATTCAACATTAATAATAAAATAAAATTAATCATTCTGGCTGACTTCATTAGAGATGTGCAGGTCCACTATAATATATTCTGACAGGGCAGTTTTGCAATCTGGTGCTTTAAACAAAAAAAAATAACAATGAAGAAATGTTTTCCAGACTTGATGGCAAATAGGAAAGGATGGCCATGAATTTTATTTATTAAATGCAGACAGAGGACAAGTAATTGTTTTCTTCTCAGTTAACCTTTAAGAAGCTGGCACTTTTATAAAAAGTATCAAGACCAAAGCAAAGAGAAGCCCAAGTTTGAGACACCAAGCACCATGTGATAGGGTGAGCTGTGATTCTTGCCCTAGTTCCATGGTGGCGAACCTATGGCACGCGTGCCACAGGTGGCATGCAGAGCCCTCTCTGCGGGCATGCGCACCGTTGCCCCAGTCCTAGGCCTTCAGCTGGGTTTTATAAAACCTTTTCGCTTTAGGTCTCCGCTGTGCAAAAAAAAAAGGTTAAATCAATCAATCAATTTTAACTTCTTGCAGGGAAAAAAAGATATCGCAAAGTTGGAATTGATTGATTGAACTTTTTAGTCCCACCCAGTTGCCATTACCACCACAGCCACACCCACCCAATGGGCCATGCCCACCCAATTGATCACACCCAACCAATGGGCCACACCAATGAGCCATGCCCACCCAGCACCCGGTGATACATAAGTGGGTTTTGGGTTGCAATTTGGGCACTCGGTCTCTAAAAGGTTCACCAACACTGCCCTAGTTCCTGCCAACCAAGCAGTTTGAAAGTATGCAAATGCAAGTAGATAAATAGATACCACTTTCGTGGGAAGGTAACAGTGTTCTGTGACATCCTGCTGGCCACATGACTACATAAGTTTCTTCAGATAGCGCTGGTTCACTGGTCTTGAAACTTCCCTCCTATAGTCAGCAATGACTACTGGAGTAAAATCCACAGGGATTCCTTTACCTTTTAAATTTTTTTTTACCAGATTTGCTAAAAAATTCTTTTGTGGAAAAAGATCAAGGATGCCAGTCAGATATAACTATTGACTAGAATCTGTCTGTCTCTGGAGTCACACTCCATTCCTCACAATCTATTCTCAGGGG
This sequence comes from Bothrops alternatus, assembly GCA_034064705.1. Lineage (NCBI taxonomy): Eukaryota > Metazoa > Chordata > Lepidosauria > Squamata > Viperidae > Bothrops > Bothrops alternatus. The sequence goes on along the minus strand of JARGCV010000112.1, from coordinate 1,147,369 downwards.
AATTCATGGCAAAGTACTTTAACCATGCTTATCACTGCACCCTTATCACTGCACAAAGTCAAATTCTTCTCTCAGTTCCCACAATGCTTTTGGGTACTCACAACAAATGTTATATTTGCTTTTAGCTTTTCTGTTTTGCATGAGTTTTTGTTCTTTCTAGAAGCCTTCATTGTTTACCAATGCTATAAAAGCAAAAATTGCCGGTTATTAATTGAGAAAATGGATAGAGTTATCCTCAACTTAATCACTTGATAAGGAAAACTGAAATGAAGATTAAATTACACGCTGCTCTAATGTTTCTGGTTTGCAATAAATTAATGTCAAGGTATTTTTTTAATTTAATTTAATTTTATGCAGTCTTTTATGCAGTATTTTCCATTTTGATTAGGAGGAAATGGGACTTGAAAAAAATGTGATAGGATAAAATCTGAAGTGCAGTGGCTAGGCAATAAGTACATAAAAATACCAGTTTGCTACATTCGTTTGCCTTTTATATGCATCGTTTACCAGGTTTTGCTGAGAAACTACATCCTGTTGCTTCTGCTACCTCTTTTTTATTTTTTTGATGGAGAAGGAAATGAAGCTTAACTAGGCAGTGTCTTAGTCCAACAGGCCACTGATGGTGCATGAACACAAAAAACAATCAGATGTATATTTATGCTTAGATCAAGGTTAATTACAATTGCAGCTCAATCAGCAGGTTGTGAGACTCACCAGGGGAAAAAGTGAAACTTCCACCTGTTGTTTTTAGTGGCCAGAGTAATGCTTTCCATTTGGAGTTGATGGAATTTAAAATGTCCCTTTAGTCTGGTGGATACACTTGCAATCCTGCTGTGTGCAATTCGTATCCATTAAACCAACCAATCACCACCTGGAAGAAATCAGACTATCTGTTTTTATATTTGCTTTTTTGCAATGAGTTTGCTTTGGTTTTGGCTAACAGATACGAAACATGGAAGTGTAAAAAAACCCAAAACCTGACAGCGGACAAAGGCCCAGTGGTCCATCAAGTCTGCCCTTTGGGTTTTATTTATTTAAATATTACTTTCATTATTATTTGTTTAAAAATTGTGGGATGATAGACATGTGTTTTTCTCAATTGTGTTTAAACTCAGTTATTGATGATTGAACCACTACCTTTACTGGAAGCTGGTTCCAAGCTTCCACTTCTCTTTATGTCAAATAAAATTTCTAACATTATTTTCTTCTTATCCTATAGCCAGTTTTAAACCTTTGTCTTTTAAGTAGTGTTTCTTGGATATTTGAGAAAGAGTAGAATATTTGAGAAAGAATAGAACATAAGCTTTATGAGCCTTTATATCTAAAAATATCCAGCATATGCTGGCATTTCAATCAAATCAATCAATCTTTATTACTGCCACAGACCAGCAAATAACTCATTAAAACAACAATAATGGTAAAAAATAAAAATAAAAGGCAGATATAATATATTGTGATTGGCAGTGGATTAACAGTGGACAGTTAAAGTTTGCCTAATTTTACATGCACCAGAAACTACTTTATACTGATCTGATAACAGTAGTTCAACATGCACAAAAAACCAGTATTTCCCAGATATTGTATTAGATAAGGTGTTATAAATAGAGTTGGTGAGTCCTTATAGAAAATAAAGTATAGCAGGACATGAAGTACAGTTGTAATAGCCCCTTGTCCACAGGGACATAGTCTCAGCTTATATGGGTTTTGTTTTTGTTTTTTTGTATCAGCCCACCAAAACCACTGTGGGCAATGTGTTGCAGTGTGCTTAGGTTAATGCCCTTTGGATTTTTGGGATGCTTATTTGATATAAGTAGGCATGAGTTTAAATGGACTCCACAAGATGGTAGAGGACAGGAAGGCCTGGAGGAACATTGTCCATGGGGTCGCAATGGGCCGGAAACGACTTCACCACTACCAACAACAACATCAACAATCTTGCTGCTTTAAAAGGGGGAGTTTGACTGCTCAAATAAACTCCTTGGGAAAAGCAGTTTGATCTATGTTATTTAGATGTGCTAAGACATTTGATTATTTTTAAAATACTTGGTCCCTAGTTTTCATCTGATGAGCTCAGAATAGTTGACATGGAGCATTTTCTGCTCCCCTGATCACATATTGTTCAGATCCATATCAATAGCATTAAGTTCCTCAGTGCTACAATGCTTGCCCACAGGCTTGCCCAGGCCATTAATTGTTCCCTTAAGTCAAAGGTCACCAACCAACTCTGAGCCTTGAGCTATTCAGAACATGAAATGGTGAGTGGTAAGTGAGCACTCATGGGTATCCCACTTGGGCAAGCAACAGGCAAACTGTGCATGCTTTGGCCCACCACTCTTGCAAAACCATCCCCTCTCCCCACACACACTGGTCTGCAAAGCTGGAAAGGTTGGGGAACTCTGCCTTAAGTGCACAGCAATGTTTTTTGGTTGGTGAACTATGGTTTGTGGCTTAATATATTGTAAGGTTGACCCTAATGGTGGCTTATACTGGTTCAGCATAGAAAAAAAATGTAAGCACAGAAAGATGTGTAAACAGAATCTGATTTCCCAAGTAATCATAAGGTCAGACCTTCACACACAAGCAAGGTACTAGAAATATTGTGTCTGAATATCTGATGATCTGAAATGAGTCAGTAGAGTTTCTTCCCTGATCAAAAAAGGAGAGAGAAAAATATATAAAACATAATGTGCAATTTTCTGCCAAAGTAAGTATTGTACATCCTGTACTTGCTCCTGGATTCTATTATTCTGGGATTAAATACTGGCACAGCGAAGTTGATTTTGTCAAATCTTTAATGAATGTGAATACATATTAATCATAATTCATTCTAAAATGGGAAGAGAAAATAATTGGCATTCAGTCTTAGCTTAGAGCAAATCTCCATGCTGCAATGTAGGTAGAGGTTTAGGATATACAAGGAGATGCTCTTTTAATCATATCAAATGAGCTGTTTTCCTTTCTTTCACAGTTGCTATACAGTTGGTAATTTGCCATGGACTAAAGATAAAATGTCAGCATATGGCAATTAAAATGAATCCACTGTGTGTGGCCCAGACATAACCAAAGATGGAAATATTGCACAGACATAGAAAGACAGATAGATATTTTTACAGACAGACCTACAGATCACACTCAAACCTATTAGGAAGAACATACATGTAGTTGCTTATAAGCTTTATCTTCTTCCTAAAGCAATCAAGTATACCTAACCATTTTAATCTAGCAATGAATAAAGATTGATTGTGGCAAAGCAAGGTCTTTTTCAGGTTGTACTTTGTGAAATTTTCTGTATGTATGATTAATGTGCACTAGTTTTGCACAAGCCAGCATCATAGCAAACAGCTAGCTGTTACTGCCACCTACAGATTAGGACTTCAAAGGAATTTTGAGAAAGTGCATTTTTACATACTGTAACCACAGATGACAGACTAAATAGACAGTAGTTATAGTCCAGAAATAAGGATATGAGACAGATGTGCTTAACCCCAATTCTGTTCAAAATTAAACAATTAGCCAACATGGCTGCATCTCCAAATATGGTACTTTCTAAATGTTGTGATATAAGTGGTAGCTGCAGAGAGGTATATAAAAATGTGTTCACACACTATGTTTAAGGAAAATTGCATGCAAAAAGATACTGTGTCCCAGGAAATTGTGGAGAAAAATGTGTATCACTGAAACGGAATAACAGAATAACAGAGTTGGAAGGGGTACCTTGGAGATCTTCTAGTCCAACCTCCTGCTCAAGCAGGAGACTCTATACCATTTCAGACAAGTGTTTGTCCACTCTTCACTGATGAGTTCTCCAATGATGGAGCACCCACAACTCCATTCCACTGTTAATTGTTCTCATTGTTAAGAAATTAGTTCTAGATTGCTTCGCTCCTTGATTAGTTTCCATCCATTGTTTCTTGTCTTGCTTTCTGGTGCTTTGAAAAATAGGTTGACCTCCTCTTCTGTGTGGCAGCCCCTCAAATATTGGAACCCTGCTTTCATATCACTCCTAGTCCTGATACCCAATTCCTGCAAGTCAATTCTTGTGCAAAGATTTGGGCAGATTTTCTAATTAATAAAAATGAAAATGACTTAGTAAAGTGTAAAATATACAGGAAATGAATGCAATACAATTTTTGGGTTGTATTTCCTAGCAACTGGTACTATAAAGTACACTGGAAATAATATGTAGGAAATAAGCAACATGTGGCTTCTGGATTTGCATCCCAATTCAGCACAACCAATGGTGTTGAGGTAGCACCAAAATATCTGTGTTATATATTCCTGACTTCAGCTAAATTGTTTTCATACATAATGGATATTAGTAGCTTAATCTCCACAAAGGTATGTATTATCTCTTTAAAACCTTCCAAGTTGATGGCTATTATTGATGTGTGTGGGGACAACTGCTCTAGTGTGCTGCCTAAGGATGCATTTCCCGTTATAATTTCAATAACTTCAATGGAAGGTTACTTTCTTTATGGTACATTCTCCCTACCAGGAATAATTTTACGCATCACTATCATTTCTCCTATTATTTGCCCTCTTCAGGGACAAAATGTGTACTTCTATAGCAAGATGTGAAATTACACATTTGAATTGTTAAGGAAATTCTTACATGGAGTTGACCTGGCAATTGGTCAATGCACAATTTTAAATACCCATTAAGCTTCAGTTCCAGTGGAGACAAGAGAGATTCACAGGTGAAAATGTGAAGGACTCTCTAGGGATAATTTCAAATTAACCTAGCAAAAGACCAATAATGAATCATGAAGGGGATTTATTCAAGATTTAAATTCAGAATGGCTCAGTTGTCCTTACCTATGAGTTTGATTAAGGAATACCAATATGTTTTGCTATTTAATATCCTAGAACAAAGGCCCCCAACTTGGCAACTTTAAGATCTGTGGACTTCAACTCCCAGAATTCCCCAGCCAGTATGGGTGGGGAATTCTGGGAGTTGAAGTCCACAGGTTTTAAAGTTGCCAAGGTTGGGGACCCCTATCCTAGAACATTTTTAATAGGATGAAGAGATTCCCTGTTTACATACTGAACTAGAACATTTCTGAACAAGAATCAGATAACCTGGTGCTAAAATAAGGGTGACAAGTTTCTGGAGGCTTTCTTTCTTGTTGATGATGGTGGTGGTGTTGTTTGAAAAAGCTTCCTAGAGCCTCATAGAACATAGTGACCACTGTTATTATGTTAACAATGGAATATGAAGGTATGAATTTCGGGGGAAGGAATAGTTGAAGGAACTTTGTTTTATTCCTTTGCACTCATCTATATCTAGAAATAAACTTGATTTTTGTGGAACTTCAAGCAAGTGGAACATATGTTTTAAGTATTAACCAGTCTGACTCCTATCCTTATCTTGAAGTAAGGTATGACACCCACATTTTATGCTACTTATCTCCCCATCCACATTTTGAAGTTTTGCTTCCAAATATATTGGTCCTAAGAAAGAGAAACTATAGCCAATCAGCTGAAAAGCAGAAGACAATAGACGTGCTCAGTGATGGGATTCAGCCGGTTTGCACCACTTTGGCAGAACTGGTAGCTAATTTTTTGTTGCCCAGGCCCATAATGGACTTCCGGAAGTGGCATCCACACAGAGAACCGGTTGTTCACATATCTGAATCCCACCACTGGACATGCTGTTGTATTTGTTAGAGATGTATGCTTTGGTCCTAGAAAAGTTCCACTCTTTAGGCTGTTTAGTCTGCACTGGGCACCTTACCCTTAACTCAATTTATTAAACAAATTATGGAAGCGATGCATGACAAAAATATATTTTGGGAGAGAAAGAAGATGAAGTCACTACATACTCTTCTCTTTGCAACAAAAATAAAGGTTCATGAATAATCCAAGATCACAACCCTATAACAATTTGGGGTTGCAAATATGGCTACTTTTATTTTCCTAGGGATCTGAATAATTATAAATCACAAAGTTGGAATTTCTGGCTTGCTTGCTTGCTATGATTCTATGTGGGGGAAAAAGGATCCTATTACATAATCTGCACCTGGAGACCTTATACATTTATATTTCTGCATTCAAAATAGCAATAGCAATAGCACTTAGACTTCTATACCACTTCACAGTGCTTTACAGCCCTCTGTAAGTAGTTTACCAAGTCAGGATGTTGCCCCCAACCATCTGGGTCCTCATTTTACTGACCTCTGAAGGATGGAAGGCTGAGTCAATCTTGAGCTGGTCAGAAATTGAACTCCTAGCAATGTGAACAGAGTTAGCTTACAATTCTGCATTCTAACCACTGCACCATCATAGCTCAAAATCTAACCTTCGTCAGCTTACTAACTGACTATAAAGTACTATTTGTTGCTTTTTAAAGTGCTTTACAAAAAGAACCCATCTGACTGAAATAGTATAAATAAACTTAGACGATTATTTCCTTCCCAAGTGATTTTTGTGAATTTTCTATGTAACTTCTGCTTCATTGCAGAAGATGATTTTAATGGTGAAGAATTGAAGTGGCATGCCCCATTTTTCCCAATATAAAATGACTTATCTTCTGATGCTTTGTGCATAGTATGGCTAGTTAAAACTTTAAGTTTTCCCACAGGTCTCTAGAACTCTCATCCCTTAATTAGTTATTTACTCATACAGTTTAGCTCAAGAGGGTTATTTCTTTTCTTTAGAAGTTCTTTTCCAAGGCTGGACACCTGGCAGAGAGCAGGATAGATAGCCTGGTACTACATCACATAAACTTTTGATAACGGCAAGGCAATAACTATAAACAACATATACTCTCAAGCCCAATACCTAGAGTAGACAGGATAAGTAGATGTATGTTTAATGGTAATATATTTTATAAAATGTCCTTGGCAATTATTCAAATGTTTGGGTTTCATACAAGCTACTAATAGGGTGTAATGTTATTTACAACCCTTATATTTTGTAAAATTATAAAATATGACCAAGATGGGACATATTTTAGTACAGACATATCAGAAAAGGTGTAATGCACTAGTCAGAACAAAATCTGAGGGACATCATAGCAGATACTAAAGGATGTAAAATTCTGAACTCTACTTATTATTGAATGTTGCCCCCATCTTGTTATCTATCTCATATCTGTGGATATTTCCTGTGTATATGGTGGTATGAAAGAACAGAACAGAACAGAACAGAACAGAACAGAACAGAACAGAACAGAACAGAACAGAACAGAATAGAATAACAGATGGCAGTCCAGTCTCTTCTTGAATGCCTCTGGTAATGAAGCTCCCAGAACTCTTGCAGGCAAATTGTTCCATTGATTGATTGTTCTCACTGTCAGAAAAATTCTCCTTGTTTCTAGGTTGAATCTCTTCTTGACCATTTTCCATCCTTTATTCCTTGTCTGGCCTTCAGGTGCTTTGGAAAATAGGGTGATCCCCTCCTCTCTGTGACAGCCTCTCAAATATTGGAACACTGTTATTATCTCTCCCCTGGTTTTTCTCTTCACTAGACTAGCCATGCCCAGTTCCTGTAACCATTCTTTATATGTTTTAGCCTCCAGTCCCCTAATTCATTAGGATATCAGACAATTATTTCAGACAATTCCAAAAGCTTTTACAATTCAGGTAGACGTGCATTCCAGATTTTTCAATCTTGCTAAAGAAAAGAAAAAGAGGGAGGGAGAAAGGTGTTTTAACCATTTTTAAGCTGGGTTTCTCTCCCATAACCCCTCTTTTATTTCTTGATCAGAATCTAAAGCTCTGGCTGATGAATCCTTAGACATATTTGGAAACTTTCCGTAATAGCGGATTGATACTCTTAAGCTGAATTGTGCTTGCATTCGTCTGAATTGTTTCTTGATTTAACCATTGTCTTTCAAAAATAGCTTTTGTTCATAATCAGCTGCAGAGTTTAAGAGAAGACTACATGACACATCTTGCCTTAGACATCCTCTGGTGTGCTAATTGCTTTGTAGTTAAAGACAATTCTGTTTTGAAAAAGTTGATAACTTGGCAAGCGTGGGGTGGAACCAATTTATCTCAGTTAGGCAGCTTCACTCACAGGCCTTTAAAATGGAGCAAAAAAAAACCCCAAACACCCTGATGTCACATAGAAAGAATAATATGCAGATCTAGGTTATGGCGACCTTCATAATTTGAAATCTCATTTCTTCTCACCATTGCCTGGAACTACTGAGAGTAACATCAGGAGACCACTTTCTTGATTTATTTATTCTTAATTTAATCGATGTATTGGTATTGAATACATTGACTATAGCAACTGTCTTTAGCTATTAATAGTTTATACAAAATTCTCTTCTTACCCCTATGAGCCAAGAGCCCTGGTGATTAAGTGCAGTACTTCAGGCTACAGTCTGGAGTTTGATCCTGACATGCCTGAGGTTGATGCAGCCTTCCATCCTTCCAAGGTCAGTAAAATGAGTACCCAGATTGTTGGGGGCAATATGCTAACATTATAAACTGCCCAGAGAGTGCTGTAAAGACTATGGGGTGATATATAAGTCTAAATGCTATTGCAATTGCTATATGTGTCTTCCTCAATTCTGGGTCTTCTATCAGAGATCTGAGAGTTTGAGGGTTGTACGCTGGATCTTATCTGTTCCTAGCACTGCACTCTTCTAGATAGAGAGTTCTGATGTTGTTTCTGGAATCTGTTGGAGGTTTTTAAGAAGAGATTACACAATCATTTGTCTGAAATAGTATAAGGTCTTCTACTTGAGCAAAAGGTTGACTAGAAGATCTTCAAAATCCCTTCCTACTCTGTTATTCTGTTATTTGCCTATATAACTCAAGATATTTTGTGATAGATAAGATAAGATAAGATAAGATAAGATAAGATAAGATAAGATAAGATAAGATAAGGTAAGGTAAGGTAAGGTAAGGTAAGGTAAGGTAAGGTAAGGTAAGGTAAGGTAAGGTAAGGTAAGGTAAGGTAAGGTAAGATAAGATAAGATAAGATAAGATAAGATAAGATAAGATAAGATAAGATAAGATAAGATAAGATAAGATAAGATAAGATAAGATAAGATAAGATAAGATAACCTTTATTGTCATTTTTTTACTGTGGGCACAATGGCACACATCAAAAATGAAATTTAGTTGCCCAGTCTCAAAGTGAAACACATACATGATACACACCTAAACATACTGTATACAACATATGTATAGACCCATACCCCTACACACACATAACAAATAAATATTAAACACTGTCCATCTTGAATATATAACAGAAAGAGGAAGCATGAAGATGATAGATAGGTAGATAGGTAGATAGATAGAGATAGAGATAGAGATAGAGATAGAGATAGAGATAGAGATAGAGATAGAGATAGAGATAGAGATAGAGATAGAGATAGAGATAGAGATAGAGATAGAGATAGAGAGAGAGAGAGAGAGAGAGAGAGAGACAGAGACAGAGACAGAGACAGAGACAGAGACAGAGACAGAGACAGAGACAGAGACAGAGACAGAGACAGAGACAGAGACAGAGACAGAGACAGAGACAGAGACAGAGACAGAGACAGAGACAGAGACAGAGACAGAGACAGAGACAGAGACAGAGACAGAGACAGAGACAGAGAGATCAAGGCTTTACAACTTGGACTGCCTAAAATCCTAGAAAGATGCTGCCAGTCAATGTTGGCTATGGTAGGCCAAATGGAATAATGATCCAATGTAGGGTAAGACAGCTTTTCTCTGAACTGTCTTTCTTGATGGAAGTGTATGCATTTTACTTAATGGATAAAAATATATAATATTTTTTCTTAAAAAACTATTCATGGTTCTGCAAATGCAGTTAGGCAATGCATCAGCATATATGCTAAGGGAAAGTTCCTAAAATAAATTCAGAATATTAAGCAAATTTAGACCCAACAAGAAATGCTAGAATCCTTGTCTATGGAAATTGCTTCTATTTGTTCAACACAGCAGGTTGCTAAGCACAGCAAAATATCATTGATTGCACTTATTCCCTATGGTTGACATGACTGAAGTTATATTTTATATGCATTTTATTCTAGGCTGTTGGAAATTTGCATCCAGTGTTTCAAACATTGACCTTTTTACCTGTGAAAACATAGTGCATGAAGCATGACAGCTGGCTATAAAAAAGGCTACCGTCTCATTCATCATTACCTATTATGCTGAAAAGAGAAGGAGTCAGCAATACTGGCAAATATTTTCCTATTAAAAAATCCAATCTCATTTTTCTAATAGGCATGTCCAAAGCAGTGCTGTGAAGAAGCAGTATTAGTGTGTCCGTGATAAACAATGGAAAACATGAAAAAAGGAGCATGGTGGTTAAACTCATCAAAAAGAAATGAAGTCATTGTTCCATTCCATTGCAAAGTTAGAAGAGGTCCAGCAGGAATACAATCTGGGTGTCAACGCTGCTAATATTGAATATTTTTGCTTTGACAATATATGCAGAACTGTCTGGTATTTTTTAGAGTTAAATCAGGTGACAGTGAAAGGGGAGGAGAATATAAGGAAAGCCCAGGAAAAAGAAACGGAAGTAAATATTTGCCCTCCAAGTTAATTGGAATCATGACCCCAAAATAGGGGAGGGGAAATGCCTGGAATGTTATGTGCAAAGGAAGGGAAATTCCGATCTTAGCATTCCACCATGTCATGCTGACATCTCTGTAATATTATTAAAGGCTTTTTAGGTTAAAAAAATGCCTGAAGGTTCTTTGAAATGTTTCGTTAATCAGACACATGACACTGGGAGCCTTCAGAGGTCCTAAGAGCCTTCCTTTCAGAAAATAGATTTGGAAGGGATCTTGGAGGTCTTCTAGTCCAACCCTCTCCTCAGGCAAGAGACCCTATATCATTCCAGACAAATGATTATTCAATCTCTTCTTAAAACCTCCAGTGTTGGAGCACTGACAACTTCGGGAGGCAAGTCATTCCAATGATTAATTGTTCTCACTTTCAGGAAATTTCTCCTTAATTCTAGGTTGCTTCTCTGCTTGATTAGTTTCATCCATTAGTTGCTTCTTGTTCTGCCTTCAGGTGCTTTGGAGAATAGCTTGACCCCCTCTTCGTTGTGGCAGCCCATTAGATATTGGAACAGGCTATCGTGTCATCCCCATTCCTTCTTTTCATTAAACTTAATTCCTGCAACTTTCTTCATATGGTTAAAACTCCCCTAATCATCTTTGTGGCTCTTCTCTGTACTCTTTCTAGAGTCTCAACATCTTTTTTATGTCATGGCAACCAAAACTGGATACAGTATTCCAAGTATGGTCTTATCAAGGCATTATAAATTGATATTAATAGTTCATATGATCTTGATTCTATCCCTCTGATAATGCAGGCTAGGACTGCATTGCCTTTTTTTTTTTGTAGCTGCAGCACACTGCTGGATCATATTTAAGTGATTGTCCACTAGGACTCTGAGATACCTCTGGCAGTTACTACTATTGAGCCAGGTACCACCTATGCTATACCTGTGCATTTGTTTTTTCTTTCCTAAATATAGAACCTTACTTTTTTTTTTGACCACTGAATTTCATTTTGTAAGATTGGGCCCATTATTCAAGTCTGTCAAGATCCTTCTCTATCTTAAATCTATCTTCTGGAGTATTGGCTATTCCTGCCAGCTTGGTCATTGATGTGGATATTGAAAACTACTGGGCTTAGACTTTGCTTCTATTGAGATATCAGTCTCATTTTGTGATTCTATTTATGCTCAAATCCCTGGGCAGTGTGCATAAATTGGTAAAAACATTCCATCTTTTTCAAGTGATAATTTTCATAGTAACTATGGGTTGTGAGTGGGAGGGGGAGGTTTATTATATTGGAAGAGAAGATATCAATCTTTGTTGGTAGCACTCATTATCCTGGAATGCAATGGGTTCTTTTGGGATACATTAATCATTAAGGATGTTGAGTATGATTCCCTAAATGGTGATTCACCAACATATCTTATAACAATGTTGAAGCAAAATATAAAATCTAAATATTTCTTACAAGCGTACATGCCAGGCTAGAGATAATGCATCTGATTTTATACACAGCCACACAACATAACTATGAACTGTGCAATAAAACTCAAGAACGTCCTGTAGCTCATTAAAACTTTGCTTTCAAGACTTCTGGTTCTGGTTCGCGGCGTCCCTAATCTCACGGGGAGACTCATCTCCTCATCAGCTAGCCTTCCCTCCGCCGGTAGACCCTTATGTGCGTCAAAAGTCACCCTGTAGGGTGTGACTTCTGTCGAGGAGGCTCTGCTCAGCTGCTGAGGAGTGGCGGCTCCTTCAGCTGTCTGAGCTATCTCTGAGGGCCTACGGAGAAGAAGATTGGCCAGTAAAATGGCAGATCACCGTGCTGCTTCAAACTGCAAGTCAAAGAACATCTAAGCTGTAAGAACCCCCGTGGTGAATCTGGGTGAGATTTTTTTTTTTGCTATTCTCTCTATTTTATTTTGTTTCTGGTACCTGAAAGAGCCTTGTTGGAATTATTTCCCTGGCTTGCAAAAACAGCTTCTACATTCTTTGGGAAGAAAGGCATTCTATAAAAATAGAACAAAATTTTAAAGAGTATATTTTACTTCTATATTTTGGGGGGTACAGAAAAAAAATTCTTTCTTTCTAAGAACTGTACTATCATCCTATGCTGGAAGATTATTTCTTTTTCACATTATACTTTAAAAGGTAGAAAAAAGGAAATGGTGTCTGGAAAAGACCTTTTTTTAATTTACTGAGGACATCTAGTGGTGAAAATTTAATACTGCATCTTCTGGTTACTTGGTTTGAAGATGGAACAGACCTGACCTTCAAAATACTTTTGAAGAGAAAAGATAAGCTGTGCAGCTGTAGGAACTGTGGGGGTGGATATTGCCTAAATTATATCAAATATAGCCTCCACAAAAAAGAAAAAAGAGACTCTTTTTAATCACTATCAAAATGGAGAAACCTCAGTCACAATTAAACTGTACACTTATATTGGAAAAGATCTATGAGGCTACTGCAGAAATATGTACTACAATGAAAAAGTTTGCTAGAGAACTAAGATCCAGAAATTTCACTTCAAATGTTCAGATGGATGCCAGGCTACATCTGACTATGGTATAAATCAAAACATACTAGAAGAGGAATCAACAGAGATAAAAGAGGAACTTATTCTATCTTATAAACCTTCCATCTGCAACTTAGAGGAACAGAAGAAGCAAAGACTGAGATTTCAAACTACAAAGCAACGACTCAAAGCAATGACTCAAAGAGGAGAGAAACAGACGTCTAACGCAGAGGATGGGATTTCTATCCTTTCAAAGGCTACTGCAAGCAACAAAAATAGATTTATTGGCTGAAAGGGAAGTGTCTTTATGGAAACCTGTCTGGCACAGAAAAAAAGCCAGAATTAGACTGAAAAGAGAAATTTATATATATATGAGGGTGATTTTTAGAACAGATATTTTAAATAGATTAAGAATGTACTTTTTGGAATAATAGATTTATTTTGATGAAAATTATGTATTGGAATTGGAAAAATGTTGTTTTTTTAGATTGGGATGGTTTTAATAATTGATGGAGTGTTTTAAATTAGTTAGATGATCTTTTTGTACAATAACATAGATGTGATAAGATATGATAATCAATTGGATGAAATTTGAAGTTTATGTAATGAATTGAAATGAATTAAGGTTTAACATTATTTTTTTAACTAAGATAGCTATTGTGTAGTGGAAGAAGAAATAAATGAGATTGGTGATAAAAGGAGATTAAGAACTAGAACACATTTGGAAGGGATACCTGAATTGATAACTTGTTGATTTAAAGTTAAATTTGATTATGGTAATTGTAAACTGATAAAATTTTAAAACAGGTTTAGTAGTAATAGAAAATTAATTTAGAAATGGAATATTTTAAACATATTATGTTATTTGAGGGAAATAGAGAGGGGACAGTGAATGTATTAAGTTGAGTTGTTTATTTATGTTTTTACTTTTGAATATCTGATTACCCAATCACCACGGTGTGTCCTGAGTACTTTTTCTTAAAAATTAAAAAAACCAATAAAATATCTTTTAAAAAACAACTTTGCCTTCAAAATTTTACAGTTCCCTCATGAAAAATATGGACCTTTCACTCATGAATTTCCCATGAAGGCAGAATTCACATATGAGGTCAAGGAATATGAAAGTGTTTCCTAGCAATGCTCCCCTTTGTGTTGTGTCCATTATCATCTAAACATGGAGGGTATATGAAGCAGAAAACATTCTCTGTAAGTGGAGGCTATTAGTATGATTTAGTATCATGGAAAAACAGATGCTTGCAGAAATACTTCACATACAGTATCTGAGAATCTTCACAGTAAAACCTTTAATCAAAGTGGATCAGGGAGAAGAACCTTTATCTTTACAACACAGACAATACATTTCAACCAATCAGCTTAGTTATCCATGGAATAAGTATGATCCATCTCAGTTTGAAAATAACTTTTCACTCTCTGAGGTTTTTATGCCATCTAATCCATTAAAAACATAAAAACCTATGTCTTTTAATATGATGAATGTAAATTACTGCTGGCATATGCTCCCTCTGTGTTCTGGTGATGCTGAATAACTAATGAGTCCACCAAATGTTGAAGTAAAAGCAAAAAAAAAAAGATGATTAAATGAAGTTTTTTTTACAGTTTGAAAAATAACGGGATGAATTTCACCCTAACCCAATCCCATTATGTGTTAAGCACAGGATTGGAGAATCCATTATAATTGAAAATAGAATGAAAATATTTTATCCTAATAGATGCTAGTAGATGCTCAGAACATGACTTTTTAAAAAAGCCTCTGCTTAAAATTCATTTTTTATCCTCAGATTGAAGTGGAAGCATTAATGATTTCTGGTGATAGTGTTATTTACAGGAGTTCTCCCCTTACTAATAGGACAATAATGTTCACAATTTCTGGAAATTAGCAGAGATATTTTCATTTCAACAGAAGTTGAACTGCATTGCTAGTTTCCCACTAAGTAGCAGGCTACTTTATGTTTTGCAGCTTTGAATTACAAATTCATTTTATATAAATAATATAATTTATATTATTTGCTTAAATTAGACTTCAAATATGAAATGGAATTATTATAGTCTGCATGATAGTCCTTTGAGAAATTTCCTTCAAGTAAGATATATTTATTTAATATATCTTTATCGTATTAATTTACATTGATTTTTGAGCAAAATGACTACCCATAAAAACAATAATAAACTTACTCTTTTGTTTTTCTATTTTTATATTTGTGATGTGTAACTTATCATAGGAAATTTGTGCTAAAAGTTTTCCTCTGAAATATTAATTTTACTGCATATTCTTTCCACATGTACTTTTACATTTGATATTATTGTCCATGCTTCCATCTCTTCCTTGGTATTCAAATGAACTAAGATACCTGATGTTTCAAAATTCAGGTATGAACTCCAGAGTTCCTTGAAAGAGGATGACTTTGATGGACAGAGGGAAAAGCCATCATCAAAGGAATAAAAAGGAAAATATTGCTTAAGTCCAACAAGGGAGGAAAATTATGAATGTCTCTGGCACACACACACTGAGACACACACATTCCTAAATTATATTAATATAAAAAGGGAGGAGGGAAAAACAGTCAGACTTGCAAGATTCTGTTACTATAGCTGTTTTAATAAAAGTAACTCTAGGTCTACATGGTGTCTGCTTCTTAGACTGGTCTGCCTCATAGGACTGATAGAATGTGTAGAACATTGCAATACTGGGACCTTTACATTCTTGTAATGTAAGGAATACTGCTAAACATTCTAAAGTTCAAGATCCAACTTAGAAGATAAATGAATATAACACATTTGGGCCAGATGGACCTTATAATTGTGGAATCACATTGACTCCTTTTGTTTAAGAAACTAACTCAGTTTAGGTTTTCCATAGAGTACCAATGAAGGAGAATATTTGCATCTCAGGGTTAAAATGAGAGGTCCCTGGTGCTCTCTGAGCTTGCTTGTTTTCTTGAGGATGTTTCATTACCCGAACGAGGTAGCATCATCAATGATAGTAAGGAGTGCTGTTTGCTATCACCCACCCAGACAGGCAAGACACCAGAATATAAACCAACAACAAACAGCACTCTTTACGAGCACTGATGATGTTACCTAGTTAGCGTAATGAAATGTCTGCAAGAAAACAAGCAAGCTATGAGAGCACCAAGGGGCCCACATTCCATAAATTAAACTTGAAGGAGACAACTTGCCTCAGCCAACTCACTACAGCCAGCTCACCACAGATCAACTGGCAAAGGCCAATTCACCACAGGACAACTCATCACAGAGCAATTTAACAATTCAATGTAATTATTTAAAATAAAAAATAATAATTTTTGTCATTCAAAAATTGTCCCTCCTTTTCCATCCTTTCTTAATGATTCTATTCCACCATTGCTTTGATACTAGAGTAACTCTTCTGCCACAGTGAGTTGTCCCAGAGTGAGTTGGCCATGGCAAGTTGGCTGCTGTGAATTGTCATAGACCCCCCAAATAAATCTTCCATATGAGCGCAGTCCCAATAATCCCTGCACTTACGGATATTATCCACATGACCTAACCCTGAATGTGATGTAGGGATACATCTAAAGAGGGGGAAATTCTGCAGTAAGATCTCTGACATGAAAGTTATCTTCTTCCTGGTATCCAAAGCAAGGATTCTCTTGTGGAACCAAGAATTCTTTGAGTGGAGGTAGGATAGCAGGATATGTGATGCATTTAAAAATCAATCATGTCATTACAGGTAGCCATTTTTACTTTATAGGTAGCCATTTTCACTTTCTAGCACTCTCTCCTCCCCCAAGCTATCATAAGGAAAAAGGTTTATGAGGGAAGCTGATGTAGGTAAATACTTCCTATCTAAAACGGAATTTGTTGACTTCTAAAACGAATTGCTACTACCTACAGAATGTTGCTGCACAATAAAAAAAATACTTTTTTAAAAAAAAAAATCAGCCTGTTTCATAAATTCACTTTGAAAATGAAGGAGTATGAAAGAGAAAAGCTAAAAACCTGGAGAAAGAAAAGCTTAATATAAAAATATTATAACCCCCTTGAAATATTTCTGTGGCAAAGCAGGAAGCTGTGCCCACCTTAATGGCGTCCAGCCCCCTAACCTCCAATGTGGTATTGCTGCTACTTTTTTTTTTTTTTACAGTTCTGTTTTTCCTATGCTATATTGGAGAAAAAGAATTAAGAGCACTTGAAATGCTAATTTTCAGCTGGCATTTAGTCATATCTTGACAGAAAGTGGGATCCCAAACAGGGCTGGGAAAACAATTTTGACATTTCCCAAACAATCACTTACTTTCTAGAAAGAAATGGAGATTTATGGAGATTTGTAACATAGATAATGAAATGCAGCATTATGGCTTATCAAGAACACGATGTTTGCTGGAAAATAAAAATAAAAATAAAACTAGAGGGGCTGTAATTTGATGGGATTTTATAACATCTGCTGTTTTTTTCTCGTTAATGTTTGACATTTTTATTTAAAAACTGAATATGTATGAGACCCTTTTAAAAACTGAACAGAATCAATTGTATTACTGTTTGTTTAAAAGATGAATCATTAATGCATACTACCTTTTTATTAATTCAGCAATTGTTCCTCACCAAAGTTCCTCACCAAAGGCTCCTAAAAAAGCTCTCCAGCCACGGAATTAGAGGACAGGTCTTGTCCTGGATTGGTAACTGGCTAAATTCTCCGGATGGAAAGAAGTGAGAAGTGGTGTACCCCAAGGTTCAGTTTTTGGACCTTTACTTTTTAATTTATTCATCAATGATCTGGATGTAGAAGTTAATAGTGAGGTAGCCATGTTTGCTGATGACACTAAATTGTTCCGGGTTGTGAAAAGTGAAACTGATTGTCGGGAGCTCCAGAAGGATCTCTCGAAATTGTGTGAGTGGGCAACAAAGTGGCAAATGCATTTTAACCTAAACAAGTGCAAAGTTATGCACATCGGGGCAAAGAACCCCAATTATACTTACCAACTGATGGGGACCAAACTTTCTGAGACAACCCAGGAAAGGGATCTTGGGGTTTTGGTGGACAGCTCGATGAAGATGTCAACCCAATGCGCAGCAGCAGTAAAAAAAGCAAATTCCATGCTTGGCATGATTAGGAAGGGAATTGAAAATAAGTCAGCAAGTGTTGTATTGCCTCTGTACAAATCGATGGTGAGACCACACTTGGAGTACTGTGTACAGTTCTGGTCACCGCACCTCAAGAAGGATATAATGAAACTGGAAAAGGTGCAAAAAAGGGCAACAAGAATGATCAAGGAAATGGAGCGCCTCCCTTATGAAACCATATTGCAACGCCTTGGTCTCTTCAGCCTTGAAAGACGGCGTTTAAGGGGTGACTTGATCGAAGTGTATAAAATCATGCATGGGATAGAAAATGTGGATAGAGAAAAATTCTTTTCTCTATCACACAATACCAGGACAAGGGGGCACTCCCTAAAGCTTATAGCTAAGAAAGTGAGGACAAATAAAGGGAAATATTTCTTCACCCAGAGGGTCGTTGATTTATGGAATTCACTTCCTGAAGGGGTCGTGACAGCTGTCAGCCTTGACAGCTTCAAGGCAGGGCTAGATAGATTCATGGATGCAAAGTGTATCGATGGTTATTAAAATGGATGTCCATGTGCCGCCTCTATGTTGGTTGAGGCAGGCAGGATTCCCTTGGGTACCATTTGTTGGGGGTCAAGGGAAAGGGAGGGTTTTGCCTTCTCTTTATGCTCAAGATCCCCATGTACAATTGGTGGGCCACTGTGTGACACAGAATGCTGGACTCGATGGGCTTTGGCCTGATTCAGCATGGCTCTTCTTATGTTCTTATGTTCTTATGTAATTTTATGTAGATATCCAGTGTACCAACAATACTTGTCAGTTCTCAATTAAGCCTGATGTACCATTAAAAAAAACGAACCTTGCTCATCTCATATTAGTTGAGATGATAAGATAAAATATGAACATTACTTATTAATGGATTTCCAATAATTCTGCTGCAATGTGGCTTGATTGAATTTCGATTCAACATCATCTTTCTAACTTAAGAATCAGACTGCATATAATTCAATCAGACACCAACATTTACTTAGTAGAATCAACTATTATTTCTTTTTTTATCAACATGTACATCAATTTAATTGATTTTAATCATTTCACAATATTCAGTTTTACTGGAAACAATGCTGTGTCACTTAACATATTAAGTGGATTTAGTCCAGACAATGCTCTATCAATGCAACATTATTGGTGTATTTGTGCATTCAATTTTTGATACATTCACATTTCACTGACCCTTAACTAGATCACACTAAGAGATCCTTTTACAGGTAGCATTTGTCTTGCATTAGGTTTCTTCACTGAACAAGACAAAAGTTAAGACATAACTAGTGATTTCCCCTTAGGTATGAGCATGTAATATGCTGTCTTTTGTGAATGCTCAGTTTATTACTTGGATTAATACTATATCATCAGCATGTCTCTGCCTATTAGTAAACAATTGGATTATTAGATTGTTTAATTCAGCAGTGGTAGGATCTGACAAATATGTAAATATTCAGGTACCATTAGGAAATATATTAAAGTCATTCTAAGTAATTTTATTTCTTGTTGTGCCTTACTAGACTTTTTAGGGCAAGCAGAATAGACAAGCTTATCAATAATAAATACATTAGCTTTCCTTTAACTACCATTTGCTAGATCTCCACAATACAGAAAGCTCCTTTTGTCTGTTTATTCATCCCTGAGTAGAATCAATGGCTCTTGAAGCTTCTGGAAGATATTCCCTATCCATACATTCCCTATCTTCTAGCTGCCTTCTATCATGTGCTCATTAACAATAATCATTAACAATAAGCAGAATATTTCTGCTTTCTTTTGTGAGTGATGCAGGATATGTCTAATTACACTCTCCTAGTTGTTTTAAGCATGTATTTCCCACCCAATAGTATTTCCCCCAGGAACACAACACAACAAGCAGTTCTATCAGCATACTGTAGGCATTTATTAACAAAAGCAAAGACAAAACAAGAAAGCCTTCTTCTTCAAATGCCTTGGCTGAACTTAGTTTGGGGCACATTGACTACACCTATCCAGTTGGGCAAAGCAAATGCATATAATGAAGTCATATCATCTATGCAGAACTGTAATTGTACCACTTGAGCAATAAAAGAGAAATGGGCCATTTTGTTGAATGGTGGTTGTTGTATACTTTGTTCGTGTGCGAATGATGAAGACACATGGCGATGCTGAACAAACACTTTATTCTCCTTCTACAACAACCAAGCAAAAGCAAAAGGCACACAGGCCTTTTTATATGGCCAGAAGCCCGGTCAGTGTCAACCAATAGGAACAGAGCATTTTCGCACCTTGCACATGCACACAAGGCCGGCGCCGCTCTGTCTGGTCCCAGGCAGCTTTTGGAATGCCCGGGACCAATGCCTGCTTTTGCAGGCTCAGGACATAACACCCCTCCCCCCTAGATGGAACATACTTCACATACACACATGTACGTCGTGCATTGGGAAGAGTGGCATACAGTTGCATTATTAAAATGCAAAGAGTGTGGAATCTCGAGTCTGCCCTCAGGCAAACCCCCTTCAGTATTTATTAATACAAATAAATGTATCCGGAATCAAAATTAATACAAAATAATCTATCCACGAGTTACTCCCCTTATTCAGGGGCCTCATGAGCAGGTCCCTCATGATTTGACAGCAACCTCACAAAGTCTCTCAGATGTTTGGGTGGGCACTTGGCCCGATGCGACCTTCTAAGGCCCGGAGAGATAACTTTGGCTGGAAATGTTCCTTTAACATTTTCTTCAAGTCAGCATATGTTACTGACTCCAGAGGTGCAGGGACCACCAGATTTTCTGTGATGTCAAAAGCTTCTTGTCCACAGGCACACAAAAGAGTTGCTGCCTTCAGACCATCTTCTCTAATCTGATTTACTCTGAAGTAGCTCTCCACCCGTGCTATGTAGGAATTCCATCTCTCTAGGTGGGAGACATTGAAATCAGCCAAGCGGCCTATCTTCGACATTGTAAACTTTATGACCTTCACCACTTGCTTCCTCTGCAAGCTGCTGTTTGGGGAAAGGGTCCTTTAGCCAAGCTCACACTCCAACGACGCTGTACTGGCAGGCTGGGACACTGATTCAGATGCCATCTTCCCCTCTTCAGGACTTCCTGGGTAAGTCCTTAAATCTTTTGTTTCAGCTTGCAAAGGATCCCACCT
The DNA here is from genome assembly GCA_034064705.1 of Bothrops alternatus. Classification (NCBI taxonomy): domain Eukaryota; kingdom Metazoa; phylum Chordata; class Lepidosauria; order Squamata; family Viperidae; genus Bothrops; species Bothrops alternatus. The sequence continues at coordinate 1,126,131 of JARGCV010000112.1, read as the reverse complement.
TCATTGCCAGTGTTGTATACTTCATTCATGTGCGAATGATGAAGAAACCTGGTGATGCTGAACATACACTTTATTCTCCTTCTACAACAACCAAGCAAAAGCAAAAGGCACGCAGGCCTTTTTATATGGCCAGAAGCCCGGACAGTGTCAACCAATAGGAACAGAGCGTTTTCGCACCTTGCGCATGCGCACAAGGCCGGCGCCGCTCTGTCTGGTCCCGGGCAGCTTTTGGAATGCCCGGGAGCAATGCAACATCCCGAGCCTGCTTTTGCAGGCTCAGGACACAACAGTGGTGATAATACCTTTCCCCAAACAGATGAAGTGCTCCAGGATTTCCCTGATGCCATAATAAGGAGCAGAGCTGATTTTTTTTTCAGACTGCTTCTGGTTTTTTTTCATGAATTTATGAATGGGATTTAAGCAGGACACCTAGGAAATGCAGACCACTCCCATTTCCAACCAATCCTTCTCTGTTTCCCTTCAAAGAGACTCGGGGTCATGTTCAAGAAACATAAGAAAGTAAAAGTGAAAGAGGCTATCTGCTCCATTCCCATATATATTTTGAGGAAAAGCATTCACCATTGAAGTTTGCAGTAGGTGTGGGTGAGGGGAGCTGCATTGGAGTTTCTTGGTCATGAATTTGCTGGTACTACCATTTATGGAATACAAAAAAAAAAGCCATGACATTCACTGTTGTTTGACTAGATAGCACTCAACCAAATCCAAACCAGAGCAGGTGCCAGTATTAGAAATATAAATGGGGGTTGGCTAATAATACTGTGACTATGGGAACATGTCACAAATGTGTCATATTGCAGTGGAATGCCTGCTCATAAAATTCTCGGCATGCCTGCAAGAACTATATGATCTCAAGGGCACTGCTGTCCAATGGCTAAATGACTAGCTATCCGGCCATAGGTTTAGTCACTCCAGTAATGGCTCATACATATTTTAATTTTATTCTTAATTTTTTCATCATCCATCTGGGTGTTTTAAAAATAATTCACTGCTCTGATGTTTTATATATTGTTTCTGTGAATTTGCTACGCCTTCCTAAATAAATAAATAAGTCAACACACAGCAGTGGCCAAAATTGTGGAAACCTTTTGGGAAAAGTGTACGGTAGAAATGCCACCTCTGGTTAAGTTTCCACCCATTTTTCTTCTAATTTCTTTATATAACTGTAGCCTTGTTCACTTAATAATACTATTTTACATTGCTTTCTGGGCAACCAGTCAACCCTTTGCACCATTACTTTAATTTTATTACGTTTTACAAGCTCACTAAGTGAAAGGAAAAAAAACCCAACCAACTTGATAGCAATCACATAACACACTGACCAATGTCCTCCTCTCAGCTTCAATACATGACATCAATAACTGAATCCTACTGTGATCTGATTGGCTCATTGCCAAAACAAGATGGTTGGTTCTCTAAACACTCATGCTGATTGGCTACAGTCAGATGAAGGAAAGGTGCCTGATATCAACCTAAGCAAGTTGTGCTTCCTTTTTCTGGTTGTTTGGCTACAACTTTTCACAGAATACAGTACAGATAATTGAACAAACTATGTTGCATTACATTCTTGATTAAATTATCTTTCCATTGATATATAATTTTATGGTACTACTCCCAAAAAAAAGTAGTGTTATTAGCCATCAAACCTCAAAAATACACTTTTCCCAAAAGATTTCCACAATTTTGGCCACTACTGTACTTATAATACAGAAAAATACATCAAGCACAACAGTGTATCAAGACCAGTCCCTTGACAATCCTTTCCTCACCCTCAAAGCAAAGATCAGGAGAGACAAAAAGTTTCTTTCTGAGGCAATGCATAGAAGGCAGTCATGGAGTTAGCATTCTGATAACAGAACAGAGGTGGAAATAGACTCATTTGACTTTTTAAGAGTGCTTTCTGAGTCCCAAGTGCCTCATTTTAAGCTACATTCAGAATGAAGCAGTATTTTGGTCACAGAGATGCTACTCCTACACTGGCTTGCATAGCTTTCTGTAACCATCAGATGTTTCGCTCTGAAGATCTCTCAAAATGAATCATTTCATGGGGAAGAGACAAGGCGTGGATGGCAAGTAATGGCGTCAATATGTCCTTAGCCATTACAGCTGGAAACTCTGGATCCAACCCTAGTTAACTTCTTGTTATTATTTCAGGTTTAACAATATTATTTAAGCTGTTGCAATCTTTGCCTGCTTTGTGAAAAATAGGGTAAGGTAATATAGCAATGTCCTTTGTTAACAATTCAGCAATTCCCTGCAGTTATTTGAGGATGGAGCACTTATATGACTGGCAAGGATATCAGTTCACATCTGAACATTGTTCCAGGTGAGATGTTGAACAGCCTATTCCACAGACACCAGCTGCTTTGTTCACCAGCTTCTCGCATTTTGATAAACACAACCAGCATTCTTGTGACAGAATTTCCATCACAGTTAACTTCAGTCACACTGTCAAACCCAGGAAGTTAAGTGCCATTATGACAAGAGTCTTGCAATTGTCTGCTGAGTTGGCTCGGTTTGATTACTGTGATTCCCAAACTTTTAACACTTGGCTGCACCTTATAAAATGGAGTAACAAGCCACAAGTAGAATGTGTTCTACAGATCAGAGAGTCTTGCTGACATGTATCCCAGAATACTGTTAGTGTAAAAGAGTAAAAATAACCCAAAAGTCAGTTTTTTATTGCTATAAATAAAATTCAGTAACATTTGTAAATTCCAAATGAAAATACACCCTTTCTGAATTGATTTTCCTCATGGAACAGGGGTCTTCAAACTTGGCCCTTTTATGACTTGTGGACTTCAACTCCCAGAATTCCTCAGCCAGCATGCCTGGCTGAGAAATTCTGGGAGTTGAAGACCACAAGTCATAAAAGGGCCAAGTTTGAAGACCCCTGCCATAGAACATAGAATAATAGAGTTGCAAGGGAACTTGGAAGTCTTCTAGTCCAATCTCTTACTCAAGCAGGAGACCCTGTACCATTTCAGACAAATGGTTGTCCAACCACTTTTTAAAAGCCTCCAGTGATTGAGCACCCACAACTTCTGAAGGTAAGCTATTTCATTGGTTGTTTGCTCTCACCATTAGGAATTTTCTCCTTAGTTCTAGTTTGCTTCTTCCCTTGCTCAATTTCCATCCATTGTTTCTTGTTTTGTCTTTCTGTGCTTTGGAAAATAGTTTGCCACCCCCCCCCCGTCTTTGTAGGAGCCCTCAGATATTGGAACACTGCTCTCATGTCACTCCTAGTCCTTCTTTTCATTAGACTAGGCATTCCCAATTCCTGCAACCATTCTTTGTATGTTTTAGCCTCCACCACCTCCTAATCATTCTTGGTGCTTTTGACCGGACTCTTTCCACAGTCTCAAAATCTTTATTATCTAGAGGAGCATTCATATTTATTCCACAAAGTGTCTTTATTCAAAATATTAAGTTTGGCTCCAAAGAAGTGCAAGATACATACGAGTTACCTTGAAAAATGGAGCCTTTGGACTTTTAGGGTGGCAGAGTATAATCAAAAAGGTTTAGGCTGTAATATATGAAGAAAATCTGTCCAGAATGAGCTCAATGACTAATGACTTACATGTACACAGACATAGAGTTTCTTGGCTTGTCATTGCCTTGTTTCATATCTGTGTTTCATCAGATTCTGAGACAGCATGTGCATACACATGGATGGACACACACACACACAAACAACATACATGAACCACATTATGCATTGCTATTTATAGTATAAGAAATAAGATGATCCTGTAACTATGTGGGACAAAAAGCTAAGGAAAACAATAAATATTATCTCTCTCTCCTGTCCATCCAGTCTAAACTTTACATCTGGAGTATCCAGATGGTCTCCCTTCCAAGTACAAATAAACTTAGATTTCTGGATCAGCTGGACTCCTGAAACAGAGAGAAGGATGAACTGAAGAACAACAGAACTCTACATTTATCATTGCATTGTGTAGATAAATATGATATCCTTTGTATACCAAGGAAAATATATGAGCTTCCTTTGTAAATTTTAATGTATAGATATGGGCCCTCTCATTTTTCATCTTCTCATGCCTTTGCTTGCCAAGGTCATGTAATCCAGCTGTATGAATGGCCCAGTGCAATGCAGAAGTGTTCAAGTGTTGATTGATTTTCTAAATGACACTTGTTTACTTAAGCATTGATAAGCTGACACAAAGTGACACATTTAGGTCTTTTTTTTCTGTAGGATGTTCAGGGAACAGTTTTCCCTATTTAATTTTCCTTTTATCTGTGTTCATTGGAGAGCTAAGCTATTTATGGATATACTGGGAGTTTCAGAATATTTAATAATCACAGTTGTTAAATATTCCTTCAGGATGTTTAAGTCCTCATGGATTTTGTTCTGTGTGCATGGTTCAGCCACATCATAAAATGCATCTTGTGGCTTAGTGATACACTAAAATGTGGTCCCAGATTCAGTTCATATTGTCTCTACATAGAGAGAACAAAATCACCAAACTAACTCCTAATTCCAAATATTAAAATAATTAAGATGATGATGGGTTTGACTCTGTGTAAGATCTGCAATATCAACAAGTTTGGGTGGGAAGGTTACTGCAATGATTCAGTATTTTGCTTATGGTCATCGTGAAAGTCATATGGAAACAAGAAATTTTCTGGTTCAAAACATGTCCAGAGGACTTCCGGTTTGGTGTTCGATGATACGGGTGGAAGAAGTCAGGGCTCTGGCTTCTTAGCCTGATTTTGTTCTGCCCGGCAACCCCAAGGGGTCGGAAAGTTGCTCTGGAGGGGCAACAAAGAAGGAGGGATACCTCAGGAGTCTGGACCAGACAGCAGTCGGTCTAGAGAGACTGAAGAAACCCCCTTAAAGGACAGAGGAAAGGCTGCCAGGTAAGCACAGACAGCCCAAGTCATCGCCAGCCAAAAGAAAAGCTACGAGCCATGGCGTTGTGCTAAACAGCTGATTGTCAACAGTGTGCTGAAACTGGGTGAACCTGCTCTTTCTCCTTTTCCTTTTGGACCTAAAAAGGTTGATCCCCTGCTTGGGAAGAGCTATAAAGTAAAGACTCCAGAAGGATTAGGGGAGAAGAGAGTTAAAAGTGGCAAGCAACTACAAGGGGAAAAGAATTTAAGGAACATAAAAGAACTCTTAAAAATTGAACTTAGACTGACTCAAAGAAAGACTACTTAACCTACAGGATGTGAAAAAAAATTAGATATAATTCCTAGGGTAAATAACCTATAAAGAACTTTAAAAGAAAAACGTTGTAATAATCTTTTAAAACCAGATATTGAAAAAACAGTGTATGAGGATATCTAGTGACGAAAGAAGATACTACAGCAACACTAAATAATAAAAGAATCTGAAAGTGTTTGACCTTGAAACATCTGGTGTAAACAAAGTGCCTTTGTATATGTTTACAAGTGAAAAGACTTTCTACAATTATATTTGTTGACTCTGGATATTACCAAAACAGGAATTACTTGGAGACAGTAGACGTTTTATATCTGAGACTCGACTGGAGAATTTGGATTTGGCCTAAAGTAGTTGGCTTGTTCTTTTTGGCTCGATTTTAGCCTAAGATAGTTGGCTTTTTTTTTCTTTTTTCCTTTTTGCTTGTTTTATTTTATTTTCTCTCCTTGAGATACTGGATTTAGCCTAAAGTAGTTGGCTCCTTTTACAGTTTGGATTTTAGCCTAAGACAGTTGGCTGGAAAAAATGAGTACATCAAATCTCACCAGACTTATGAAAAAGACATCCTCTGCACCCTCTGTTGGAACATCTAGCCCAACAACCCAGGGATCTATTGAAACAATGTTGCAGTGTGAGAAAATAAGCACTGCTCAAAATGAGATGCAAACTACATTGAGATTAATTCAAGAATCAATGCAAGGGAATCATGAGGAGACAGGAAGTAACTTTGATAAATTGGATGGGCAGATCTTGGACATGGAGACATGGTTTGAAGTTTACCATCAAATGATTGTTGGGGATAAGCAAAGAATTCAGAGAATGGAAAATGAATCAGATGATATTGACAAGAAGGTGGAAGTGTTAATACAAGAAGGTAAGGAATTGGAACAGGCAAATCAGGATCTAGAGGGGGTAGTGGGGATCTTGGGATGGAGAGGCAGAACACTACTTGGGATTTCGGGATATCCCTGAAGACAGAGAAGAAAATGTAGCAGTTGTGATTATTGATCTCCTGGCAGAGGCTTTGAGGGCAGATGGAGTGGAGATACAAATGGAGATAGATGAAATGTTTCAGATGAATTCAGGCTGCTCGGGGAGGTGCAGAGTACCCAGAGAGGTACATGTGAGATTTATGGAGAGAACAACAGGAGATGAAATACTGAGAAAAGTTGGAGATGAGCCATTGCAATGCGGAAATGGAGAAATTGTGGTCTTGGGGCAGATGCCCAGGAGTGGGACATGCTCGAGGACAGTGTCATTTCTTGACTGCAAGGCTGATTGCAGAAGACATGGGTTTCAGATGGTTGGTGCCAGAAGGGATTTTGATCAGCTGGAGTGGTACAAGATATCGATTGGATTCGGTTTGGAAAGCAGATTTTGATGAAAGAAATCAAGCATTCTTAGATGAAGGAGTGCAACATCAACAAGAGAAGAGAAAAGATCAGAAACAAGTAGAAGAAGCAACTGAAGAAGTAATTGTATAGACAGGAGAACAGAAGGAGAGGTCTGATCAAGAGAGTGAAGGAATCGCCAGAGAACAGAGGATCATGAGATCAACTGGATCTAAATATAAATAATTGAAATGGAGAAAGAGAACGGATTTTTTTCAGTGAGTGTGAATGGACTAAACTCCCCATCAAAAGGAGGCAGGTTTTTAGAAAACTACAGAAATTAAATATAGATTGTCTGCAAGAGACATATATAAAAAAACAATATTATACGCTGTTGGAATACCCCAAAATTGGGAGGCTTTGTCATGCATTGGCATGGCAGAAGAGAGGAGATGTTGCTGTATATATTAAAGAGACAATAGATTCTAAAATGATTTATTCAGATGAAGAAGGAAGAATTGTGATGGTAGAAATATACTTACATCAAAAACAAACATTGTTAGTAGTAATCTACAGACCAAATAACCAGGAAGAATTCTATCAAAATCTCCATAGAAAAATAATAGAAATGGAGTATCAAAATATTTGTTTAGTAGGAGACTTTAATGCGATAGCGGACGGGACATTAGACTATAAAAATAGTAAAACAGGAAAAACTGGAAGAAGAAGATTACCTAAGAGCATTTTTATATGATAGAAGAAATTGGAGTACAAGATATCTGGAGGGAAATTACAATATACATTTTATTCAAACAGTCAAAAATCCTGGTCCAGAATCGATATGATCTGGATGACATCTGAACTGAGGATAAATATGCAGGAAATTGAGATAGAACCAGGTACATGGGCAGATCACAACCCTTTAAAAGTGATATGGAGAGGAATACAAAAAAAAAATCAAGATGGACTTTGAACCAATCTATATTACAAGAAAGAGAATTTATAGAAATAGCAAAAAAAAATAAGAAATGGAGTTTTTCTTCAAAGAAAACAAAAAAGAAGATACATTACAAAATGTATGGGATACAGCCAAAACATACTTTAGAGGTATAGTTATAACATACATGGCAAAAAACAAATAGACAGAAAAGTCAGCAATATGTACTATTAAAAGAAAATTTTGAAAAACTAGAATCAGACTGAAAATGAATCTGCAAAAGAAGATTCTGAAAAGAGAAATGGAAACAATAAAACACAAACTAAATTTGTTGGATTCAGAAAACTTGGCACAGCAAATAAAAAGAGCAAAACAATTTTTTTTAAATGCAAATAAACCAGGGAAATGGTTAGCTTATAAACTTAAAAAAACAGAAGGAGAAAAAAATGATAAATAATTTAGTAGATTGGAAAGGTTGCCTACAATTTAAAAATGAAGAAATAAAAAAGATAATTAAAGAATATTACAAGAAACTGTATGACATAGAAGAAATTCCAAGAGAGAGAATGATCCATTATCTGGAAGAAAATAACCTTGCAAGAATTTCAGAAACCTGTAAGATTATGTTAGAGGAAAAAATAACAATGATGGAAATAACAGAGGCCATAAGAAGACAAAAAATGAGAAAACATTGGGGCCAGATGGACTACCAGTGGAATTATATAAAGCTTTACAAGATATACTAAGTGAACCATTGAAAGACATTTGCAATGAACTTTTGTTGGAGGCTAAACTCCCAAATACATGGATAGAAGCAAATATTACCTTAATACCAAAAGAAGACTCAGATTTCACACAGATAAAAAATTAAAGACTGATATCGTTACCGAATGTGGATTATAAAATTTTTACTTCAATAATGGCAGAGACTGAAAAGATTCTTAACTGACTTTATACATTCAAACCAAAATGTTTTTTTGCCAAAGAGACAAATTAAAAATAATTTAAAAGTGATAATAGATGTATTAGAATATTACAAATTACATCCAGGGAAACAACTGACACTAATATTTCTAGATGCTCAAAAGGCATTTCATAATGTTTCCTGACAATTTATGATTCAGCAATTACAAATAATGGACTTTGGGCAAAACTTTATAAACATGATAAAAACAATATACAATAAACAAACAGTGAAAGTGATTGTGAATGGAGACTATACTGAGAACTTTGAGATAAGAAAAGGCAAGGATGTCCATTATCTCCATTGTTATTTATTTTCACTCTGGAAGTTTTAAATAGAAATATTAGACAAAATATAGAAATTAAAGGACTAGAAATAAAAGGTGAAACATATAAATTACAAGCATTTGCTGATGATTTGGTATTTATTTTAGAAGAACCTTTGGAGATGATTCCTAAACTATTGGGAAAGATAGAACAATACAGATAAATGGCAGGACTGAAAATAAATAGAGAAAAAAAACAAAGTAATAGTTAAAAACCTTACAGTTAAACAAAAAAAAAACCACAAATGTCAGAAAAAACAGAATTGCAGATAGTCAAAAATGTCAAATATCTGGGAATATATTTAATAGCAAGATGCTCAATGATAAAAGAAGATAATTTTACAAAACTATTGAATCAAATAAGACTGGATTTGGAAAAAGGGAAAAACTTGCAATTGTCAATATTAGAAAGAATTGCTACACTGAAAATGAACATACTACCAAAAATCTTATTCTTATTTCAAACAATACCTATAAGACTTAAGAAAAAATTCTTTGAAGACTTAAATTTACTAATCTTGAAATTTATCTGGCAAGGAAATAAAGCTAGAATTAAGATGAAAATGTTACAAGATGCCAAACCAAATGGAGGTCTTGGTCTACCAGAGTGGGTTTTATATTATCAAGCATCTGTATTGACATGGGTAAAAGAATGGATAACTCTTAGAAATAAAAGGCTATATCTGGAGGAACATGATTTACAATTGGGGTGGCATGCTTTTTATGGTATGGGAAAAATAAAGCCCATAAATATTTTCAAAGTCATTATATAAGAAATGCGTTATTAACAGCATGGGAAAAAATAAAATGTAAAATATATTTGAAAATTCCAGGGTGGTTGTCAACAATGGAAGCATTTGTACACCAACATTTAGTGAACCTTGAAAAAATCTGGACATATAGAGATATTCTAAACACCGAAGGGAATTTAAAATCTAAACAAGAAATAGAAAATCAGGGTATCAATCTATCACGGTGGGCACATTTACAAATGAAACTAGATATAATAAAGATGTTAAACTGTATGGATTTTATAAGGAACAAACTATGTTTGATAAGACATTGTTAACTTCGGATGAGAAACTAATTAAGAAAATGTATAGTTTTCTATTAACTTTGAAAATGGAAAGTGAACAAGTTAAAGAAACAATGAAAAGATGGGCAAAAAATTTTGGATATAATATAAAATTAGAAAAATGGCAAAATTTATGGGAAAGAAATTACAAACTGATAATGTCAACTTCCTACAAAGAAAATTTACGGTATATAAAATGTTCCATAGATGGCACTTGCCACCAGCAAGATTAGCAAAAATATTTAAAAATATGTCAGATAGATGTTGGAAATGTAAACATAAGTCAGGCACTTATTATCATGTTTGGTGGACATGTGACAAAGTAAAGAGTTATTGGAAAAAGATGCATACCTAACTAGAAGAGATGTTGGGAGAACATGTAGATTTTAAACCTGAACTTTTTTTATTAGGTATAATGCCAGAAAAGACTAACAAACAAAGCTTATATTTGATTTTGCATGTCACAACAGCGGCAAGGATTATATTCACGCAATATTGGAAAAATGAAGGAATACCATCAGATGAAGAAATAATTAAAAAAATACTAGAATGTGCAGAAATGGATAGACTGACTATGAGACTGAAAGAAAAAGAAGAAACAGAATATTATCAAACTTGGGACTTATTTTATCGATGGCTAGAGGAAAGAATATTTGGAATTAAATATGTATTAGCGAATGTAAACTCAGAGAGCACATTTGTTGAAAAATTATTACTGAACGTATGGGGGAAAAACCAATAAAAAGATTTACAAAAAAATTCTGGTTCACAACATGTCCTGCTTCTGGTTGAAATCCATCCAGGGAGCATTTTATGTCCATATTCCAGTGTGAAAATAATCGCCAACAATATATGAAGCATTCTGGGTAGATACTGTACATATGCAGTTTAGAATTCCTAAGAAGATTTTAGACTGAACAAGTTTCCTTGGACTTAATAAAAAAGGAAAGAAGCAAAAGCTTCAGAACAATGACAGGAAAATTCAATATTTTTTAAACACTAATAATTAAAAAGAGTTGTACACTGTATATGTGTTTAATATCCTTGTAGTATTCTTGTAGTAATGAGAAGCCAGATAAATCAATAGTTTAGACGTTGGATATTTTGAGGAACATTGAATATTATTTTGAATAACATATGTTTATTCAGAAGAAAATATTGTAGTACTTATGTAGCAAAGACCTGGAAATTTTATTTAAGGACCAATTCTACTAGGGATCAAACTGTTAATTTTGTAATATCTCTTGTATATCAATGGACTATTTTACATAATATTTTAAACTTACAGCTTCTTCTGAATAGCTATTGATTACTGAATATTTTGCAAAGAGTCTCTCTCATATGCCTTAATTCTACAACCCTCTGTAACAATCCAAGTGGATTTTCTTAAAAGTGCCCTGTGCTTACATCTTTTCAGCAAATAAACATTTTCTGAGTAATGACTAAATTAGGTTGTATGGCAGTTTCAACTGACAGTATTGTTTTTCTCCAAGGAATAAGAAAGGCACAGCGTATTATCTGAGAAGACGTTTACAGGGGGGAAAAAAGATTAATTATTTTAACATTTAAATAAACAGCAGTTTGAAAAGATTTGGTGGTCAGGTCATTATTTTGTCAAGCCACTTCAGTTCACTAATTTATTTAGGGAATCTATCAACCAAGCTTCCTCGGGGAAATAAAACAAAAACTACTTGATGACAGATGTACACATCAGCTGGCAGTCCACACTATCAACTCTAAGAATGATTGCACAAGAGTATGTGAACATGTTCAACCCCTTTTGGCTGACTTTTATTAAAATAAGAGTCGCTTGAAGATAATATTTCTGAAAGTTATATGTATGTGTGTGTTTGTCTGTGTGTTTCTTTGTGCCTCTGTATCTATATCTACTTTATTCTATATCTGCATTGGCTCCAACATCTGTTACCTTATTCATCTCCAAGGTTCTTTCAGCTCATGTGATTGTCTAGAGAAGCATCCACTTCATCTGTCAACACTTCTTGGGTGTCATTCCCAAAGTTATGTGCTCAGTGGAAGAGAGTGACCATCTGAGACAGAAGAGGTATACTGATCTTCAGTCAAGGATATTGTTCTCTTTCATTGGAACTTCCAGTCTCCATCTTCAACTCCAACTTTAAAACTTTATCATCTTTTCTTATGTGGAACCATGCAAACTAAGGCTCGGGAAAGCATTTGGAAGAGCTGCTTTGCAAAGTTAATGAGGATGAACACAGCACTTCCAAGTATTAAAGTAGATGTATTGGCTCAGTGGTTAAAGTGCAGTATTGCAGGCAAATTCTGCTTACAGTCTGGAGTTCGATCCTGACTGGGCTCAAAATTGACCCATCCTTCCATCCTTCCAATGTCGATAAAAGGGGCAATATGCAAATAATGCTGACATTGTAAACCACCCAGAGAATGCTATAAAGTGCTATGGGCAATAAATAAGTCTAAATGCTATTGCTATATGTTTTCAGTGCTTGCATGTCTTCTTTGCCCTCCCATATCCTGTGTATGCATGTTTGCAGACACTGGAGCCTAAAACACTCATGTCAGCCTTGCAAAGCGCAGGGATTATTTCATGTTTTGTAAAGAGATACTTTTGTTATGACTGACTTGTTTTGGAAATTACATCTTTCAAACTCTTTGCACAGCCCTAATTGAAGTCATGCCACATAAGCTGCTCCCTTTTTTGCATAATGACACTACTTTCATACATTATGTTGCCCTTAATATCAAAGCATTTTGGATGCATGGGCTCATAGGGATGAATGGAATGCTCAGAATGACAAGATCTGGCTCAGTGCAGCCAACCAAATCTTCACTTCTCTGCATCGTCCCCCTTAATAAATCAATTACTTTCACATCTCGTTAAGCTGAACAATAGACTTTTATCTTGGTTCAGAATAGTATTTTGTGTGGTAGAAAAAAATGTATTTCTCCATCCATGCTGATCTTCTAATTAAGCCTCACATTCCTAGAAGTGGGAATTTGGTTCTAGGCCTTTCAAACGTTTACTGCTTCTATTGAAAGGAAGTGAATCACAAAAGAAATGAACATTGCTTGGAATAACACAGTTTTGTTGAGCTGGAGAAATAATATGGGCCACTCTTCATAGCAACCTGATCTTTCAAATAAGAATCACCCTTCATGAATTAGAAGTTATCCCAAAGAGTTGGCATGCAGTTCCTATACAAGGTTAGTTCCACTCTATTTCAATGGCCAAAGTATTGCCAAAGTATTACTTTGGCCACCTAATGAGAAGGAAGGACTCACTGAAGAAGAGCCTAATGCTGGGAAAGATTGAGGGCAATAGAAGAAGGGGACGACAGAGAATGAGGTGGCTGGATGGAGTCATTGAAGCAGTAGGCGTGAGCTTAAAGGGACTCCAGAAGATGGTAGAGGACAGGAAGGCCTGGAGGAATGTTGTCCATTGGGTCGGACATGACTTCGCAACTAACAACAACAATTAAATGGCTGTTTTTTGAAGAGGGTGCTGGGGAATTACTCTTTAGCCCCATGGTGGTGGGTTATGTAATTCCTCAAAGCCCCATTTAAACCACTTGGGGATGTTATCTGAAAACATACAAGACATACAGTATGGCTAAGATGCCATACTGTAAATATGTAGATGACACCCAACTCAATCTCTCTTTTTTAATCTAACACTAGTGGAACAGTTGGTGTTCTGAACCATGACTTGGACAAGGTAATATAGAAAATGACAGGAGTGGGAAGCAATTTTCCATGGCGTCTTTATGAAAAGCATTCCATCTTGCTATTGAAGACTGCCAAGAAAAATGAGGGGAATCAAGAAGCTGTATATTTTTGCCTTTGATGTACAGTCCAAAGGCTAACCTTACTAATGGCTAGAATATAATGTTATTATAATATAGTACTTTCCTTCCTATTCAAACTCTAAAGACTTAGTGATGTACTGTGTTTTCCAGTTAATCAGTGTTATTTATTGAAATAACCTTCGCCTGCCAACTTCTTTTTCATACATTTCCATTCGGCTAAACTAATTTGAGAAAATGTTTTTCAGCCCTTATTTCAAACTGGCTTCCCTTCTCATTCTGTTATTATTGTAATTTCCTGCAGTGCTGATCATTACATTTTGGTTGCATAGAGTCAATACCCTTCTACGTAGACACAAGCTAAATTAAAGGAATCAAGATAAAATATGACAAATCATTAAAGCCAGCTTGCCTACTATTAAATAGATCAGAGACAATATTATCTTTTGAATGTTTGTGAAAGGTTTTGTCCTTACAGTGCTAAACCAAGCTGCTGAAAGGAAGGGGGAGGAATCAAATTACAATGATTTAAAAAAAATAGAAAATTGCTTCTAAACTGTTTTAGGAAACAATCAGTTATATCAGTAGAGGGACACGTTTGTCACCAAGATAACTTTTTGCTGAATGCCCAGCAATGAAAATAATTGATAACAACTTTTGAAAAGCAGCGCTATCAAAATAACAGAATTACAAAGTCGGAAGAGAACTTGAAGGTCTTCTAGCCCTGCTCAGGCAGGAGGCCCTATACCATAACAGACAAATGACTGTCCAATCTCTTCTTAAAAGCCTCCAGAGATGGGGCATCCACAACTTCTGAAGGTAAGTCACTCCACTGGTTATTTATTTATTTATTTATTTAGCTATTCAGTTATTTATTTATTTATTTATTTATTTATTTGTTTATTTATTTATTTATTTATTCGGATTTGTATGCCGCTCCTCTCCGAAGACTCGGAGCGGCTCACAACATATATATAAAAACAATTGCAACAAATCCGAACAAGAAACATTAAAAATAAAAACCCTATACATACTCATCAATCACACCACAATCAACAATCATCCCCAGGCCTGCCGGCAGAGGTAGGTTTTTAAATTCTTTCAGAAGGCCGGGAGGGTCGGAGAAATGCGGACTTCAGGAGGCAGTTGGTTCCAGAGGGTGGGCGCCACAACAGAGAAAGCCCTCCTCCTAGGGCCCGCCAGACGACATTGTTTCGCTGATGGGACCCGGAGGAGGCCGACCCTGTGCGCTCTCACTGGTCGTAGAGAAGTATGTGGCAGAAGGCAGTCCCGTAAGTATCCTGGTCCCATGCCATGAAGGGCTTTATAGGTAATAACCAACACCTTGAATTGGGCTCGGAGACCAATAGGCAACCAATGCAGCATGCGGAGAGTTGATGAAATGTGGGCACAACGAGGAAGGCCCACAACTGCTCGTGCAGCTGCATTTTGCACTACTTGTAGTCTCCGAACACTCTTCAAGGGTAGCCTTGTTCTCACTGACAGGAAATTTCTCCTTAGTTCTAGGTTGCTTCTCTCCTTGATAATTTTCCATCTGTTGCTTTTTATTCTACCTACAGGGGCTTTGGAGAATAGGTTGACCCCCTTCTTCTTTGTGGCAGCCCCTCAAATACTGGAACACTGCCATCCTGTCATCCCTAGTCCTTCTTTTCACTAGACTAGACAAACCCAACTCCTGCAACTGTTCTTCATATGTTTTAGCATGCTAACCATTTTTTTTAATTTTTTTATTGAAACAATCAACATTAAACATAAGATCATATTAAGAAGCAATCATCATAGAACCTGATATACAACACTAAGTATTAGTCTTTGTAAACGTCTGATTTGGTAAACATTCCTCACTCCTCATGTCAAGCCTCAACTATACGCCTGTTACATTTTATTTGATTGGTGTTTCTCTTATATATAGTCTATCCACTGTTTCCAGTCTATCACATATTGTTCATTCAAACGATCCTTCAAATACGCCAAAATTTTCACCATTTCTGCCAAGTGTATTACTTTCAGAGTCCAAACTTCAATAGGTGGTATTTCTGGCTTCTTCCAGTATTGTCCCACCAGCAGTCTAGCTGCTGTGACCAAATTCAGAATTAGATTCATCTCAGTAGTAGTGCAATCTTTTATGATCCCTAACAAAAGATCCTGCGGTAGTAATTCAATAACCTGAGGTAGAAATTCTGTCCACTTTTTCAATATTAAAGCAAACAACATTAAACATACGATCATATTAAGAAGCAATCATCATAGAACATAAAATACAACATTAGGTATTAGTCTTTGTAAACGTCTGATTTGGTAAACATTCTTCCCTCCTCCCGTCAAGCCTCAACTATACGCCAGATACATTTTATTTGATTGATGCTTCTCTTGTGTATAATCTATCCACTGTTTCCAGTCCGTTAAGTATTGTTCATTTGAGCGATCTTTCAAGTATGCCAATATTTTTGCCATTTCCGCCAAATTTATTACTTTCAAAGTCCATTCTTCTATAGGTGGTATGTCTGGCTTCTTCCAGTATTGTCCCACCAACAATCTAGTCACTGTGATCAAGTTCAGAAATAAGTTCGTCTCTGAAGTAGTGCAATCTTTTATGATCCCTAACAAAAAAAACCTGAGGTAGAAATTCAATACGCTTTTTGAAAATGGTTTGGAGTGTCCACCATATCTTCCTCCAGAAGGCCTTAATTTTTCTACAAGTCCACCATATATGAAAATATGTAGCCTCCCCATTGCCACACCTCCAACATTTAGGTTGGGTGTCTGGGTAGATGTATGATAGCTTTTTCGGATCTAGATGCCACCTATAGAACATCTTGTAGAAGTTTTCCCTTAGCTGTTGCGCTTTCGTAAATACTACATTTCTCACCCAAATTTCCTCCCACGTTTCCATCGTGATAGAATGCCCAAAGTCTTGTTCCCACTTTACCATACAGTTCTTGACTAGCACAGTTTCAGAGTCCATTTCTATTAGTACGCTGTACACTCGTTTGATATGCATGATCCCCTGCTCTCTAATCTGTTCTATTAAATTTTCATCAGTCCGGGGTAGGCCCTTCTTCTTGTCTTTATGCCACCTTGACTGCAGTTGTAAGTAAGATAGCCAGGTACCTCCTATTCCTTCATCTGTTAGCATTGTTTGAGGCTTTAAGGAGAACCCATTTTCTTCTTCCAGTACAAGTTTACTGTAGGGCACCGCTTCCTGCCCCTGAGATGTATTTATGTCACCTATTGCGTGTCCAGGTATCGTCCAGATGGGGATCCTATCGTGTAGGAGGTACTTATATTTCATCCAGACCCACAACAATGGGGTTCGTATAGGGTTCTCCCTGAAGTTCGTATCAGCCTTTTTGTCATACACCAGGTATGCATGCCATCGAAATAGTAGACCATGCCCTTCAATACCTAGTATCCGTTTGTTTGTCATGTTAATCCAGTCACTCAGCGCCACCAACACCGCGGCATAGTAATATAGCTTTAGATTGGGCATTTTTAATCCCCCTCTCTTCCTTGTGTCTTGGATGATTTTTAATTTAACTCTCAGTTTCTTGCCATCCCAGACAAATCTGTTGATGCCCTTCTGCCAGTCGTCCAGTTCCACTTCCTTTTTGAGTATGGGTAGCATTTGGAAAAGAAATAGAAATCTTGGCAATACGTTCATTTTTACAGCCGCTATCCTGCCCAGCAGGGACAATTGTAATGTTTTCCACCTGTCCAGGTCTGTTTGTATCTTGTTCCACAGCGCTTCGTAGTTGTTTTTGTATAATTTCGCATTCGTTGCTTCTATCTCCACTCCTAAGTATTTAACTTTTTTAACTATTTCACAGCCCGTTATCCTTTCCAAGTCCCGTTTTGCTTTGTTGTCCAGATTTTTAACTAACATCTTCGTCTTAGATATGTTTACTTTGAAGCCTGATACCCTACCATAGTCTTTCATTATCTCCATCAGTCTCTTTGCTGATTGTACTGGCCGTGACACTGTCATCAGCAGGTCATCTGCGAAGGCACATAGTCTGTAGTCTTGTTGTCTAATCCGTATGCCCTTTATGTCTTCTGCTGCTCTGATCTTGTTCAGTAGAGCCTCTAATGTTAGAACAAATAGCAGGGGTGACAGCGGGCAGCCCTGTCTCGTGCCTCTTTCTATGTTGAATGAGTCTGTTAGGTCACCATTCGCAATGATCTGGCCTGTTTGTTTCTGGTAGATTGCCACTATGGAGTTGAGAAACTGCTCTCCCATTTTCATATCCCAGACCAAGTTTGTAAGGAACGGCCAGTTCAATCTGTCGAAGGCTTTTTCTGCATCCACAAACATGAGAGTGGCGGGTACCTGGTTATGCCTTTCCAAGTACTCTATTATGTTCAACAGCTGTCTCACATTAGTTTTCATCTGACGTCCTTGTATAAATCCCGTTTGATCCGGGTGAATTATTTTTTGTAGCACAGTCATTAATCTGGTGTCCAAAACTTTTGTGAAAATTTTGTAGTCCGTGTTCAGTAGTGAGATGGGTCTGTAATTTGCAGGTTGTGTATTATCTTTTCCCTCTTTGGGGATTAGAGAAATGTAGGCTGTTTTCCAGGAGGGCGGGACTTGGCCCCCTTCTTGTATGTTGACAAATAGCTTTCTGAGGGGTTCTAACATTTCCTCTTGGAGATGCTTGTAGTAAGTAGCTGTTATCCCATCTGTCCCGGGCGATTTTCCTTTTTTCAGTTGTTTGATCGCCGAATGTATTTCCTCCTTTGTGATCAAAGCATTCAGGGCATTTCTTTGTCCTTCGGTGATGATCGGTAACTTTTCGTTTTGTAGAAACTTGGCTACCTCCTTGACTGGTGTCTTCTCCTCAGCGTATAGCTTTGAATAGAACTCGGTAAAAGCTTTCTTGATGGTTTCTTGTTGAAATTCTTCCTTGCCTTTGTACTCTATCTTTTCAATTATGCGGGATTTCTGTTTCTTCCTTATGGTATAGGCCAGCCATCGACCTGGTTTGTTGGCATTACAGAATGTCTTGTGTTTTGCGTATCGTATGTTCCTTGCCACTTGGTCTGCCATCAACAAGTCAAATTGCTTTCTTAGAATCCTGATTCCTTCTTTGGTGATTTTGTCTTCCGGTCTCTTTATTAATAGCTGCTCCTTCTTGCCTATCTCGTCTTCTAGTTCCTTTCTTTTTTGTTCCTGTTTACGACGGTGCCTGTTATTCATGTCCATGAGTATCCCACGCATATACGCCTTGCTGGCGTCCCAAATCATTTCTATGGGTGTTTCATTTATCATATTTATACTGAAGAATTCCTTCATAGCTTTTTTGCATTCCTCCACCTTTTCTTCGTGTCTAAACAGGTTTTCATTAATTCTCCAGGATCTCCTCGGTTTCCAACCTTGTCTTAGTTCCATCACTATCGGGTTGTGGTCTGATAGTACTTTGGGTAAGATTTTCACCGTTTTTAGGCTAATCAGAAAGTTGCTAGATGTTAATATAAAGTCAATTCTGGAGAATGATTGATGTCTATCTGAGAAAAATGTGAAGTCTTGCTCTTTGCCGTGCCTTTCCCTCCATACGTCTGTCAGTTCAAGGTCCTCCTTCATGTCGAAGAAGGATTTGGGCAACTTGGAGTGTTTTTGCGGTTTAGGTGCAGTCCTTTTCTTATCCAGGGCGATCTCTATGACACCGTTCCAGTCTCCCAGTATGATACCTGATCTGTAGTTGAGTTGCGTTAACTTCCTGTGTATCCGTTTGTAGAATTTTCCTTGTTGTTGATTTGGGGCATATATGCCCACTACCAGGATCTTCTTGTCTTCCTGTGTTATTTCAATTGCTAGGTATCTACCTTGGGAGTCTGATTCTATTAGTTTAGCTATTACGTGTTTCTTTACATATATAACAATCCCATTCTTTTTTCCTGGTGCCGCCGCAACAAAATGTGTGCCTAGTTTGTTGTTGATTAAGTATTTTTGGTCCGCCGCTCTGATGTGTGTTTCTTGTAAGCAGATTATATCGTTTTTACTTTGATTCAGGTAGTGGAATATTTTCCTCCTTTTCTGCGGGGAGTTCAACCCGTTAACGTTCCAGGTCAAATATTTACTGGCCATTGTTGATTTCAGGATACTCTTGCAAGACTGCTTCCATCCTTTCTCCCGCTTTCTTCTTTGGTCTCGTTCCCATGCTATCCAGATTGGTGCTCATATTGAGTTGTGGGGTCTTGTCTTGCTGGTCTGTGCGTTTGGTAGTGGATCTTAGTTGCCTTGTCTCTGTAGTCTGCCTTGTTTCCTTGTTTTTGTTGCCCTCTGTTCTCTGCGCCGTTGTATCTCGAGATGGTCCAATCCCTGCTCCTGCTCCTGTACCGATCTGTGCTTCTCAGTAGTTTGCTTGTTGGTCTATGTCCCTTCCGCTTTCATGTGACCTGTCCACATTGTCCCTCGTTGTGGATTGGGGTATTTCCGATATCAGTTCGTTTTTAAGGAATTCTTTGGCTTTCTGTATCGAGTTCAGGTGGAACCTTTTTCTTTTATAGAGAAGTGACATTCCCGTTGGGGCTTCCCATCGATATTGCAGAGCGCGTGATCTCAGTTCGTCGACCAGGAACTTGTAGTCCTTTCTGTCTCGTAGCATCGCTGGGGGGATCTCTTGCAGTACCTTCACCTCCTGTTCCTCTATGTATAATGTCTTGTTGTAGGACGTTACGGAGATTAGGTCCCGGAACCCCTTCGTCACGAAGTGGATGACCACGTCTCTTTGTAGGTGTTTGTTTGTTGCTGCCCATGAGTTCACTCTGTGGACTCTGTCGAATTGCCACACAATATCATTGACTTCCCTTCCCAGGAATGTTGCCAGGGCCTTTACAAAGATTCTGTGCAGGTCTTCTGGGGTTTCGTTTGTTGTCTCTTTTAAACCTCTAAATCTGATTGCAGACGCCATTTGCCAGTATTGCATCATGGTGGATTGGTCCTGAGCCACACTTTTCATCTCTGTTGCTTGTTCCTCCATGTGTCTCTCCACGCCTTCCACCCTTTTTTCCACACTCTCTCTGATCTCCTTAAGATTTATCCCCATTTCTTCCCACATTCTCTTGTTTTGTGTCTGCATCGCTTCCTTCATTTGGTCCAGGCAGCCATCGCCGCCCTGCGTTGTTCTTCCCACTTTCTCTCTAAATCTCTTCCTTGGTCTTCCAGCATCCGTTTTATATCTTTGTACCTTTCCTCCATCCTCTGTTCTGCCTCTATGCACCTTTTCTCCATCCTTATGCCCACTTCTTCAAATTTTTTATCCATCCTCTCACCCAGTATCTCCATCATTCCTTTTAACTCTTGCATCATGTGTGCTGATGGGCAGTCCCGGGTCTGCAGATGGGTCTGTGGTCCTGTGGGTGGATGGGGGGGTGGGAGGGTAGTGGGGTGTCTCCTGCTTTATTAGAGAGCTGAGCCTGGGAGGATGCAGTTACCTTTTGGGGTATCAGTTTGGTCTGTTTGGAGGCCATCTTGAGCTTATCCTCCTGTTGGCCTGGCACTGCTTTGATTTTCAAATTAGACCAAATTAATCACTAGACTGTGTTCTGATGATGATCCAGTATTCTGATCTTTCAGGGGGGGCCTCAGGGTTTAGGCAGTGCAGGGCTAAGAGTCTATATTCAGACAGTTCTGTGATCAGGGAGCCTGTTCAGTGCTTTTGCCTTGGCTTCCTCCTCACTCTCATCTGCCAGCCTGTCTCTTCTCTTTGCTCTTTTCTGGCTCCTTCTTGCCCCTCTTTCTTTGCTGTCTTTCCCAGATCACTTTCTGCTGTCTTCTGCCGGCTTGTGTTTCCAGATCCCTTCTGCCTTCCCTTTACAGCATCCCAGGTTGCCTTCCAGTCTTCCTCTTACTCCCACCTTCCTCCCTGGTAAATTCTGCCCTCTTCAGTACCCCTGGGGCTCCCGTTCTGGTGGGTCTGGGGCGCAGCGCGTGGGGTAACACCCACCAGTCCCTCTGCCATCCAGGGTACTCTTTTCCTGAGTCCTCCCCCACCATCTGCTTCTTTGCCTCTTCCTTCTTTAGTCTTCTCTCCTCACCTCTATTGTTCCAGCCTGCTTTCTTTCAACTCCGTTTGCCTCCGCCTCTGTTTTCAGAGCCAGGCCCTCTCCGCTGCTCTCCCGGCGCTTTTCTCCTGAATCCCTCACTGCTCACTTTTGTCAGTGAAAAAACATGTCCAGCATCTCTGCCGAAACACCAGAGGGTCTTCTCCAAAGTGCCGCTGCCTCCAGGCAGCAGTTGCTCTTGGCGACCGAGATAATAGCTGATAAGCAGAGATCTGTCTCGGAGCTCCCCGGAGAAGACTCAGCCGCCATGCGACCGGAACAGGAAGTCTCCAATCATTTGACCTTTTATGCCTACTGAAAACCCCCCACTCTGGACCGTCTGAGTTCCAACTCCGGCTTCTGCTCCCACCACTACCGATGCCTCTGCTAACCATTTTTGTTGTTCTTTTCTGCGCTCTTTCCAGAGTTTCTATATCTTTTTTTATAATTTGGTGCAGTATTCTAATTATTGTCAATTATTTTCATTGTTGGAAATTTAAAATCCTCAGAAAAAGATAAATGAAACGTTGAATGAAGAAAAGGCAATATATGAACACGGTGGAAGCAAATATGATTTTGAGGATAGAGAGGTATACCCAATTTCCCCCAATGTGTTAGGTCCATAATTTATTTAATTTACTATTCTTTATTCCTCTTCCTCACATACAATTTCCTAGCCCTAAAGAGAATAACCTTGTGTGTATGCATGCCCAAGTATACAATCTTTCCAGCAAAATTATTCCTATGCGTGTTATCAAATAAACTAAATCTTCCTTTCTTTTGTTGATCTAGAAACTTGGGTCATCCACTAAAACCACTAAATTTAAAAAGAAGAAGAAAAGAAGACCTGAATGTTGATGTAGTGAATTAGGCTTACCTTAATATTCTGATGTATCCAAGATGCAGGGCTTTTTTTTTTGTCATAGAATGCCCAGAACGCAGTTCCAGCACCTTTTTGGGATGGAACCTTGTAGGATAGGCAAGGCAGGTTGTATGACATGGGTGAGTTCCAGCACCTTTTTTTTTTTTTTGCAAAAAAAGCACTGCCAAGATGTATCATATTCCTCTTCAACTTCATAAACATTTCAGAAGCATCTCTATGTCACCATCAATTTTAATGCATTACTCAATTAAGCATTTTGGTGTAATGAATACTCTATTGTCAAGGATGCTTTAATTTTGATTTCTGTGGGAGTTGTGCCTAATTTTTGCGATATTTGTAGATAATATCATTTAGATCTATGCTACCCTAGATCTTCTAAAGGCAAGCCAGAAGATGGAACTTTGATTTATCCTTGTTTAATTATAATAACTACTTTTCCATTACATCGAAAATTTCATCCCATTTTATTAGGAAAACATTGTGCTACTTCTGCTTCATGAAAACCACCAAGTGGAGAAGATGGTCAAGTGAATAAAGATAATAGTAAACATGTCTTTACAAAAATGTATAAAGAGATGCCGATAAAACTATTATTTAAAACATAAGCATTTTTTTGTACATGAAGAATGTTAGAAAGCTTGGCAGCTGTTTCACACCATGCACACATACACACAGCAACAGACAGATTGCTAATCATTTGGCTGGTCTTACTTTACTTTATATTTAGGAACATCAGTTCAAATTAAATAAATAGGCTCATAGGTACTTCCAGCAGGGGTGCAGAAAAGAGCATTCTGCCTTGTCTATTCATAAAGTTTTCCGTATGCCACTTTAATGATTATGCTCCAAGCAACCAAGAAGTTGTGTTTATTAATGAAATAAATTTCTTACGGAAATTTCTACACCAGAAAATGACAAATGTGCCTCATTCATTGTAAGCATCCCTTTAGAAATAACTTAGCCACCCTGAAAACTGCATTACAGTTCATGTTTATGCAAATAGGATGAGAGAAGCTTGGGTGGGAGTTTCACTTTGATTTCACAAACTAGGGTGTGCATTAAATGACAGTCATGCATTTGCATTTCAATATTTCATATAACATTCATTATATTCTAAGAAGAGAATGCCAAATGCTCACAGCATGGAAGAATTTATTGTTAAGTTTGCTCACAAGAGAATAATTTATTAAATCTTTGACATTGCAGTCAATATTTTTGTTTTTTCTTAGCAAATTTACATTAAGTTGAAAAAAAAAACCCTACATCATCACTTTTCCGCAAGGGTAGACTGTCATAATCAATCATCTTATAGGCAGAATGGCCAACTCATTGTAGCTAACTTGCCCTGGCCAACTCAACAAAGGATGACGTTGTGGCCAACTTGCCATGGAGCAACTCGCCCTGGAACAATTCAACCATTTCAATTTAATTATTTAAAATTATTTTTAAAATTATTTTAATTTTTGTCATTCACATCTCATTTTGTCCCTCTTTTCTCATCATAAGAACATAAGAACATAAGAAGAGCCATGCTGAATCAGGCCAAAGCCCATCGAGTCCAGCATTCTGTGTCACACAGTGGCCCACCAATTGTACATGGGGATCTTGAGCAGAAAGAGAAGGCAAAACCCTCCCTTTCCCTTGACCCCAAACAAATGGTACTCAAGGGAATCCTGCCTGCCTCAACCAACATAGAGGCGGCACATGGACATCTGTTTTAATAACCACCGATACACTTGGCATCCATGAATCTGTCTGACCCTGCCTTGAAGCTATCAAGGCTGACAGCTGTCACGACCTCTTCTGGAAGTGAATTCCATAAATCAACGACCCTCTGGGTGAAGAAATATTTCCCTTTATTTGTCCTCACTTTCTTAGCTATGAGCTTTAGGGAGTGCCCCCTTGTCCTGGTATTGTGTGATAGAGAAAAGAATTTTTCTCTATCCACCTTTTCTATCCCATGCATGATTTTATACACTTCGATCAAGTCACCCCTTAAACGCCGTCTTTCAAGGCTGAAGAGACCAAGGTGTTGCAATCTGGTTTCATAAGGGAGGCGCTCCATTTCCTTGATCATTTCCTTGATCATCCATTTCCTTGATCATCCTTTCTTTAACGATTCTATTCCATCATTTCTTCAATATTAAGGCAACTCTTGTCCCGTGGTGAGCTGGCTGTGGCAAGCTGGCCATAGACCTACGTTCCCTGAACTGGTCTACAGAATGCTGTGATTTTAGTGTCTGCC
The DNA here is from genome assembly GCA_034064705.1 of Bothrops alternatus. Lineage (NCBI taxonomy): Eukaryota > Metazoa > Chordata > Lepidosauria > Squamata > Viperidae > Bothrops > Bothrops alternatus. Next base: position 1,101,307 of record JARGCV010000112.1, on the reverse strand, counting down.
ATAAGCAGTAAATGGAATGGACACGTGGTCCAATGTGCTACTTGTACCAACCTACCATCCCAAGTGGCTGCTGAATTCTCTTTATTAGCAGGTCCAGCACCAATTATGACTATGAAGTGCATGCTCATGACTATACACTGTTCTGTTAAAGAAACATGTCAACATTAATGCAAAACTTCATACTATGGGGAAAGCTATACTTACTCATTCATGCTGATTTTCTACATACACGAAAGGCTTTTTCATGTGTCTGTTTTTTATCCATTTATATAAAAATATTACTTGGTAGGCAGTTATACTCTCCCCCATCTTCCTTAATATCAGTAACAGTTAGGTCTCTTATGTTCACTAAAAAAAATCAGCATTAACAGAAAAAAGTGGCAAGGATATTATATGATCTGAGCAGGTTTAACTTCTGATACTTTACCTTGCAGCTCAGAAACGATACAGCGTTATCTGCTGGTTCTTCAGTTGAGGCTTAACACAAAAAAATATTCTTGAAAGGTGCTAGGGACATTTTTATAACTGACAGGAAGTAATGATATAGATTTGATTACTTTCGTACACATTCCTCTTAAAGCACACATATTGAATTATTTCGTGGATTTGCTCCTGAAGTAATCCAATTTTATTATTTTTGTACTTTTCCCTTCTCCCACAATATGCTTCTTTGTAGGAATAGTTTGATTGTTGTGGATTATTTCACATTTTAAAGTATACTTTCATGGTTACAAATTGATTAAAAACAAGCTTAAAAGATAAATTCTACAAGTTAGTTAAAGTTAAAGCAACACCTCATGAAAAGAATACTATTTATTTCACCCATGGATCAACACAGCATGGGTTTCTCAAAAACAAGTAAAGAAGAAAAATAAATAATTCTTATTTCATTTTGTCTTTAATGGATAATTTTCCTAGTGGACTGTAGGTATGCTGTGGGCATAATATCTCTTGATTTTAGCAAAAGAATTGACATGTTTACAGAAATGGCATGACAATTCACTGACCTCAGCTATCATACACAAAAAGTTATGATATTAATGGTTCATCATCAGAACTAAAGGGAAATATTAGGATGTTACAAGGATCGAATCTGACTATGTGCTTTAAAAATATTAATGGTTAAGAATCAAATTTTGGGATTAAACAAAATAGGTGGGATATCTTATAACATAGTGGCACAAATAAAATTCAGTATCACTGACAGATTAGACAAATGAGTTTAAGTAACAGAATAAAATTTGATAGAATTAAATACAATTTATTTACTTAAGAAAGAAGAATCAAATACAGATTAATAGAGTGAAAGACAGTCAGCTTGGAAAGACAGTATCTGTGAAAATTATTATAAATTAACTATGGATCAGCAATGTGAAAAAACTGCATAAGAAATGCAGTTTTAGGTTGATTCCACAGAAATATACTTTCCAAGTCATAGAAAATATTGTTCTATTTATTATGAGCTGTTCAGACATTACCTTTTATCCAGTTCTACACATCACATTTGTAAAAGGTTCCATCACATTGGGAAAGATTCTAAGAAACATAATGAGGAGGGTCATAGAATTAAAAAGTCCAATGGAGACAGATTGAAGAAAATGGGGAATAGGATATGATAGGATAGGATAGGATAGGATAGGATAGGATAGGATAACAGAGTTGAAAGGGACCTTGGAGGTATTCTGTACCATTTCAGACAAATGTCTGTCCAATCTCTTCTTAAAAACTTCCAGTGTTGGAGCATTCAAAACTTCTGAAAGCAAATTATTCCAATGGTTAGTTGTTCTAACTGTCGGGAAATTTCTCCTTAATTCTAGGTTGCTTCACTCCTTGATTAGTTTCCATCCATTGCTTCTTGTCCTGCCCTCAGGCGCTTTGGAGAATAGCTTGACTCCCTCTTCTTTGTGGCAACCCCTGAGCTCCATGGCAACCTTGACCTGCAAGAAGACTGAGTAAAGACAAGAATCATATCATATAAAATTATTCTTGATTGAAAAAAGGTGCAGAAAGACAGAAAGAGAAAAATGGGAGGGTATGTAGATTAGTTTGTTATTACCATAGATGATGCTTGAACTATAGGAAAATGTTTAAGAACTAATGGGACATAAATCAGAATAGATTCCAACTGAAAATTAGGGGGGGGGGAGAACCACAATTGCAGTTCTGTAATCCATTACTCACTTAGCTATTGTGTTCTTCAATGCAAGTGTTCAAGCAGAACCTAAATAGACACCTGAGAAGGACAGTTCAGTTTGACTTGGAACTCAGACTCGAATAGCCTAAACATGCCCATTCTAATTCTGTGATTGAATCTTTTCCTACACATCAGAGAATGATGCCAATTTCTTGATGGAATCCCAAGTGTCTCCTAGCACCTTCCCCTTAATGTCTAGATTAGAGGGAAACTAGAAAAATCAATTGTGAAGTTTTCCTCCAGAATCCAATCTGGGCTGTTTACAGTCTTTAGTCTTCCAAACCTTCGGACGGGTGCTGGAGTCCATCCTCAGGGAACCAGAATGTGTGCTTTGGGCTATAGTATGCATAGTATTTATGCGGTGCTTGATTGTGCGTGGCTTTTTATTTGTTGATTGGGATGTTGATGACTAGCTATTAAATTGTTGGCTATTGTTTCCTTGTGCTGCCAAATCCTTGGTCCTAAATAAGCTGGTGGTTTTCCTTCATAGCTTATCAATTTTTTTATGATTCTGGGGTGCAGTGGTATTGCAAAAGTTAGCCTGCTAGTCAGTTTCCAATAGTGTGTGTGTGTGTGTGTGTGTGTGTGTGTGTGTCTGTGTGTGTCTGTGTGTGGTGGGTACATGTACATGTAATTTCCAGGCCACATAAGGGGGATTTGTGTAGTCTTGTTTTGTTTCAATTTCAAGTAATTGCATCAGTATGTTTATGTTTCCTTGGTTACTTATTAAGCTGTTCCGCAACGTATGTCAAAAGCTTCATAGATATACATAAACATTCCTATGCATGCAATTTAAAAAATGGTGACCTTCTGCTAATGCTGCATGAGCAGTTTTGTAAATTGTACGTTATGCTCCAGTACATACAGAATCACTTTGAAATTCTAAGTCTTTGTGGGTACAAGCCCATATACACATACATACACACATTTTAATGTGTAAGTCAGTACCTTCACTGTTATTTTCTTCTCAAAATTATTTGTGAAGGGGATATCTATGGTAGCTGAGCTTTCTGCAAAATGAGCAAATGCAATGTCACCACAATGACAGTCTACTGTCATTGTCTTTGCCTTCTGAAAGTCTTAGGGTAAGCTGTATTTTTGTGCGCTAATCCCATTACATGGCAGAAATGACAGAAAAATCATGTGGTCATTTTATTTTAGCATTTCTGGCTGAAAAGGCTATAGGAAGTATAAGAAAACAGATTTGGAAGATACAGCCTCATAACTGTAGGTTTGTTTGTTTTTTTTACATGAAAATCCCCATCATTTCTTATTCAGACCAGATTGGTAGGGTCCACCTCTCCAAAAATAAATTAAGTACCAATTGAATATTAATTTCTGCTCCTTCTAATCTATTCCCCTAGTTTTCTTGTCTATCCTATAATTCTCTTATCTAAACCAGTGGTTCTTAACCTGGGTGATATCAACCCCCCTAGGGGGCGATTTCATTTTTCAGGGGGGCGATGGAAAGAAAAGTGGCGATGCAGGGGCAAAGGAACAAAAAGGGGGCGATATGGGGAGATAGAGCGAGAAGTTTTTGGGGACACTTTTGAGCCTGCTCCTGCAGCTCCGAGCCTCCTCTGCCATTTGGAGAGACAGACAGAGACAGAGAGAGGCACTTGTGCCCCTCTCTCTCTCTCTCTCTCTCTCTCTCTCTCTCTCTCTCTCTCTCTCTCTCTCTCTCTCTCTCTCTCACACACACACACACACACACACACACACACACACACACTCTTCCTCTCTCTCTGATGTGGCTTTGCCCCCTCGCAGGGCTCTTGATTGGCCCTGCGCCCGAGTGCCTCGCCCCCTGGGAGAAGTGCAACCAGGAATTCCATTTCCCTTGCTGGCCCCACGTGGCTGGAGAACCGCATGGGGGATCCCCGGGATCCCTGCCGGGAGCAGCCCACCAGAGCCTCAGCTTCCCGCAAGCCACGGCCCCGAGGGAGAGCAGTCCCTGTGATCCCCAGCCGTGGGACCATTGGACCCAGCTTCTTTGTCGGCGAAGAATGTGAGGTGAGCAGAAGATGGGGGGGGAGAGAAAGGGAGGGGGAAGGCATTTTCCATCCAGCAGCAGAAGAGCCCCGGTCGGACCCACAGGAACGCCTCCTCCTGGGGCCTGGGGCCAGCTTCCTTGCCCTCCTCATCCTTCCCTTCTTCCTCCTGCTGCCCCCTGGGGCAGCAGTCCTGGCTGGCTGGCGGCTGGCGAGGGCATCGCTCCCTGGGTGATGCTGGTTGGTCGCGGATTGCTGGGAGCATTGTGCGGTGGGGAGTGGCCCCAACTCCTCCGGCATGATGGACCTACTGGCAACACGGGAGGCTCCAACATTGCTCCTGGCGGGAGGCGGATCATTGCCCTGGTTCCAAACAAGGATGCCGGCGGTGCGGGAGAAGGTTTGGTGATGCAGCTGATGGGGGTGTTCCACGGATGCCCCGCAACTTAAGCCCGGGGCCGCTGGCGGTGCGATGGGAGGCTTGGCGATGCAGCCAATGGGCAGGGCATTCTGCAGATGCCCTGTGGCTCTGACTTGAGCCCAAGGACACCAGCCACACGTGGGATGGCCTGCCAACGTGACCATGAGCCAGGGCGTTCCTGCAGGCCCAGTGGGCAGCAGAGCTGGGTGCCTCCAGTGGCAACAGGGGGTTTTCTGCTGCCTCCTGCCCATTCTCCCTGCCCCTTCGATGCCGTCTGCCTTTTGTTTTGTTTTTCTCTCTCTCTTTCTCCTCACCTGGAGAAAGAAGGGGGAGGGAGGGAGGGGAAAGAGAAAAAGAGAGAGGGAGAGGGGAAAGATAAAAATAGAGAGATAAAGAGAGAGGAAAGAGAGAGAGAGAGGAAGCGCAAGTGCCTCTCTCTCCCCCCTCCTCACCTGGAGAAAGAAGGGGAGGGAGGGAGAGGAAAGAGAGGAAGAGAGAGGGAGAGGGGAAAGAGAAAGAGAGAGGAAAGAGAGAGAGAGAGGAAGCACAAGTGCCTGTCTCTCCCCCCCTCTTTCTCTCCTCACCTGGAGAAAGAAGGGGGGAGGGAAGGAGAGGAAAGATTTGACTCTAAAGGCACAGTGAAAACACAGCCAGCACTCCCCCTGAAAATCTCCCATTTTCACTCATTTCAAGCTAGCAGTTGTGGGTCTACGTAGCCTGACTACCCCTGTGATATATAGATTAAAATGTAATTATTAAAAGTTTCTGAATATTCAAACCTTGCCCAGCCCTCACATCCACAAAATTATTAGCTTTATTCTGGGGAGAGAAATGAAAGTTTATATAAATTCATTTCACATTTTAAGAGGTCTGCAGTATTGCAAAGTTTAAGAGCCACTGGCAGACTAAATCAATTAAAGTTATGAGCAGTTTATCAGTGGGCGTTCCATTTTTATCTGTTGGGTTATCGGAGATATGGGGAAAAGACTGGAAATAAATTATTTGCATTGATATGTCCTGATGACAATTTTAAAGAAAACAAAACATGTGTTTGCATAAATTGAAGAATTATTTCCTATGTTGTGATTGAGAGGTTATGTTGGGGGAGAGGAGCGATGACAACTTTCTTATTGGCTCAAGGAGGTGATAGTTAAGAACCACTGATCTAAACCACAGAAAATGTGATTTTACTTCATGGCTATAGTAGACATATGAGGGCCAATCACATTACACCAGTTTCTTTTGATTACTGTGATATAAAATCTTGTAATGAGATATTTATGGATGAAAAAATGAATACATTTATGCCAGAGGGTCTCATAATATAGGTCACCAACGAACCTACTAAATCCTTTGAACTCAATTAGATTATACAGCAAATGCTGTCTAATCAACCTATTTTTAACCTATTTTCCAAAGCACAACAAAGCAAGACAAGAAACAATGGATGAAAACTAATCTAGGAGAGAAGCAATCTAGAACAGCAGTTCTCAACCTGTGGGTCGCGATCCCATTTGGGGTCGAACGACCATTTCACAGGGGTCGCCAAACAATGCAGTCCGCCATTTTTTTCCCCTTTTCCCCTCGGTTGGCGCAGGGGGCAGCACCGCGCATGCGTGATGCGGGCTGTTGCGCCACACCACGCATGTGCGATGCGGCCATCGTGCCGCGCATGCGCGATGCAGGCCGTCGTGCCATGCATGTGCGGTGCAGGTCGGGGTCGCAGCCTGAAAAAGGTTGAGAACTGCTGATCTAGAACTAAGGGGAAATTTCCTGACAGTTAGTACAATTAACCAGTGGAACAGCTTGCCTTCAGAAGTTGTGGGTGCTCCATCATTGGAGGCTTTTAAGACAAGACTGGACAGCCACTTGTTTGGAATGGTATAGGGTCTCCTACTTGAGGAGGGGGGGACTATGAACAAGCCAAAGAGGTGCAGAGCAGGACTTGCCCTGAGAGAGTCTTCAGGAACTGCAGGGATTGTCACTTCTTACACACCCGGAAGAGAAAGGAGGAGAGGGGGCGGAGACAGGAAGGAATATAAAAGGAGGCAGTTTGGGTGGGAGAGGGAGAGGGAAAAAAAGATGCAGCCTTTGGAGGAGGAGTTGGCCATGTCCCCCCCCAGCCATTGATTTTGCTTGTCAAAAAGATGATCATATGACCCTGGGACACTGTGACCATCATAAGTATGAATCAGTTGCCCAGCATCCAAATGTAAATCACATAACCCTGAGGTTGTTGCAATAGTCATAAGTGTGAAAAATGGTCATAAGTCACTTTTTTGGGGGGTCATCAAGTTTTTGACACCTTACTAGGCAACTGTTGGTACTCGGATATTGCCATATCGTAAAAGTGGTACAATTAGTGAAAAGGTTGAAAAGCCCTGGACTAGAAGACCTTCAAGGTCCCTTTCAACTCTGATAATCTATTATTCTGAAAGAAGGACAGGAAGACAGAAACAGAGGGGTGGATGGATAAACAAATTAATTTGTTATTACCATGAATCATATTTGAACTATAAAAAAACCTATAAAAACCAGCCTTTTGTAAACGTGTGTAATATTCTCAGGCATACCTCTGAACATTTATGCAAAGAGATCTACTAGAAAATAACATGGAATTTGCTGAAAATAAGGACAAAACTCTTGCTATGTGGAAAATAGAGTGAGAATTGACTGGATTATTCTTTACAAATTGGAGGAGTGGCAAAAAGAGATAAATTAACTTTATGAGCCATTGTAAGAGCCTCGACAGAATGGGGAAAGATTTGAAGGTCTTGGGGGAAACCAATTTAAACCATCACATCTAAATTCTCTGGGGAAATATGAATTGCCACTCGAAAGTCAATGTTCCCAACTAATTAGAAATAACATATGCTTAATCTTCATGGTACGCTTTTGTGAAGTTTTCAACAGATGTTGTTCTCTCTCCATCAATCAACAAGACATAACAACAAATAACTTTGGACATTTTGCAGGAAGTCACCAAAATGCTGACTAAGGAAGTATATTAAAATATCTTGTCTGCTTTACTATTTCATCATTATTGTTTAGTTCTAGGGCAGCGGTTCTCAACCTGTGGGTCGCGACCCCATTTGGTGTCGAAAGACCATTTCACGGGGGTCGCCAAACACCGCAGTCCGCCATTTTTTCCCTTTTCCCCTCGGCCGGCGCAGGGGGCAGCACCGCGCATGCGCGATGTGGGCTGTCGCGCCGTGCCACGCATGTGCGATTTGGGCCATCGCGCCACGTATGCACGATGCATGCCATCGCGCGCATGCTGCGCATGCGCAATTCGGGTCGTCACACCGCACATGTGCGATTCGGGCCGTCGCGCGCACCGCACATGCGTGATGCGGGCCATCGCGTGCGCACCACACATGCAAGATTCGGGCTGTCGCGCCACGCATGTGCAATTTGGGCCAAAATTGTATTATCTTTAGTACTGGTTTTTCTGAAAAATCATTTCTTGCTTAGTAATGCTTTAATTCTTTCTCCAAAGAATGAAACATCTCACATAATAAACTATTTTAGTTTGAACTGGATATTTACTAGAAGAAACTGGAAACCAAATTGCAGTAAATATCATGCAGAATTTTTGATTCACCATAATCCAGTATTTGAAATAATACCATAAATCTATCCTTATGTATTGCAAGCATATATTTGATGTTATGTATATCAGAAATACTGTGTAGCCAAACATCTGATACCTTATTTGGATATTAGTTGTTTGTTTGATTGGTTGGCTGGTTGGTTAGTTGATTGACTAATTCCAACTCTTGAATTCCTGGGTAAGAAGCTATCCATGAATCACTTTTTATCTGGAGGATAGGTTTGGGTCTAGTAAGTTCTTGTTGCACTGAAAAATATAACAACTTTTTCAGATCAGGGTTTTCAAGTTCAGAATACTAGAAAAAGAAATGCATATATTCTGGCGCATCGTAAGAGGCAAAACTGAAGCACAAAGTCTCTCTATGAGAGCAAGACCATATCAGCTAACTAGCAGAAATGGTTTGCTTGTTTCCTATTTGCTATCTAAAACAGAATTGCTGATAGGGAATTGAAAACCTGGAATAAAGTAGTTATACATTTCAAAAATATTTTAAAACATAAAAAGAGAGCCGGTTTTGTCTAGTGCAAGGGTGTCAAACTGCCAGCCCCACGAGCTGGACGTGTCATTGGGAAACCATGCCCACCCCATTGCCGGCAATGGTGAAGAAGCTCTGATACATTGTGTGATGTCATGTGACATCGTGAGTTTGACATGTCTGGTCTAGTGGTTAAGCTAGAAAGCAAGAGACCATGAGTTCAATTCCTACTGTAGCCATGAAAGCCCTTTGGGCCAGTCATTCTCTCAACCCAATTCACCTCAAAGCAGTGCTGGGATTCAAATATGTGAACAACCGGTTCTCTGTGGGGATGCTGCTTCCAGAAGTCTATTCTGGGCCTGGGCAACAAAAAATTAGCTACCGGTTCTGTCGAAGTGGTGCGAACTGGCTGAATTCCACCACTGTCTCACAGAGTTCTTGTTGTGGAGAAAATAGGAGAAGAAAGGTGTATTGGATATGTTTGCCACCTTGAGTTATTTGTAAAAATAATAAAGGTAGGACACAAAGAAAAAAATAATAAATTCACATGTAGCTCCTGAGCCATTCATGGACTAATTATGTGGTCCTCAGAACTGGAAACAGAACCCATTGATATACAAAGCAAATCAGAACTCCCATATAAATCATAACTGCTCATGCCACATACCTTAATTATGGAATACCTTAATTATGGAAACAGAAAGAAAATAAAATTGCAATACTGATCTGCCAGAGTCTGTATACTCTGAAGGTGGGCAGGCCTGGGTCACCAGTCATGAATATCTGGATGAATAGACATTCTGCTAAACAGCATTTTGCCACTGCCCAAGTTTTAGCTCTCTTTTTTTTTAATGGAAGTTGGAACAAGAGTTGTGGGTTGGGAAAGACTTCTTTTTAATGCTTACATAGATTGTATAATTGAGGTTCACCACTATTTTCATGAGCTTTTATTTTGATCTCATACCTAAAATATATCAGTGCCATCCATAACTAAAAAAAAACCAAAAAACAAAAACCCCAATTTGTTCACTTTAAGGTCAAGGATGTCAAGGTACCAACAAGTAATAGACAAGTTTTAGAATAGCTGAGAACATAATGTACTCTAATAAATACACCATACAGTCTCTCTGGGTGGTAATACTGAAGATGGACCTGTTTAATTTGATGTTCCTACATGGTAACTTGTTTAATGCATACAGAAAGGATATGTTGTAAATCTTTATATATATAAACAAAGCATGATGCATTAATGATTGACTCAGAACACGTGGAAGTAGATAAACTACGAATCATCTGGTCTATCAAAAGGATTCAAATACAGTTTGAAGAAGGAAACCCCAATGAACCAGAGGCAAAGGTATAAGCCAAAAGGCCTACATATGATGGCTTAGATTAGCATGCTACTAGCATAGCCTTTATACAAATAATAGCAATAAGGATTCAGCATATATCAGGAGATCAGAGACCACTTCCTTACATTAATATTGTCATGAATGCAACATTTCTGTATAGAAAGTAATATTATTATTACACTATGCAGGTACTGCTGAGAGAATAACAATTTGTTAATGAGCTTCTTAAAAATTTATGTGAGGGCTGCTAGGTGAGAGAGAGGGGGAGAGAGAAAGAGAGAGAAGGAGAGAGGGGGAGAGAGAGAAAAGAGAGAAAAGAGAGAAAGATGGAAAGAGAGGGAGAGAATTGTAAGTACTGTAAATTATATAGAATCAATAGAGAAGTCAGTGTTTTTATCATAATTAATTAATCAGCTTAAATTAATGAATAGAGGTGGCAATTTGCACAGTATGATAAATTGCCCAAAAGGATCTCTCCAGACTGTTAAAAAATAGGAATTTGAATGGCAAAAATGTAAGCAGCAAATTTAAAACAAGGTAAAACAGGGGAAATCTTTTGTTAAAATGAAACGGATCAATGACTAGGAATGGGATTTCAGAGTTTCAGTTGAAAGTGTAAAGCCTGTGCATGAAAACTGAAAAAGATAAATTCTGTGCTGAAGGTCACCAAGAAAGGGAAATAAAATCTACAAATATCACAGTGCTTTAATACAAAGTTACACTGCAACAAAGAAGTATAAATCTGCAGAAAAATGATAAAGCAGGACATTTTCCATATAAGGACAAAAATGTATGAAATTACCAAATTCAAATGATCCACTAGATGGCAACATTTTTTTTAATTGAATCAGAGAATCATGGGGCTGGAAGGGATTTTGAAGGTCTTCTATTCAATCCCTTGTCCAAGGCAGGAGATCTTATACTATCCTGGACAAATGGTTGTCCAATCATTTCTTGAAAATCTCCAATGATGGTTTGCTGCTTTCTAATGTCCTTCTAGATTTTTACAGATAATCCTTGAGTTACAACAGTCTGAACCACAAAGAAGAGGGAGTCAAGCTATTCTCCAAAGCACCTGAAGGCAGGATAAGAAGCAACGGATAGAAACTAACCAAAGAGAGAAGTAACCTAGAACTAAGCAGGAATTTCCTGACAATGAATCAGTGGAACAACCTGCCTCCAGAAGTTGTGAATGCTCCAACACTGGAAGTTTTTAAGAAGAAACGGGACAGCCATTTGTCTGAAATGGTATAGGGTTTCCTGCCTGAGCAGGGGTTTGGGCTAGATGACCTCCAAGGTCCCTTCCAACATTATTAATTAAATAATAATAAAGTTGGAAGGGACCTTGGAGGTTTCTATTGTTGTTGTTGCTATTATTATTATTGTTATTATTAAACTGCCCATTACAGGCAAAAGTCAAAAAGATGTTAAAGTGAATCATGTTAAGTGAACAAGCCCCCATCCTGGTTCTCTCCAGTGCAACAAAACAAATGTGCATATGGGGTTCATCCTATCTTGGGCCTCATCCAACTCCTTGAGATACTGCTTCCCATCCCTTGTGTCCCCACAGCTATCCCCACCTCTCACAATGATTTGCTTATTTTGTGAAGAGCTTGGGAGGTGGGGGAAAGGAAGTAGAGCAGTAAGAGATACACCCAGTTCCTGAAACTGCTATTCATATGCTTTAGCTTCAGTCCCCTAATCATCTTTGTTGTGCTTCTCTCAACATCATCTCATAGTCATCATCATCAATCATCAATCATCATCATTCTGACACAGCAATACTTTTAAACTTTAGTGTGGAACTACAATGTTCAGCCTTTTTTGAATGGGATGATTGTCAGTTGTGTAGCATTACAAAACCAGGGCAGGATAAGCTATTGTCACTTTTGCAGAGTTACAAAACCAGGGCAGGAATCTGTCTGTAGTCCATGACATGTTCATGTTCATGCTATGAAGAAAAATTCTGTCACAGCTATTATCCATGACAACCAAATGGAAATATGTCACTTTCTGCCACAGCAAGTGGTTTCATACTACAAAAACAATAACATGCAGTTAGTGCTGCAATTAGTTTTTGTGCTATATAGGGCTGTGTAGTCCTTCTTTTGGAAATACATACTGCAATTCCTATGGTGACTGAATCCCTAAAAGTGAGGTCTCATTTGCCTTCAAGAGTGAAGTGGTTTTGTTGTTTTAGGACTCCTGGTGGTGCAGTGGTTAAGTGCAGTATTTCAGGCAAACTCTGCCCACAGCCTGAAGTTCAATCCTGATGGAGCTCAAGGTTGACTCAACCTTCCATTCTTCCAACATTGGTAAAATCAGACCCAGTTTGTTGGGAGCAAAATGCTGACATTGTAGCCTGCACAGAGAATGCTGAAAAGCACAATGGAGCAATATAAAAAGCTTTGCTATTGCTATTATTTCATGTGGCCCTTGAAAAGAAAAAAAAGATTGTCAAAATAATAGCCCTTTTGGAGATAATTTTCAGGAATGGAGGGGATCTCATTTCATCCAATCATTTATTAAATTCTCATTCTTAAATGCTACTAGCACAGAGGAGAATATTATCTATCTTGAATATGTTAGAATAGAATAGAGGTGGAAGGGACCTTGGAGGTCTTCTAGTCCAGCCCCATGCTCAAGCAGGAGAACCTATACCATCTCAGACAAGTGACTGTCTAGCCTCTTTTTAAAAATCTCTAGTGCATGGTTTCTGGGAGCAAGCTATTCTACTGGTTAATTGTCCTCACTGTCAGGAAGTTTCTCCTTAATTCCAGGTTGCTTCTCTCTTTGATCAGTTTCCAACCATTGTTTCTTGTCCTGCCCTCTGATGCTTTGGTGAATAACATGACCCCCTCTTCTTTGTGGCAGTCCCTCAAATACTGGAATACTGTTATCATATCTCCCCTATTTCTTATTTTCTTTAGACTAGCCAAACCAAAGTCCTGCAACCATTCTTCATATGTTTTAGTCTCTAGGCCTTTTATCATTTTAGTTGCTTTTCTCTGAACTTTTTCCAAAGTCTCAACATCTTTTTTTGTGAAATGGTGACCAAAATTGGCTGCAGTACTCCAGGTGTGGTCTTACTAGGTTTCATAAAGCAGTATTAATATCTCATGTGATTTTATGCCTCTGTTTATACCAACGGTTCTCAACCTATGGGTCGCGACCCCATTTGGGGTCGAACAACCGTTTTGCAGGGGTCGCCGGACACCGCGGTCTGCCATTTTGTTTTTGTTTTTTTATTTTTTTTTTCGTCGTGCGCGCACCGCGCATGCGCGGTTCGGGCCGTCTTGCGCGCGCCACGCATGCGTGGATTGGGCCGTCACGGTCCGCCTTTTTGTTTTTTATTTTATTTTTGTCGCGCGCGTGCCACGCATGCGCAGATTGGCCTGTCGCGCGCACGCGCGCACGCGCACCCGGGTCGGGGTCGCGGTGCACATGGGCGGCACAAGTGGGGTCTCAACCTGAAAAAGGTTGAGAACCACTGGTTTATACAATCCAGGATTTTATTAGCTTTTTTGGCTGCTGCTACATACTGCTGGCTCATGGGTAAGTGATTGTCCAATAGAACTCCAAGGTCCCTTTCACACATACTGTTTTTAAGCCAGGTCTCGACCAATCTGTACTTAAAACCTTTGATTTTTCCTGCCTAAATGTAAAACTTTGTTTTTCTCCACATTGAAACTCATTTTGTTTGGTAGGGCCCATTGTTCAAGATCTTTTTGGATCCTTAGTATTCTGGGCTGTTGGCTACTCCTGTCAGTTTGGTGTCATCTGCAAATTTGATGAGTTCCCCTTCAATTCCCTCATCTAAGTCATTGATGAAGATATTGAAGAGTACTGGACCTAGGATGGAACCTTGTGGTACCCCACTGCTTACTTCTCTGCATGTCAATATAGTGCCATTGAGGACTACTCGTTGAGTTCGGTTTGCCAGTCAGCTAGAGATCCATCTGGTGCTGATGTTGTCTATTCCAGTTTTTTTTAGCTTACCAAGGAGTAGGTTGTGGTCTACTTTATCAAATGCCTTACTGAAGTCTAAGTATATTATGTCCACAGTATTTCGCTGGTCTATTAGTTTAGTCACTTCGTCAAAGAATGAAATAAGATTGATTTGGCATGATCTGTTTTTAACAAACCCATGCTGGCTACTAGTTATAACTTTGCTTCTAGTTGTTCGCAGATCTGTTTTTTGATTATCTTTTTTAGGATCATCCCAGGTATTGATGTTAAACTGATTGGTCTGTAGTTTCCTGCGAAGCACATCAGCACTTGTCCAATCCTCAGGTACGTCCCCTGTGCCCCAGGATTTTTGAAGGATGTGGTGCAGTGGTTCTGGGATAACATCTGCCAGCTCCTTCAGAAAGTTCACAAAGTTTATCAACCAAATCCAAATCCAGGATGAAACCTCTGCATGATTTTGTTTGATATTAATATTTGATAAAGTAATGGAAGAATTCACACCAACGCATTTACCAAGGCAAAATGAATTCTCAGGCAAGAGAAGGGAAAAATGAAAACACTCCATCAAAGTATCTGCAAGTGACAGATGTTTTGGCTTTTACAGCTGATACATGAAATAAGATCTGAACTAAGCAAAAATTTTTCTCACTTTTTGGATAAGTTACTGCATTGGTCATGCAATTAGCTTGTAGCAGGGCTGCTGATGATAGCCCCACGCACTTTCCAACTGAATGGCCTCTAAGAATATTAAATGGCAATCCCCTTCATCACTATTCAATATGTGGAGGTTTATGGGAATTGCAACCTGTCCTAGTTCTTAAAAATCTATGATAAACTACAATTGTCACTACTGGCTGGAATTCCAGTGATTAAAACAAATGTTTTAGTTTGGATGTTATTTTTATTCCAGACCATACTGGTATTGATATCTGATGTACATTTAAACATTGGCAAAATATATATTTCTAAGTTTGTATGGCAAGGGAAAATAACAGGAATTAAATAGAAATTGTTGCAAGATGCCAAAAAAAAGAGGTGGGTTAGGATTATCTGATTTAAAATTGTATTTTGCTGCTTGCTGTTTGGTATGGATAAAAGGCTGGGTGACTTTGAAAAATAGGAGGTTATTGGAGTTGGAAGGATATGATTTTTTTTTTTCCTCAGCAGCATTTCTCTTGAAGTCCATTCTTCTAATACAGCCCTGAAAACAAAATTAAAAGAGAATATAGGCATCAATTGCATCTCTTTTTCTTTTAGCAACCTATAAAAGCAAAAGCATTTGAGTAAACTGAATTCCAGGTGTCTCCACATGGTTTCTGTGGCAACAATACTCAGTTTGCAATTACTTTTGTCCAGAATGTTTTTGGAACTGTCTAATCTACACCTGCAGGATTTTCCAATAGGGAAAGGTAAAAATTAGTGGACCAGAGGAATGATGTGGATATAATTTACTTGGATTTCAGTAAGGCATTTGACAAAGTAGACCACAACCTACTACTTGAGAAGATAGAAAAAAGTGGGTTAGACAGCATCACCACCAGGTGGATCCATAGCTGGCTGACCGGCCGTACTCAGAGTGTGGTCCTCAATCGAACGACATCTAC
This sequence comes from Bothrops alternatus, assembly GCA_034064705.1. Lineage (NCBI taxonomy): Eukaryota > Metazoa > Chordata > Lepidosauria > Squamata > Viperidae > Bothrops > Bothrops alternatus. Next base: position 1,085,688 of record JARGCV010000112.1, on the reverse strand, counting down.
ATGGAGGGAAGTATGTAGTGGGGTGCCCCAGGGCTCTGTTCTGGGCCCAGTGCTCTTCAACATCTTCATCAACGATCTGGACGAGGGGATAGATGGGGAACTCCTCAAATTTGCAGACAACACCAAGCTGGCAGGAATAGCCAATGCTCCAGAAGACAGGCTTAAGATACAGGAGGATCTGGACAGACTTCAACACTGGGCGCTATCTAACAAAATGAAATTCAATGGTGAAAAAAGTAAGCTTCTACATTTAGGCAAGAAAAACCAAATGTACAGGTATAGTATAGGGGGTACCTTGCTCAATAGTAGTAACTGTGAGAGGGATCTCAGAGTCCTAGTGGACAATCATTTAAATATGAGCCAGCAGTGTGCTGCAGCTGCATTAACAAAAAAGCCAACACAGTGCTAGGCTGTATTAACAGAGGGATAGAATCAAGATCACGTGAAGTACTAATACCATTTTACAATGCCTTGGAAAGGTCACACTTGGAATACTGCATCCAGTTTTGGTCACCACAATGTACAAAAGATGTTGAGACTCTAGAACAGCGGTTCTCAACCTGTGGGTCGCGACCCCATTTGGGGTCGAACGACCATTTCACGGGGGTCACCAAACAACGCAGTCCGCCATTTTTTCCCTTTTCCTTATCTGTGTTACTCCCTCTTATTCTATTGGCTTTTGAAAGCCAATAGAATAGACTCTCTTGAATAGAATAGACTCTCTTGAATAGAGTCTAATTCTATTGGCTTTCAAAAGCCAATAGGAATTGTCCAGGCTGTCTCTGCCCTGCTGAGCCTGCCAAAAGTGCCAGCCGCCAAACGTTGCTGCAAGTTGTCTGCAGCGAAGGCAAACTGTCTGGAAGTTTCCACCCCTCCCTGCTGAGCAACTACTAAATGTAAGTATAAGAGGACCAGGGGTGGAAGGGCGGCCCAGGAGCGCCTGGGCCTACCTGCTGCTGCCCCGAATGGGCGGTGGCCAAGGTAAGGCTAGCGGGGCAGCGGAGGGCGCTGGGAGGGTAGCTGGTGCGCATGGGGCCCAGCGGGTGGCTTACCTTCCTTGGGCTGGGCCAGCTGGTGGCCCAGCCAGTGGTTGGCCTGCATTGTTGTTGCTGCTTGCCATGGTCACCCAGGAGCGCCTGGGCCTGCCTGCCGCCGCCCCGAATGGGCGGTGGCCAAGGTAAGGCTAGCGGGGTAGTGGAGGGTGCTGGGAGGGTAGCCGGCGCACATGGGGCCCGCTGGGCTGGGCCAGCTGGTGGCCCAGCTGGTGGTCGGCCTGCACCATTGCTGCTGCTTGCCATGGCCGCCCAGGAGTGCCTGGGCCTGCCTGCCGCCGTCCCGAATGGGCGGTGGCCAAGATAAGGCTAGCAGGGCAGCGGAGGGTGCTGGGAGGGTAGCTGGTGTGCATGGGGCCGACTCTCAGCTGGCTGTCAGGAGCGGGCGGTGTGTAGCAGCCCCACCGGTTCCCCAAACTCCCAGCTGACTGTCGGGATTCGGGCTGTGCTCCTGGGGGCCATGTGGACATCGGCCAGCTGCTGGCTGCATCCTCCCCGTCTCCCAGCTCATGGCAAGCCCAGGGGCTTGAAACGTGTCCCTGACGCCGCCCCGGGCCGACTCAGCTGTGTGGGCTGCCGGTCCAAGCCATGCCAGGTCTGGGCCACTGCCTCCACACTGCGCCGGAGCTTCTCCCCGCACTGCCAACCTTCCAGTCAATAAGCCCAGAAACTTAATCACTAGGCTACAGGATTTTATAGAACTATTAACCAGGTCTTAGCCTCTCTGAGATCAGCTAAGGTTAGCTATGTTCCCACCTTCTGGAAGGGATTAACTCTTGGGAAAGAAATAGCTAGATGAGAAATACAAATTTCCTTGCCATGCAAAAATGTTCCAATAAAATGTGTTGAGCTAACATGTTACACTGTTTATTTAATATGACATGTGGTTAGAACCTCACTTAACAGTAAGCATATTTGAAGTCTGTGGGACCTATCTATTGCTCTAAACAGTGAAGCCTTAGATTTACCCAGAGGTAGATCCCACAGACTCCAAGTGTGCTTACTGTTAAGTGAGGTTCTAACCACATGTCATATTAAATTATATATATATGCAACGCTTTGGAACGAGCTCCCCCCGAACTCCGTACAATGACGGAATTGCGTTCCTTCCGTTGAGAATTAAAAACATATCTTTTTCGACAAGCCGGCCTGGGATAATAGCTCCGGTACCAACAAGGCCATAATTGTTTTAGGGGATTTAGCTTTTAAGATAATGTATTGGGTTTTAAATGATTCTGGGCCAAATTGTTTAATCTATTTTTAATCATTTTACTTTTTGTATGTTGATGTTTTTAATTGGGCTGTACACCGCCCCAAGTCCTTCGGGAGGGGGGCAGTATAGAAATCGCAAAAATAAATAAATAAATAAATAAATAAATAAATAAATAAATAAATAAATAAATAAATAAATAAATAAATAAATAAATATTCAGGTCTTTTCTCATGTAAGATTGAGAGTATCTTGGCGACGTTTCGATGAGGTCGTACTCGTCATCTTCAGGCTGGGGTCTTCGGCTTCGTCCTTGTGCGAGCAAAGTGTGATTGGAACTGCTGTCTCTCTCTCTCTCTCTCTGTGTGTGTGTGTGTGTGTGTGCGCGCACACACACATGCGAGCATAAAAAGGCAATAATAAGATGGGTTATATGATGTGGAGAAAACATTCTCATCTAATAGTGAAATTTGTCTCTCTGGGGTTGTAAACCAACTGAAATCTCCAAACCCCAGAAGAGACATCTGCAACCATTGAGTATAACTTAGCACATTTGTGTGTGTGTGTGTGTGAGTTCCTACTGTTTTTATCAACTGCCACTTCTTTCTTCTTCAGAGTTATTTATCATCAGGTTTCCTGGCACAGCACACTACCACATGATGTGTAACATTATTCATTTTTCAGAATCGCAGAGGAACGTTGATATTGGAACATACGAGGCTGCCTTCAAATCAGTCATCCAAGTGCCTTTGCTTTTTCTCAGCTATTCTACCTGAGGTTTAACTTTTCTAGCCTGAAGTGATAGCACAGGATGACAGGAAATAGGCCTGTTCCTCTGTATTGAAACAAGATGCAATACTGAGGCTGCAAAACTCCAGACTTTTCAACGGCATCCAAAAGATACAGACAGTTCTAAATTTAGACATAATAGCAGTATTCCAATATTTGAGGGGCTGCCACAAAGAAGAGGGAGTCACATTATTCACCAAAGCACCAGAGGGCAGGACAAGAAACAATGGCTGGAAAATGGTCAAAGAGAGAAGCAACCTGGAATTAAGGAGAAACTTCCTGACAGTGAGGACAATTAACCAGTGGGACAGGTTGCCCACAGAAATCGTGGGCGCTCTTTCACTGGAGATTTTTAAGAAGAGGCTAGACAATCACTTCCAGCTCTATTCTATTCTATTCTATTCTATTCTATTCTATTCTATTCTATTCTATTCTATTCTATTCTATTCTATTCTATTCTATTCTATTCTATTGGCTGAAGAAATTCTAATATTCTAAAATGGTTGCTCTCTTGTAATCTTGATCTACGTGGGCTTAGTTTAGTAAAGACTGGCCAAAGTAAGCAGTTGATTCAAGTAAATTAGGAGAGGTGGGCCACCATATATATCAGCCTTTGTTTTTCTTCTGCTGTAAGATGAAATAGAAAAAATTGTAAAGACTTTAGAAGTAAAAAATCATATTTAGTAATAATTTGGAAAAAACAGTCTAGACCACAGAAAATGGGCAAACCTAACACATTCCTATAGATTTGAATATCTATATAATGTCACAGAAATCATATCAAAAGTCAGCTTAAGTGTTTGTTTTCTAGGATATAACATGGAAAGAATTTAAATGTTCCTTGTGAAATGAATCCATTTTTTTAGTTTACTTGTGGAAATTACATCAAATAGCAAATATTCTTGTCCATTTTATGACCCACACCCCTCCCCACTATCAAATAAGGTAGAGCTTTGGGTAAATTCTGAGTTGCATTCAGAAAAGCATTGTGGTCTGTTCAGAAATGGATGGAAATATTTTCAACTTTCTGAAGAAAACTTAGCATTATTCTCCAAAGCTTCGTGTCTCAAAATCACCAATTTGAGCTTTGCTGCTTTTAACGTAAAAACAAATTCCACTTCAGAGAAAAAGCACACACAACTACATATCTCTCTGTCTATGTGCAAATGTGTGTGTGCTACCTGTACTATATACAATATCCATACCATTCCCTGTTCCCTGCTTTCGTTTTTGTACAACGCAGTTTTCTCTTAGAGAATATAAGTCATTTTTAACTACACAGCAATGGAATAGAGAAATGAGGGAAAGAATAAGCTACATTGAAAGAATAAATAAATGGCACTGTTCATTAATAAAAAAATCTTTTTGTTACTATCTCGTTTCCCTGTTGAATGGGTTTCACTAGGTTTTTAAATATTAGCTTTCACCCAAGCATGTTTTAACCTTGCTAATACTGAATGGTTACAGTGATGTCTTTGTCATAGCGATGATTTCAATCAGCCTTTTAGGAAAGACTCATAAAGTATCAATTGTCTCAGAGTAGAGACAAAACACAGACATAGAAATCATTATATAAAAGAAGTAAAGCACACTTTAAGAAGTAGATTGGATTTGCTGTCCCAAGGCTTTAAAGTCTTCCTAATTCTATTCTGAAAGAGCACCTTTGCTTCTGGAAATGATTAAATAAGCAAAACCATTATTTTCTTAAATGTACTAGGGGAAAGAGAGAGAGATGGTGATAGACTTGAACACTGGGCGCTATCTAACAAAATGAAATTAAGTGGTGAAAAAAGTAAGGTTCTACATTTAGGCAAGAAAAACCAAATGTACAGGTATAGTATAGGGGGTACCTTGCTCAATAGTACGTAGCAATGAGTAGAGCTAGCCTGCAATACTGCATTCTAACCACTGTGCCACCATAGTTCTGATAAACATTCATGCTATTAAAAATAGCAAGACTTTTGTTTGATTTATTAAGATTCTTAGGAGTTTTCTCTAAAACCAAAATTCAAACATATCTACATGTCTATCCTGTTTTTTTCAAGGTCCAAATTCTGCTTCCATAGACGATCGCAGGCCATACCAATGCTATCATTATTCTGATCTTTGTAGGGAAATGCAACCCAGCAAAGCTTACTACGGTAGGTAGTAAACTTGCGGGTTCTGTTAAGTATTGTGGGTAACCAAATGTACATACACACCATTTTCTTAGCAGTTTACATGCTGAGAAACTTTCCATGTGGAATTTTTTTTTCTTTTTCTTTTCTTAAAATTCATAAGAAACTTTGCAGGAAGAATAATGCTAAAAGAGGTCAACTCCATTCCATTCCATCCTGTTCATCTCCAGCAATATTGTGCTGCCTGTTCCAATCAGTTCTTAACAGCCTTGCACTCAAAACATTTTGCCAGCTGACACCCACATTATGATGTGAATGAAGCTCACAATGGGAGATCATTTTCAGAATGAAATCTCTGTTTCTCTCCCCCAGCCTCCCCAAACAGCAGACAACATGGAGGTCAAATTTATTATCCAGGAAAAAGAAATCTAACATTTTTTATAGTTCCCTCCCAGGGAGATGTTTTCTTCCAATCATTAACAATGGCTTGCTTGGAAACAATCACTTGTCTTTTTGAAAAGATTATTCTGATATAGCCCAGTACTGTCTTAAATTATCCATAATAAAGGCCATTTTGCATATATTAGATTTAATGGAAATGCAAGCATGGGTATTATAGTCTAAACTACAGGAATACATGAATTTTGAAGTGGATATCATAGTTGGGCATGTTTAATTAAGATGATGTGTTTTGGACCTTGTGCAAGTCAAACAGCATCTTCCTGCTGTTCTTTAAGATCTGTGTATGTGTGTGTGTGTGTTTCCCAGTTTCACAGCCCTTCCTTGGGAATGGACACCCCTATTGGACTGTCCCTTTGTCTCCAACTTGGCCCAATGTGTTACATAAAGCATGATTGCAATTCAACTTCTCACCCACCACATAGACTACAGTAAATGGAGTTTTCTCCATTTACATATAGTATGATCAGTGGTCAATATGAGCACAAATTGGAGGAACAATCTACATGATAAAATGAGATTTTATCAGAATATTAACTGCAGTGCATGTACAAGGCCACCCTGCCATGAGACAAAGGGAGGGAACCTTTGTAAAAAGATGAGTGGCAGACATATTTATCCCTTCCTCAATGTTGGTGGTGGTTTGTTCTCTGAGCTTGTTGTTTAGATTCTGAATGTTTCATCACCAAGCTAGATGACATCCTCAGAGGCATCTTTTCTCAGTTCTTTACCACTTTTATTGATCTCATGCAGTCATGTAGTTAGTGGATCATGTGATTGGCTGGTCATGCCATGTTCTGATTCATATAGCTCTATGTAACCTCGTATAGCTCTATGTAACCCTAACTAGAGAGCATGTATCAGTATGTTAGTATATCTGGCAGTTACTGGGTTAAATGCTGGTTTTGTTGATGGGTCAGTTGGAGGAGTTTCTAAAGGGCACTGGGAGACTTCCTGGACACAAGCCTCAGGGGAATGCTTTGTTCACCCAGCCTCATGGCCCCTAGCCACATGGCTTGGAGATCTTATGCTTATGCCAACATGTGATGCTTATGCAGAAGAAGAGGGGGAAATCCATTATCAATTTACCTATGGAAATGAACAAAGAGATGTAATATACAGAAGCAACAAGTAAAAGCAAGTATTCCTCTGAATAAGCATTTATCTGTTTTATAATAATTTATATTGAGTTATCAGTTCCAATAGGGTCAAAATGTTTTAGGGGGACTGAGTATTTTTTAAGATTTTAAATTTTGGGGGACTTCCGGTTCCGGTCACACGGACCGGAGGCAACCGACGAAAGCTCCGAGACGGGGCTTTCGTTTCCCTGATAAATACCGGACCGCCAGGAGCGCAAACCGCCGAAAAACAGGGCGCAGCTGAAGAGGATCCCTGGCCGGAGCCAGCGAGGCCGAAATCGCCGACAAAGAAGCCGGAGAAGCCACAGACGGGGCCGAGGAAGTAGGCGGGGGCCGGCAGGCCGGCAGGCCAGAAGACGCCGCGCAGCCGCGCTGCTGGAGAAAACCGGAGTGAGCAGGGAGGAGAAGAAGGAGAAAAAAAAGCCAGTGAGAGCAACAAGGGCTGCCGGGAGGGTCTGCAGACCCAGAAACGACCCCTGGGCGAGCAGAAGGAAGGAAAAAAAAAGCCGGAAGAGCGGAAGAAGGGAGCCAGGTCCGGAGAACAAAGGAGGAGGCAAGTAAAGCTTGCGGAGAGCAGTATTGAAAAGGAGGCGGCAAAGGAACAGACGGCGGGGGAAGACCCAGGCAGAGGGACTGGTGAGTGTTACCCCACGCGCTGCACCCCAGACCCACCAGAAAGGGAGCCCCAGAGACTCAACAGAGGGCAGGACCTACCAGGGAAGAAGGTGGGAGGAAGAAGAAAGCTGGAAAGCACCCTGGAACGCAATAAGGGAAAGGCAGAGGGGATCTATAAACACAGGGGGACAGAAGACAGGAGGAAGTGACCTGGGCAAGAAGGCAGAGAAAGAGGGGCAAGAAGGAGCCAGAAAAGAGCAAAGAGAAGAAACAGGCTGGCAGAGGGGAGTGAAGAGGAACCCAAGGCAAAGGTATTGAACTGGCTCCCTGAACATAGAGCTGCCAGAATACAGGCTCCTACCCCTACACTGCCTAAACCCTGAAGGCACCCCCTCCCCTTTTGGAAGGACCAGATTTCTGGATCTTCACCAGACCACAACCTAGTGTTGTACTGCATCTTGAGAAAAAGGCCATCATTAAAAATCCCAAGCCTCAGATCCTCCCATCTTTGTATCACCCCTGCCAGTACAGAAAAGCTTAATTGAAAACAAGCTACACCCCCTAGTGATCTACCACTTTGCTGTTAAAATACTAACTGTGAGACATGAACACTTGCTAACTTGTAACAGAAAAATTTGATCCAACCCATCCTAGCAACTTGACAATCTTGCACAGGAACAACTCCCCCACAATTCTTTGCATCAAGGGGTGGCTTTAAGGGTGGACAGGCCAACAGGAGGAGAAGCTCAAAATGGCTGCCAGACGGACAAAACAAATCAAACTGCGAGACCTGAAGGGAGCTGCACCCTCCCCGGCACAGCCCTCTAATCTGCTAGGGAACACCCCACCCAACCACACACACCCCCACCCAACTGCATGCCCTCAGACCCACACGCCAACCCACGACTCCGCAACAGCACGCATGATCCAAGAACTAAAAGAGACGATTGAGACACTAAATGAGACGATAGCGACGATGGTGGTACGGATGGATGGCATGGATAGAAAATTGGCAGAAATGGGCGCGAAGACGGAGAAAGGACGCCTAGAAACAGAACGGAAGATGGAGGAAAGATACAAAGACATGAAGAGGATGCTGGCGGACCAAGGTGGAGACCTGGAGAAAAAGTGGGAAGAACAGCGCAAAGCGACAGCCACTGATTTGGAACAGATGAAGGAGGCATTGCAAACACATTACAAAAACCTCCAAGAAACAAGGGAGAATACGGAAAAGATGATGAAGGAAGTGGAAAACCGCGTAGAGGGTCAGCTTGCAGAGGTGAAAAGAGAGGTTCAAGACCAGTCCACCATGATACAATTCTGGCAAATGGCATTTGCAATCAGGATCAGAGGGTGGAACGAGACAACATACGAACCCCAGGGAAGACTGCGCAGGACCTTTGTAGAGGCCCTGGCAACATTCCTGGGCACGAGCGCCAATGAGATTGAGTGGCATGTCGAAAAAATCCAGAGAGTGGGCGCCTGGAGGGAAGTGAACAAACACCAACCAAGGGATGTGGTCATCCACTTCACAACACAGAGGTTCCGGAACCACGTCTCTGCCACTTCCTATAACAAGGCATTCTACATAGAGGAGCAGGAGGTGAAGGTTCTGAAAGAGATCCCCCAGGCGATGCTGAGAGACAGAAAGAACTACAAATTCCTGACCACAGAACTGAGATCGCGTGCACTGCAATACCGGTGGGAAACCCCAACAGGAGTGTCACTTTCTTATAAAAACAAGAGACATTACTTGACCTCGGTCCAGAAAGCCAAAGACTTCCTCGAAATGGAACTGAAGTCGGGAGGCCCTCAACCCACCGTGGGAGAAGATGCAGATAGACCAAGGAAAAGCGGGAGGGATCGAGGCCAACGAGTAAGCCGCACAGAAGCACAGATCGGGGCAGTGGCAGAGGAAATGAATGGACTACCTCTAGGGGCGAGGGCGCAGAGAGCAGAGAGCAACAAAAACAAGGAGGCAGGACAGTCTACAGAGGGCAGGCTACCAGGCTTCACTACCAAACGAACAGACCAGCAAGGCAAGACCTCACAAACCAAAATGAGCACCAATCCGTATATCGTGGGAACGAGACCAAAGGAGACAACAGGAGAAACAACAGAAATGGTCTCGCAAAAATATCCTGCAACAGATGATGGCTACTAATTATTTGACTTGGAATGTGAACGGACTGAACTCCCCCCAGAAAAGAAGAAAAATTCTCCACTACCTAAACCAAGGTAAAAGCGATATAATCTGCCTACAAGAAACACACATCAGAGCAGCAGACCAGAAATATCTGATCAACTACAAATTAGGCGCGCACTTTGTGGCAGCGGCGCCAAGAAAAAAGAATGGGATTGTTATATACGTAAAGAAACATGTAATGGCTAAGCTAATAGAGTCCGACCCCCAAGGTAGATACCTGGCAATTGAAATAACACAAGAGGACAAGAAGATTCTAGTAATGGGCGTATATGCACCACATCAGCAACAAGGCAAATTCTACAAAAAGCTACACAAGAAAATAACACAACTTAACTACAGATCTTACATCATCATGGGCGACTGGAACGGGGTCATAGAGACTGCTCTAGACAAAAAAAGAACTGCACCGAACCCGCAAAAACACTCCAAGTTGCCTAAATCCTTCTTCGACATGAAGGAGGACCTCGAACTGACAGACGTATGGCGGAAAAGGCACGGCAAAGAACAAGAATTCACCTTCTTCTCTGGCAGACATCAATCATTCTCCAGAATCGACTTTATATTAACTTCTAGTGACTTGCTAACTTGTCTAAACGCGGTGAAAATCCTACCCAAGACACTGACAGACCACAACCCTGTGAGGATGGAATTAAGACATGGCCCGAAACAGAGGAGGTCCTGGAGAATCAATGAAAACTTGTTTAGACATGAAAACAATGTGGCGGAATGCAAAAAAGCTATGAAGGAATTCTTCGACACAAATATGAACAACGAAACACCGATAGAAACGATCTGGGAAGGCAGCAAGGTGTACATGTGCGGGATCCTCATAGCCATGAATAGCAGGCACCGTCACAAACAAGAACAAAAAAGAAAAGAGTTAGAAAATGAGATAAGTAAAAGGGAGCGGCTGCTAATAAAAAGGCCAGAGGACAAAGTCACCAAAGAAGGACTCAAGATCTTAAGAAAGCAATTTGACATGTTGATGGCTGACCAAGTTGCAAGGAATATACAATATGCAAAACATAAGACATTCTGCAAGGCCAACAAACCGGGCCGCTGGCTAGCCTACACTATAAGAAAGAAACAGAAATCCCGCATAATTGAAAAGATAGAATACAAAGGCAAGGAAGAATTCCGACAAAAAACCATCAAGAAAGCCTTCACGGAGTTCTACTCGAAACTATATGCCGAGGATAAGATACAAGACAAAGAGATAGATGAGTTCCTACAAAACGAAAAGATACAGGCGATTACCGACACACAAAGAGAAGCCCTGAATGCCTTAATCACAAAAGAGGAAATACACTCAGCGATCACACAACTGAAAGCAGGAAAATCGCCCGGGACGGATGGGATAACAGCGACCTACTACAAACACCTCCAAGAGGAGATGCTAGAACCCCTCAGAAAACTATTTGCCAACATTCAAGAAGGAGGCCAGGTCCCACCATCCTGGAAAACAGCCTACATCTCATTAATCCCAAAGGAGGGGAAAGACAACACACAGCCCGCAAACTACAGGCCCATCTCACTACTAAACACAGACTACAAAATCTTCACAAAAATTTTGGCCAATAGACTAATGACTGTACTACAAAAAACAATACACCCGGACCAAAGGGGATTTATACAAGGACGCCAGATGAAAACCAACGTGAGACAGCTGCTGAACATAATAGAATACCTGCAAAAGCACAACCAGATACCCGCCGCTCTTATGTTTGTGGATGCAGAAAAAGCTTTCGACAGACTGCACTGGCCGTTCCTGACGAACTTGGTCCGGAAGATGAAAATGGGAGTACAGTTTCTCAACTCCATAACGGCAATTTACCAGAAACAAACAGGTCAGATCATTGTCAATGGAGACTTAACGGACTCATTTAATATAGAGAGAGGCACGAGACAGGGCTGCCCGTTGTCCCCCCTGCTATTTGTCCTAACACTGGAAATTTTACTGAACAGAATAAGAGCAGCAGAGGATGTACAGGGCATACAGATTAAACAGCAAGAATACAAACTATGTGCCTTTGTGGATGACCTGCTGGTGACAATGTCGCAACCAGCACAATCAGCAAGGAAATTGATGGAGATAATGGAGGACTATGGTAGGGTGTCAGGCTTCAAAGTAAATATATCAAAAACAAAGATGCTAGTCAAAAACCTAGACAACAAAGCAAAACGGAACCTGGAAAGAATAACGGGTTGTGAAATAGTCAAGAAAGTCAAATACTTAGGAGTGGAGATAGAATCAACAAATGCGAGATTATACAAGAATAACTACGAGGTCCTGTGGAATAAGATACAAGCAGACCTGGAAAGGTGGAAATCACTACGTCTGTCCCTGCTCGGCAGGATAGCGACAGTAAAGATGAATGTATTACCCAGATTTTTATTTCTCTTTCAAATGCTACCCATACTCAAGAAGGATGCGGACTTAGACAATTGGCAGAAAGGCATCAACAGATTTATTTGGGACGACAAGAGACCGAGGGTGAAACTAAAAATCATCCAAGACGCAAGGGAGAGAGGGGGACTCAAAATGCCTAATCTAAAGCTATATTACTATTCAGCAACGTTGGTGGCGGTTAGTGACTGGATCAACATGACAAATGATAGAGTTCTGAATGTTGAGGGGCATGGTCTACGATTCGGCTGGCACGCATACCTAGTATACGACAAAAAGGCAGATAGGAACTTCAAGGAGAACCCACTACGAATCCCATTGCTATGGGTCTGGAAGAAATATAAGCACCTCCTACACGACAAGATTCCCATCTGGACGATCCCTGGACACGCAACAGGGGATATGAACACATCCCAAGGGCAAGAAGTGGTGCCCTACAGTGAACTTGTACTGGGAGAAGAAAATGGGTTCCTCTTGAAATCTCAAGCAACGCTAGCAAACAGAGGAATAGGAAGTAACTGGCTATCATATATACAACTACAATCAAGGTGGCGTAAAGACAAGAAGAAGGGCTTCTCCCAGACCGATGAGAATCTAATTAAACAGATTAGAGAACAGGGGATTATGCACATCAAACGAGTGTACAGCATTCTGATAGAAATGGACTCTGAAACCAAGCTAGTCAAGAACTGTATGATAAAGTGGGCACAAGACTTCGGACACCCTATCACCATGGACACGTGGGAGAAAATCTGGGTGAGGAATGTAGAATTCACGAAATCGCAACACTTAAGGGAAAACTTCTACAAGATGTTCTATAGATGGCACCTAGACCCGAAAAAAATATCACTCATCTACCCGGACTCCCAGCCCAAATGCTGGAGGTGCGGGGACGGGGAGGCTACTTACTTTCATATATGGTGGACATGCAGAAAAATCAAAGCATTCTGGAGGAAGATATGGTGGACACTCCAAACTATTTTCAAAAAGCGTATAGAATTTCTACCTCAGGCTTTTCTGTTAGGGATCACAAAGGATATCACTACCTCAGAGACAAATTTATTTTTGAACTTAATTACAGCAGCAAGATTGTTGGTGGGACAGTACTGGAAGAATCCGGAAATACCGCCTATTGAAGAGTGGACTGTGAAAGTAACAAATTTGGCGGAAATGGCAAAAATATCAGCATACTTGAAAAACCGCTCCAATGAACAATTTGTGACTGACTGGAAACAGTGGATAGACTATATCCAAGAGAGACACCAATCAAACAGAATGCAGCTGGCGTTCAGCTAAGGATCGATGGGAGGAGGGATGAAGGGCTAACAAATCAAAGGTTTACAAAAACTAACACCCAACGTTGAATGTATATGTTCTATAACTAATGCCTCTTAACATAACCTTATGACTAACGTTGTTTGCTTTAATATTGTTAAAGTAGACTGAATCTCTACCTCAGGATATGAAACTTTTACCTCAGGATCTCGGGTTGGGGACCATAAAAGATTGCACTAGTAATGGGATGAAGTCAACTCAGAAGCGCAAACGCACAATATGCGATAGACTAGATACAGTAGATAGACCATATATAAGAGAAACACCAATCAAACAAAATGTATTCGGAGTATACTTGAAGATGTAAGGGAGGAGGGAAGAACGTTTACTAAAACAGATGTTTACAAAGATTAATACCTAATGTTGTATGCTATGTTCTAGGATGATTGCTTAGCAATAGGATCTTATGTTTAATGTTGATCACATTAATATTGAAACGGATAGGGGAAACACCAATCAAAATAAAATGTAACAGGAGTATAGTTGAGGCTAGACGCGAGGAGTGGGGAAAAAGGCTTACTAACTCAGACGTTTTCAAAGACTAATACTTAGTATTGTATACCAGGTGTCATGATGATTGCTGCATAATAGGTTTTTATGCTCAATGTTGATTGTTTTAATAAAAGAATTTTTATAATTAAAAAAAAAGTTAAAACCAACAACTTGAATTGGATCCAAAAGCAAATTGGCAACCAATGAAACTTGTGAAGTAGAATTGTAGCATGTGCTCTTCTAGTAGCACACACAACTACCCACACCCTGAATTCTACATCAGATGAAGCTTCTGGATACTTTTCAAGGGCAGCCCTAGTTTCACACTGAAGATTTTTGTTGTCAGGCCTGCACAAAATTTGGTCCTAAATGCACACATTAGTCAGAAAATGAACTTAATTTTTAATCATTTTTAAGCCAAAGTTACCCTTCATTGCTGTCGCATTTGTGAAAGGTTACTAACCAAGGAGTGGATTATATAATATTTATAATATTTGATTATCAGACATTGATGTGATTCGTGCTAATAAATGGAAAACATGCCTTTAAAAAAAAGATTTTAAATTTTGTATGTTTTGGGTTTTAAATGGGATTTTGGCCAAATTATTTAATTTATTTTTAATTATTTTAAATTTTGTATATTTATATGTTTTTTAAATTTTAGGCTGTACACCGCCCCGAGTCCTTTGGGAGAGGGGCGGTATAGAAATGTGATTAATAAATAAAATAAATAAATAAATAAATCTATCTGTACTAGATTGAACTGGGAAGCAGTCTGTTTTGTCTGGAACCGTATATGCCATGTGTCCTGTCATATGACTGGCTAGTTATTGTGTATGAAGGTCACCAAGTGAAAAGATGGTTGGTGCAGTCATTTTAGAATATTAGAATTTCTTCAGCCAATAGAATAGAATAGAATAGAATATAGAATAGAATATAGAATAGAATAGAATCAACATGTTTGTTGATAGATCTGTTGGTTGAATACCAGGCTTCAATGAATTCATATGCATGGCCAATGATTTTTGTTCCATCCTAGTTGAACTGGTATTGCTCGTTGTCAATATGGATCAAGATCAGGGATCTGTGCTCATGTCAATTGACAGCTAATCGGTGTTCCTGGATTCAATTTTTCGTTATAAGCCTTAGAGCTTACCTTCATATGTATACTGCCTACCTTGGCCTCCTGTTTCTATTTAAAATTAACAGTTCAAACACTTTTTTTATTGTGTAGCTGAAGAAGGAATTCAGGACATTGATCATTACTGTATCATTGCAGTTGTAGGATATGGTGATAATTGGAGAGCTTGACTAAATTTGTATAGCCAACCAGAGATATTTACAATTTATAGAGTTGAAATGCTCCCCAATCTTATATCCTGGAACTTAATTTGGAATGATACATGGAGATAATAAAAACTTAACAAAATAAATATGATTTTTATTTGTAAGACTACTAACTCAATAGTCACTCTTGGCAGCATACAAATAAAACAAGAAGGAACAAACAACTCTGCAAAATGTGAAATTAAAAAAAAAAGGAATAGACATGCACAATAATGAACTCAACGTAACTCAGTCCAGGTGGACCCCAACACATTCCAGAATGTGGGGAAAAGACAGGTCTTCAAGAGCTGGCTAAAGGATAGCACAAGACATCTACTCAAATCTCCAGGGGGATGCTATTTCATGATATGACTGAAAGGTCCACTTCCTGACCACATCATATGGCATTACTTAAGATTTGACATATTAAGTAAATCCACTGTTTTGGATCTTATAGGATGGACAGAAACAATGGAAGAAAGTGACAACTAGACCATATGGCATGAAGAGCTTACAGGTGACCAGGACCTTAAACTGTATCAAACTCACCAGTAACCCATGCAACTTGCATATTAGAGGAAATACATGGGCATTTCAACATATACACATAATTACTAATGCCACAGAATTCTGGATCAATTAGAGCTTCCATGTGGCCTTCAAGAGCAGTAGAAAGTGGTATGCATTATAGTATTCCATACTCAAGATGATTAAGACATGGGTAACTTGAGAAAGAACTTTTGACATTTTTAATAGCTTTCAGCAGTGAGTCCAAACAGATCCCAAATTATATACAGTATCAGTTCTGTCTGATATATATTCTGCACGTCCATTCAGAACTAAAAATAGAAAATCCCTGTGGTGGAATTGTTCCACATGGTTTTGTTTTAAGTCTGTTCATCCCTATTTGACCATCATAGACATTGAGACAAGTCTTTAACTGGTTGACCAGGGCTTGTTGTTGAGTATCATCTATGTGTTAATAATACTTAATTCATGTAGACAGATGAAAACACACAGTAGCTTCATATAGATATTAAACTAGAGGTACAAAAGCACTGACTCCTATGGCACCCTATAAACTAGGAGCTTTCTCTCCTCTGTTAATACTGACTGGCCTTGGAGTAAGAAGAACCAACCCAATACCATAATAGTATTTAAAATGCTTCTTTCTTGTTAGAAAATAAAGGATCCCCCTTATCATTATATGGTTGTATAAAAATTATTTTGAAAAAGAAAAAAAGAATCCTACAAATTGTGTGCTTTAGAAATGCATCCCCAAAGATAATGATTGCAATTTTGACAAAAACACTGCAGAAAGTATTATCAATCATTCATTCTGCATGATCTGGTTTTAAGAGAGGATTAGTAGACTCCCTATATTTCTAGAAATATAGTAGTATAGCAAATAGCCTTTACACTGAATTAAGTGTAATAGAGTTAAGCCGATATGTAGCACAGTTTCCATGGAAATGTTTAAAAATGGACTTAAGTTTTTGTTCAAATGCTATTCAAGATTTGCAATTATTCTAAGGAAAATGTCCTTTTTCATCAACATTCATGGACATGCAGATTACTGGTCACATTAATAGATGGTTGATAATACTTACGAGCCTCTGGAGTATTATACATTTTATAAGGAATATTTCATCAGGGAAAATATTAGTGTGTGCTAATATAGATATTTTAAATAAATTGATGAGGGTTTTTTCACAGAATAGTGAAAATCCAAGTTCTCTTCTTTAGAGTTAAAATCTTAATATGAAAATAGAATGCTAATTTTCCTGATTTTCTGTTGCATATAAAACCATATAATTAACTTTTTTTTTTTAAAAAAGAAATGACTATGTACAGATGTGGGGCCAATTCTGATTTATTCTTTCACGCTGACATTTTGGCATGTTTGATTATAAGAATACTACTGATATCACTAAATACATTAAGAGACAATACAACAAGTTGATCTTTACACTATTGAGATGTATCATTTTATGATTCCTTTGGAATAATCCTTCTTTTTAGATGCTGAGCAAAATGTTTGGGTGGGGAAGTGTAGGCTGGAAATAGGATAGTAATTTTTAAGAGGACAATTTTTAAATTATATTTTAAAAGAAAGTATAATTTGCCAAAAACTGTTCAATGTCAAAGCTTCAGTTAAATCATTTATATCACTTGTTTGGACAAATTGCATTGGCTGCTTCAGAAACCCCTCTGATGAGAGAGAGAGAGAGAGAGAGAGAGAGAGAGAGAGAGAGAGAGAGAGAGAGAGAGAGAGAGAGAGAGAGAGGGAGGGAGGGAGGGAGGGAGGGAGGGAGGGAGGGAGGGAGGGAGAGGGAGAGGGAGAGGGAGAGGGAGAGGGAGAGGGAGAGGGAGAGAAGCAATTCAGTTTTACCAATTTAAAAGCTGAATAGGAACAATAGACAAGAAATTTGGAACAGAGAACTACAATCTCCCATTGTTGCATAATCAAAGGTCTAAGGTTTTAAGAAAAGTTAAATGTTTTTCTTATGAGCTTAAAGTGTTAATTTTCATACTAATTAATAATAATTATGCAGGTCTATTGAACTCTTCAACCTTTTTCAAATGTTGGTATCAAACTTCTTATGTTAGAGAGATAGTAAATTTGAAAGTATGTTAGCATACAAACTTTTGTTGCAGTCGTTGATAAATCCTTACTATAGGAAACCAGATTTTTGGAAAGAAATTAAGAGTGAATAATATCAGTATGTTGCTAAATTATATTCTAACTATATGGAATGTGTCTATTTGTGAAGAATTTTGAAGCTGTGCTTGTATTATTGCCCCAAAGATAATTCTCTCTCGATAGACATGTGTTTACCAACCATTACTGATCAACTTGAAGAAATGTGTGTTGATTATTATGTATGGAACGAGCTGTTTAATGAAACTAAAGAATGATTAGACATATCTTTGGATATCATATCATAACAATTCTTTAGATATATAGCTGGGTTTGTATTGTTGCACTGCTCTGGTTTTTGTTTCACTGTTTCTTATATATTGCTTTATTTGCACATTGACATTTTCTGTTTTTCTTTTCATGGTTATATTAAAATGATCATTCTTTACTTTTAAGTGATAGTTCACTTATATTCAGTACGTGACATGGGAAAGCACTTGCAACTTTGTTCCTATGTGCCAAAATATTCTGGATGATCAAATCTTTTGTGTACGAATTAAGGATGATAGATGTTAGGACCCAAAATTTCCTTCTCTCCTCTACTTGATATAGATCAGAGGAAAGGGATGTTTTTGGACTGGCCTTAATATCCAAATTCATTTCTATGTGCAGAAGTTCCCACTGTGAGTACATTGTCCATTTACAAAAATACTTTTCATTACTCTTCATTTTCCACCACTACTCAGCTTATTATTGTATTCAGCAAGTAAACAAGATTATTATTTGTTGCAGGGAAGAGGACATAGGAGAATCAGAAAAGGCTATAGTTACGTAGTGACCGCAGCCTGAATTTCTCTTTGAAGTACCATAGAAATCCAAGTCTAGGTCTCTTCTGAACAAATCTATAACAGAAGGAAAACATTTTTAAACAGCCATAAAGCAAAAATGTCCCTTGTTGTCCACCAATCAGGAGAACATCTAGCTGAGTTGCTAATTTTGTTTACAAAATGGGGCAGATAGACATTATCAATACTAACAATAAAGATAAAAAGCTTGATAATGAATTAAAATCTCAGATTAAAATACTTATAGTTGACAATATAAATAAACAGGATGGAAGGAAGGAAGGAAGGAAGGAAGGAAGGAAGGAAGGAAGGAAGGAAGGAAAAACTGAGACCAAATCATAGGCGGACTGGATTTTTCTTTTAATCTATGAGACACCACAGGAGTTAAAGGTTTCCAAAGAGTGCTAACTCTTTTGTGAGTGCATAGGAAACAGAGTAGCATAGTATTTATAATATTACCATTACTGCAATTGGTTGATGCTGTTTTGGGTGCCTAACACTATTGGTACTATCTTTGCTTTCTTTTGTCACAGTCATTCAACTTTTATTTGCAGGTCTTTGTCATTTGTGATTTTCTCTAATTCTCCCTCTTCTGTTCTGTTATCTACAGGTATTGCCACTTCCACTGTCCAGATTTTTTTTTGTCTTTCTTATTGACAATTGCTAAATCTGGGGTGTTGTGTAGCACAGGGCTTTTCAACCTTTTCACCCGTTGTACCACTTTTAGGATATGGCAATATCCGAGTACCACCAGTCGCCTAGCAAGGTGTCAAAAACTTGATGACCAAAAAAAAAAAAGGAAAAAAGTGATGAAATACTGGTAGCCCTCGACTTACAACAGTTCGCTTAGTGACTGTTGGAAGTTACAATGGCCCTGAAAAAAGTGCCGAGGAAGACACCTGCCTGCCCACCTGGTGGCGCTCCTCCTCCTGGCCGAGGTTTTCATTGTTGTGAGCATTTCTGTTGAGGATTGGCAGCAGGGGTGGGGGTGTTTGGTTTTTATTCCCCCCATCTCCTGGGTGGTTGCAGCAGGTTTTGGTCACTTCACATGACCCTGGGACACTGTGACCATCATAAATATGAATCAGTTGCCAAGCATCTGAATGTAAATCACAAGATCCTGGAGATGCTGCAACATTCCAATGATCGGCGGTTCTTCTGGGCTCAGCAGAAGCGCCAGGATCAACACCGAGCTCCAGCTGGAACCTGGCGCTGATCCTGGCACTTCCACTGAGCCCTGACAGTCCTGCAGCTTCAGCCATCTCTCACTCAGGCTTGTGCAGTGCTCCTCCCCCGCTACCATTTTTCTAGGATGGTCACGTACCACCTGCCAGGTGCCAATGTACCACAGGTGGTACCCGTACCACTGGTTGAAAAGACTTAGTGTAGCAGATGCTTCTCTGAATTCTGAAATCCCAGAGCACTTTGTCTTCTTTGTTTTCTATTACTTCATCTGTTTTGTGGCCCATTAGTTCTTGCTTGCAGGCAAACAGTATTTCTTGCAAATATTCCAACAAACCATTATTGCTTCTTTGTCATGTCATTGTCTGTAGTCAGTCTGTGCAATTTTCTTGAGGCATATTTCTAGGTGATGCACTGTTGTTCAGTTTCTTTTCAGAGGTGGCATTTGTTCTTAAGGCTTGGACTTAAGCAGCCAGAATTAGCCCCTCTGTCACTTTCTTCAACTTTCCTGGTTCTTGCCCATTACCAGATCTTGTGGTTATCTGCTTTGCCTGCAAGTTGTTGTTGTTTCCCATGTAATGCTTTGTCTTCCCCTATCTCTTTTCTCTTCTTCATTTGGTATTCATTGTGTATTTTCTTCACTGTCCTTCAGATACTCTCCCAATTCTCTTTTTTTCAGTTGTCTGGTGCACTTGTAACATTCTATGTCCATGATGCTCCTTGGTAAATAGAGTCTGTCAACATCATTCCATGGATGAATGGCATGATTCATTGTCATTATTTTCTTATCTTTCTATCCAGGGCTTTTAGTTCTGCTTGAGTCCAGTCGACTATTCCAGCTGTGTATCTAATAATTGGAATTGCCCAGGTGTTAAGGGTCTCCTTGCAAGATTCCTCTCTTGATATTAACCTCTCCCAGTCTATCACCATTGACCCCAATATCTTCCATTGTGCCATTGATCTTAGCACAAAGTCTTTGCTGTTTCTACTGACTTTTTTTGCATTTCTGGACACTCAGTTATCCAGTCATGTGACAAGGAGTTGAACGCCTTCTTGTGATCAATCCAAGATACATTAAAGTTGGTCTTACAGTTAAGTATTTCTGATAACAAACAGCCTTGTGGTTGCAGGTTCCTTTTTCTGCCATCTTTTAAGGAAAGCATTTCATCCTGTCTACAAGCTGAACCTTAAATTCTGCTTCCCTGCCCATTTAAATAAATGATTTTTTTTAAGAGACAGCTTTTTGCCCATGCCCCAATTAATTTTATAATGTGAAAAAAAATCTATTCAGTTTCATAATCATTAAGCCAGTTTTAAGGAGGCTGGTAGATAACATTCCATCATATTGATGACTCTAGGGTTTACTGTCTCTGGTGGCAACATCACATTGTGCTTTGGCTGAGCAAAGAAGTAGCAGCCAGCTGGCTATATCTAAGCAAGTCTCAAGGGTAAAGTGAAAAGTAGAAAAATAATTCTAACTGAAGGCAATGGAAAATCATTTCTATGTCATTGCCAAGAAGACACCAAGTATCAGTTTCAGCTTGAAGAAGATTTTGTTTTGCTTTACCTTGTTTCTGTCCTGTTTGGTTTTTTTAATCCCTTAAGGGTTAGAAGAAGACCTGGGTCCTAACAAAACCAAGTGTAGGTGTTTATTTAACGAATCTTTCATTCATCTGCTCCTTATTGCCGATTATGTCATATGCTGTTCTTTAATGTATATATAATTATTTGGGGTTTAAAGACATTGTCACTTCATAGCCACCCCAGGGGACATGTTTTATCAAGAAGAAAACAGAGATATGAATAATTTAAAATAATGCACCTTGGGGAAGATGGATTGTATCCCAGTATCCTAATCACTCTCCACAATTGCAGCCAATTTTCTGATCAGACTTAATGCTTAGAGCTCATATGGAGAGATTCCAAAACTGTAAAAGCTAGGAACTGTAAAACCTAGGAAGTCCTTTCTTTCTTTCTTTCTTTCTTTCTTTCTTTCTTTCTTTCTTTCTTTCTTTCTTTCTTTCTTTCTTTCTTTCTTTCTTTCTTTCTTTCTTTCTTTCTTTCTTTCTTTCTTTCTTTCTTTCTTTCTGTTCTTTCAACCCTACAGTCTGTATCTAGAGCTTCTCTGTCTACATCAGTGTAACACCTTCTTGTATACATTTCTATTCTATTAATTTGCATTTCATATTTTGTTTTTTTTCTATAGGTCTCCATGTCTATAGGTTAATATATCTGTGATGTGTTTTAATGCTTTGGAAATTTTCAAAGAGAATGGTCCGTCTCTATCCGGAGGTCTAGTGTTGCCATCTAGTGGAACTATAAAACATAACAACAAAAGCCCCACATTCCTATTTAAATGAATTATAATTATATGGACTGGTAGTCACATATTTAAATACTTGTATGAATGCATATATTACACTGAATAACAGAGGGTTTTGAGAACAGATCGAATATTTGAATTGTTCTGGGTAATTTTTTTTCAAAATATAACCATGAAATTATTACTCTTTTCATATTTTATTTTATTCTATTCTATTATTCTATTTTATTTTATGGAAGCTAGGATTATCAGTTAATGCTCAAGACCGTTGATCCTTTTGCTGCATTATATAGTAACTAACAGCATCTCAAGGAAGAAATAGAGATGTACATCTGCAGGGATGTAAAAAAACATAGCATACTGCAGACACCTGGAGAAGGGACGTCACTGAGTATATCAGTTGCAGGGAAAAAAGTTGACTAAGCTTCCTTAAGGAAATAAACAGACGTGTGTTGGTGATAGGAGACTCACTGCTCAGGAGAACTGAATCAGTAATTTGTGGACCAGACAATCAATGTGGGAATGACATTGCCATAGGTCAGGGGTGTCAAACTGCCTGCCCACGTCGGACACGTCATCTGGAAGCCACAGCCACTCCATTGCTAGCAATGGCAAAACCATCCCGATACTTTGCACAATGTCACGTGATATCGCGAGTTTGACATGTCTGCCATAGGTATATACTACAGGTCATCCACCCAAACTGAGGAAATAGATTTATATTTTGTAATCAGTTAGCTATGGTGTGCAGGAAGCACACTACAATAGTAATGGGGAACTTTAACTATCCTAACATCAACTGGGAGACAAACTCTGCACCTAGTAGAAGATCAAACAGGTTCCTGACAAACCTAGCAGATAACTTCATCTCCCAAAAGGCAGAGAAGAGAAGGGAACTAGAGGGTCAGCTATACTCGACTTAATTCTTATTAACAAAGATGAAATGATAGAAGAGATTGAAGTTGTGGGAACTTTGGGGTAGACTGACTGTGTTATATTTGAATTCAGTATAATGCAGGCAAAATCATTAGAATAAAGTCCAACTATTCTGTTAGACAGCTGATTTCAACAAACTTAGAGAGAGCCTGGGAGGGATTCCATGAAGGGGAAAACAAACCAAGAACCTTGGGAAGCTCTGGAAAATGAGATTATGTCTGCAAAGATGAAAGTCAGGAAAGCTAGGGCTCAGAATAAGCTAAGATTTACAACACATGTTAAAAATAGTAATAAAAAAGTTTTTTTCAAGATATAAAAACTAAGAACAGAGTCAGTGGATCTATCAGTCCTAATGGACAACCACTTAAATATAAGCCAGGAATATTCTGCAGCTGCCAAAAAAGCCAATAAATCTTAGGCTGCATCAACAGAGGCATAAAATCACGGTCAGGTGAAATGTTATATTGCTTTATATTGATAAGATCACACTTGGAATATTGAGGAAAATTTGGTCACCATGATCCAAAAATAAGTTGAGACTTTAGAAAGGGTGCAGAAAAGAGCAACAGAAATTATTGGGAGGGGGCTAGAGGCTAAAACATATGATGAATATAGTTGCAGAAACTAGTTATGTCTAATCTACAAAGAGAAGGACTAGGGGTGACATAATAGCAGTATTCCAATATTTGAGAGGCTGTCACAGAGAATAAGGGGTTAATCTATTCTCCAAAGCACTTGAAGGCAAGAAAAGATGCAAATGATGGAAACTAATCAAGGTAAGATGCAACCTAGAACTAAGGAGAAATTTCCTGATAGTGAAAACAAATAATCAGTGGAACAACCAGCCTCCAGAAGTTGTGACTGCTTGTTTTTATGAAGAAACTGGGCAGCCATTTGTCTGGGATTATAGAGGGTCTCCTGTTTGAGCAGGGGTTTGGACTAGAAGACTTCCAAGGTCTCTTCCAACTCTGTTACTCTATATTCTATTCTGTATTCTGTATATCTTTTGACAGGTATCATATTCCCATTCCTATATTATATTAATACAGGGGTTGTCAACCTTGGCAACTTTAAGACTTGTGGACTTCAACTCCCAGAATTCCTCAGCCAGCAAAGCTGGCTGAGGAATTCTGGGATTTGAAGTCCACAAGTCTTAAAGTTGCCAAGGTTGAGAACCCCTGTATTAAAATATAGTATATCCTATACTATATTAAAAGGACTATGAAACACTTCTTCTACTCAATTCCTTCCATTGAAAGTAACAATTATCTTTAAGATCAGCTTAATAAGTTTGTTGTTAGCTAATTTCTGAGAGTTTTCCTTACTTTCCTCCCTATTATAAGATGAAGTACCTCATTGTAAAAGTCCTTTTCATCTGCCATTGGTCATTCAATGGGCAGCTTCCCCGAAAATTTATTTCACTTAGTAACTCTCCAAACTCATCCAACTTTTCATAGCAAAGAGAGAAAGAAACCCAGGAAATTAAAAGGCAAATTAGCAGCAATACAATTCAAGGCAACTTACCTGTTAACCCTCACAAGTCTTTTACAAACTTTGAAATACAAAAATAGAGTTAGAGAAATATGACTGCTGGAAGCAGAGTAAAGTAACCTCTGAAGGAGCAGAATTTGAACTAGAGACCTTAAAGAGGAAAGTCTAACTCATTGTCCACTCAGTACCTGTTTGTTTGTATCCCACCTTTATTATTTTACAAATAACTCAAGGTAGTGAACACATGGAATGTGTTCTTCTTCCTATTTTGCCAACAACAACAATCCTGCGAGGTGGGTTGGGCTCAAGCCAATAGCATTTCATTTATTTCCTACTGTTATGACTTATAATGAGGCAGATAATCTGCAGTTGATGCTAGACCAGTGGTTCTCAACCTATGGGTCGCGACCCCATTTGGGGTCGAACGATCGTTTTGCGGGGGTCGCCGGACACCGCGGTCCGCCAATTTATTTTTTTTGCCCGTCGTGTGCATGCCACACATGTGCGGTTCGGGCCGTTGCGTGCTGCCACGCATGCGCGGATCGGCCCATCGGCCCATCGCGCGCGCATGCGCAGATCGGCCTGTCGCTCGCGTGCCACGCATGCGTGGATCGGCCCGTTGCACGCGCGTGGTGCGGGTCGGGGTTGCGCTGCGCATGGGCGGGGCAAGTGGGGTCTCAACCTGAAAAAGGTTGAGAACCACTGTGCTAGACTCATAAGGAAGAACCGAAGTTTCATCCAGTAAGTCAGTGCTGGTCTTCTGATCCTGTATCAGAGTTTTGGCCTCAAAATATTTAAGGTCCATGGGAATAGGTGCTCTTCCTTTGGCAAAAAAAAGAATATTCCATCTACTTCTAAACTTCTACATACCTGATCAATTCAGCAAATAACTTTCTTACAAGAGCCCCAGACTGTCCTTTGTAATTATTAAATATCAATGTCAGCATGAAAACAACTATGCCTGCATGAACAGGCATAAAATTAGCTGACGTACTGAGCTCGGTGCATATGGTGTTGAATAATGTATATTTTAAGGATGCTTCTAAGGTTGTCCAAAGTTAAAGGCTATAAGCTGGATTCCTTATTCCCCTCTTAATTTTCTATTCAGTTGGAATGAGGCTGCATTTCTTTAGAGTCTTCGTTGCTTCGGATATTGGTTGAAGCAAGCACCCCATTGCCAGCAATGGCAAAACAGTCCCAATATGTTGCGTGATGTCACAGGACGTTGTGAGTTTGACATGTCTGATCTATAGTGTAATATGGTAGATAAATCCATGCAAACTATACATAAAGGGTATTACAAGGTAAGGTAGCTACCGTAGAAGTGGGCTGCAAATATCCAGGGATGCTAAAAAGAACTAGAGTTTTCTGTTTGTCAACATCTGGCAGCCTAGGATAAAACTTCTGTTCTACTTTGATTGAGCACAAAAAGAGATGTCCCTTTTTGTGTAGTTGGGGATCTGCTGCATATTTTGCTAAGAAGTGAATTGCTGCAGTTCACATGTCTAAAATCCTTTCAATATTAGAACTTAGAACATGGAATAATAGAGTTGGAAGGGAACTTGGAGGTCTTCTAGTCCAACTTCCTATATCATTTCAAACCAGTGGTTGTCCAGTCTCTTTTTGAAAGTCTCCAGTGATGGAGCACCAATATCTTCTAAGAGCAAGAAGCTATTCCATTGGTTGATTGCTGTCACCATTAGGACATTTCTCCTTAGTTCCGGGTTGCTTCTCTTGTTGGTTCCTTTCCATCCATTGTTGTTGTTGTTGTTGTTGTTTTGTCTTCCCTTTGGAAAATAGATTGACCTTCCCCCTCCCCATCTTTGTATTTTGGAACACTGCTATCATGTCTCTCTTAGCCCTTCTATTCATTAGACTAGACATACCCAATTTCTGTAACCGTTCTTTCCCAATTTCCTGTAACCATTCTTTTTTCTATAACCATCCTCTGTCCTTCTTCTCTTATAATTGAAGCTGCTTCTGCTTTTCTTCCACTATTTCCTTCATATACTTTATTTGAGGAGGTTTTTGCTGTTGTGGCTGAGTAACAAATCAATCATTGGACATGATAGAGCTGTTTGGTTGATGGCCAGGGAATACTGTATGCTTGGATGGTCCTTGATCCACCTGCTAAATCAGCTAAGACAGAGCCAGCCCATTACAGGAAATATTGAGTAAACAGTGTGCAGATTTTGCAGCTGTTTAGCCTAAAGGCTGTTTCATTTACAGATATGCAAGGAGAGAATCACTTAAGAATGACTAGAGGCTAGGCCTGACATTTGTAAAATTATTCCTCGAGAAAGAATATATCTGACATTGAATTAGCAATATTAAAAAAAAAACAACCAAAGAAAAATCTTGAATTCAAAGATTCAAACTCCCTATAAGCATATGAAGCATCAGTAAAATAATGAGACAGTCTGTTATTGATTCTTATTACACTACTAATATTGGGTTTTCAAGACATAAAGCCGTATCTAGTTTTAATCAAAGTTTTTTGTTTTTTTTTTACCTTTACACAGATGTCTCTTTTTTTCTCACTCACTGCAGGGTAAGCTTTTTCTCTTTAAAGTACAAAAGCTGAGGAAAAGATTGCAGCTTTCTTCTGATCAAATATACAAGTTTGAAAGCTCAGGCAATCCAGTCCTGAAACCTTTAGATCCAATGCTACTTCTTCCAAAAGTTCTTTAACTGGTCGCTTTCAAATACATGTCCCTTTACTACAGTGCATGGATAATCATACTTTAGTAATATGAAAGAATGGAGGAAGTTTATAGTAGATTTTTAGTTCAGCACAGAATTTCATATTTAAAGTGATTAAAGAAACAGTGACTAATTAAAACATCCTAAAGCAAGGGTTCTCAACCTTGGCAACTTTAAGACTTGTGGACTTCAACTCCCAGAATTCCTCAGCCAGCAAAGCTTTTTGGAAACCTCTCCCTTTCCCCTCAGCATGGCTGGCTCAGGAATTCTGGGAGTTGAAGTCCACAAGTCTTAAAGTTGCCAAGGTTGAGAACCCCTGCCCTAAAGTATCACACATAACCTAAACTTTACAATTGTAAAAGCACAGGATACCTGTTTCATGCAGGGGATAGGATACATCTTAAAATAAAGTGGAGACACTAGAAAGAAAAAAAACGTAGGTATCCTACTGAGTGAGTCATATATTTACTTTCAAATAATCTCTGGTTAGAACCATATAGCCCTTCTTTTGAAACTAAACACTTACCAAAATGAGATGCTCAATAATATATAATATTTGAGAAGCTGCCCCGGGGGGATCACCCTATTTTCCAAAGCACCAGAAGGCAAGACAAGAAACAATGGATGAAAGCTAAGCAAGGAGAGAAGCAGCCTAGAAATAAGGAGAAAATTCAGTACAGTGAGAACAATTAATCAGTGGGATGGCTTGCCTTCAGAAGTTGTGGGTACTCTCTCACTGGAGAACAGCTTTTAAGAAGAGACTCACAGCCACTTGTCTGAAATGGTATAGGGCAGTCATGGTGAAACTTTTAGAAACCAAGTGCCCAAAAACTGGTCCCGCCCCCGCTCCACCTTCCTGCTCTGCCCCCGCTCTGCCCCCCCATTCCCCGCCCCGCCTGCTCACAGGACCACTCACCGCCTCCACGGCCTGCTGCAGATCACCCAGGCAGCCCAGCAGCGCTATGGTGGCCACACCCTCTGCCCGCGCCCTGCAGCATTAACTGCATGATGGGGTGTGAGGGCAGAGTCTTGTCTACGTTGCCTGGCTGCCATGTCCTTGGCTGCGCTGCTCCATGTGAGCGACTCTCCTTCAGGGGGGTGGCTGGAGAGGAGGGGGTCATGGGGAGGCAAGGCTGGGGCAACGGCATGTGTGCCCAGGGAGAGGGCTCTGAATGCCGCCTCTGGTACCCGTGCCATAGGTTCGCCACCACTGTTATAGGGTCTCCTGCTTGAGTTGAGGGTTGGACTAGAAGACCTCCAAGGTCCCCTCCAATTCCATGATTCTGTGTGCCATTCTAAACCACTTGTTTCATCTGATTTTTATCTTTCTACAGATATGTCAATTTTGGGGCGAGGAGGAGGAGGATTATTATTTTATTATTTATTATTTATGTGCATGGAGTGACTTGGTTCTATGGATATATGCGTATATTGATTTGGTTATTTTTGAATGGGATATTCAAGGAAGAAAGGTCACATTCTCAAGGATTTCCAGAGGTAGAACTAATCAAAGAGCAGTCATAAATTACCAGAATAAAGGGTATTAAGAAATACTCAACTTTCAAGAATTTACCCTTCGTTAATCTATGAATCTTTATTCAGAAATAAGTCTCATTTCAACTGGACTCACATTGAGAAACAGCAATACAGGCTTAATTGCACGTTGATTAAACAAATGAATTAACAAATAGATTTATTCCCAAAATCTGGTTGACACATTAGGTCATGGCTCAGTTTGGAAACCTCTCCCTTTTCCCTCAGCATGGCTGGCTCAGGAATTCTGGGAGATGAAGTCCACGAGTCATAAAAGAGCCAAGGTTGCTTACCCCTGCATTAGGAGCTACTACTGATTTATTCTGTATCTTTCAGAGTTTTTTTTTTCTTTTTGAATTATAAAAGGTGTAAAGGAGATTAAGTATATTTTAAAAAATTACAAAGGTACAAAGTTGGCATATCTGTGTTTGAGATAATTTAACAATTAGGGCCATGCATGTTTTAAAATATTCTAAATAACGCTTCAGAATTCTCATGTGTGCAGCCTGATGCCTCTACTGGTCCCACTGATTTTAATGAGTGGATTCTTTGATGACTTATAGCTTACAAAGAGGCTACCTTAATGAACAGCAGAGTAATGCTGTTTTCATATCCAAAGCCTTCTTCCAAATCATGGTCAAAGCATTCACAACTGCAGTTATTAAATGCAATATTTTGATCTGTATCCTTCACTGTTCCTGTTGAGGATACCTTGCAAAATATTCTAATTGAACACAGATAAGATCTTGAAGAGGTATAGAAAGAAACTTTAGTGTCTTACATGGAGTTTTCCAAATGAATTAACCAGCAAGAACACTGAAAAGATTTGACCACCAATTCTAATTGAAAGAATCACTTATCAAAACACACATAACTGTGTGTTATTTTCTCTCCTGGGGAAATAAACAATGTGTTGGACAATAAGTTATGAGTTCATTTTCCTCCTGGGAGAATTGAAAAATTGGTCCAAAACATAGCCACGGTTCTTTCAGAGGTCAAATGAGAAATAGGGTTCTTAAAAAGGTCAGCAGCTGCAATCTTTGGCGAACAACTTGTTTTGCTGTGACCTTTTGTTTGTCCCTTGGAAATGTTTAAATAATTAAGTGTGCTAGACCTGCTATGAAAAATGGCTCAGTATAATGAACAATGGAGGTTAATATGCACAACAGGCCATCCAGCTGCAACAAAAGACAAGTAAAACAGAACATAGAAATTCGATCAACTCTTTTTTCTCTCAATACCTTGAGCTCCTAGCACTTGCTAGTGGGACCGTTTACTTAGCCATGGGCTGCACACATGTACTGTAATTTACGTCCAGTAAAGTCAGAATTCAATTGATTTTGCAGTAGACCCAGAGTCAGAATCAGTTAAGACCTGCGCTCATTATGACTGTCAAATAATATTTCATACAAGCCTCATTATTTTAAAATGCAAAAGCTGTATATATGTACTGATGAACGAGTGCTGGAATTTATATTGAACAAAATCTACCTCAACCCCACGTTAAAATAAATTACATTGTCCTGATTTGTTTGGGTCCAATTTATATACCTGGATCCCTCTTTGTGAAGCTATCAAGGAAAATGCCGACATGCCAGAACTGAATGATTGGGGGCGGTGCTGTGATGGAGATAGAGGGGGGGGGGTTAATTTATATGGATGGGACAGATTAGCAAATATACAATGTCCTTTTTGGGGGGACTCAAAATACAGACATCAAGGTCTGCACATCTCACATCATTTGTCTTCACAGCCATTCACCATGTAAATAGCATGGTTATGCCTATCTCTCTTACAAACACAATTAACAAGTCTAGTGTAAAATGGATTTGCAAGTTTCCCCTTTTGAGTTGATGTGAATAGTGCTAGTATAAAGCCACATTGATTAGACACTTTTCTTGGTAATTGACTTTTATCTGTCAGATAAAATGCATTTTAAGACATCAACCATGCTTGATGCAGTGGATAAATAAACATGGATGGCTCAAAGGAAAGGAATAAATAATAATGATTTTTTTTAAAGTGCTTGAAATAGATTGGAAAAATTTCATTGGATACACAGATGTGTATCCAATGAAATTAAGAAAAGTATGAGGGGGGGAAGATACTTAGCAGAAGGAAAATGGAAGGAAAGAGGATATAGACAAGAAAATAAGGAATAAGGGAATGACTGCTGATGGAGAGAGAGAGAGAAAGAGATTGAGAGCTGCAGAACAAACATTCAGAAACCCAGACAGTGGATACACTTAAGAAATTAAAAGAAACACACAGAAAATTTGGATGGAAAGAATGGAGGTGAGAGATAAGAAAAATTGTTCTAGACAGCCTTTGGTGATTGATAGACAGTTATAGGAATTTGATAGGCTAAAAGATATGATGAATGTTTGTGGGAACTGGTCTAAAAAGAGAAGGACTACAAGTAACATGATAGCAATCTTCCAATATTTGAAGGGCTGTTACAGAGAAGAAGGGATCCACCTATTCTCCAAAGCTTCTGATGCCAGGAAGTAGTGGATGGAAACTTATTAAGGAGAGATCCAATCTGGAACTAAGGAGAAATTTCCTGACAGTGAGAATAATGAAAAAGTGGAAAGGTTTGTCTCCAGAGGTTGTGGGTGTTCCATCACTGAAGGTTTTAAAGAGAAGATTGGACAGACATTTGTTCAGAATGGTGTAGGGTCTCCTGCTCAAGAATGAGATTGGACTAGAAGACCTCTAAGATCCCTTCCAACTCTATTATTCTGCATTCTGTTCTACTAGGTCCTATGTTTGTTGAGTATCCCTGCGAAGTTATTTGGCAGATGAAAAATGTGTAAGAGGTAACACCAAACAACATTTACGAAGTATATTATGACTTTATACCCTTAGATATTGAGAAATGCATCAAAATTAGAAAGCAAAGTTATGGTATGTTTGTTGATTTAGAGAAAGCATACGGTAAAGCAAGAGAGATGAATTTTGGAACCCTTTGCACAAAAGTTGAAGGTTTGTTATTGAATATTGTAAGATCACTCCAGTGAGGTAAAATATTTCTGAGAATAAATAAAATGCTTAGCAAACGGCTCAGCACAGAGCAGTGAGTAAGATAAGGATATGCAATGTCCCCCTGATGTACGAGATGACCAGGGTGAGCCTGATAGAGGGATCAAACACATCATAAGTCACCAGTCCCTGTGTGTCTACAAGAGATCTAAGTCCACCTTGAATGCTTCTCTTATCTCCCGCTCATTTCCCTTGATTGTTAGTTGGCCAGATTCTTGTAGAGAGCTTAAGCTTGCAATAAATCTTTATATTCATTTGAACTGCCTGAATCTCCTGATATCCCTGGCACTTGACACCTGGTTGATAATGTATTTATGGATGAGATTATAAAGAATATTTGGGGTGGTTTTAGAGATATGTTAGCTGGGCACGTGAATGTATACGTACTTTGTTATGCAGCCAATGACAGAACCTGAATGATTTGCAATCAAATGTAGGTGGATTGTAGGCTGCAATGGAGAATATAGATTTGAAAACTAATGTATCAAATACCAAGGCAATTGTGTTTTACAGAGAAAATGGAGTGCATAATTACCTACATACAGGGCAAAAAAAAAAAAAACAGAGCAAAACGATCCTGTGTGTTTTTAAAGAAAGTTTGCTATAGACATGATGATACATGGAGAATTTTTAAGGAATATGTAACGTTCTATACATGCTTGCTTCAGTTCATTTTGCTCTGTGAAACTAAGACTTTGCATCTTAGTTTGCGTCTAACTTTATAAACCACAAGGATTCATAAAGAACCCTGGTGGCGCAGTGGTTAGAATGCGGTACTGCAGGCTACTTCTGCTGACTGCCTGTTGCCAGCAGTTCAGCAGTTCAATTCTCACCGGCTCAAGGTTGATTCAGCCTTCCATCCTTTCGAGGTCAGTAAAACAAGGACCCAGATTGTTGGGGACAAGAGGCTGACTCTGTAAACTGCTTAGAGAGGACTGTAAAGCACTGTGAAGTGGTATATAAGTCTAAGTGCTATTGCTATTGCTATTTCAGCCACTGTGATGTTGTGATCAAAGTAGATTCTCATCTACATTCAGCCATGAAAAATTTATTGGATTATTTTGAACTCATCATTTCTTTTTTTTCAAGCCAATCTATTTCACGGGATATTCATTGTTAGAGAAGATGGGATGGGGGTACTTTGTGCTTTTAGAACTATAGATCTAACAAATAGAGTAAATAGTAAAAGTAACAGTCCAGTTCTTTTTTTTCCAGATCTTTGTGCTTGTATTTGTCAGTATTTAAACCTGCAAAAGAAACTGGAGAATGTTCCAGTTTAATAAACATTACAAATGTAATTTTACATATTTAATATATATACAATATGTTATTGTTTAGGTTTCCTGCCACTATCATTAATGTAAGATAGTCTGCTACAAATCTGGGGAAGCAATTAAAAGAACATCTGGAATCCTTGGAGAGTCTCAACTGGATATTTCTGGTTTGTAACCTCATTTTGAATCCTGGAGAGAAAACGGTGTGGGACGAAGCATTTTATTGTACACTTGGACACAGGTTGACAGAGGGCTGCCAAAATTCTATTGGTTTTTCCTCAGCTGAGTTCTTATGAGAGAAATAAAGGAAGAAAGCTGGAGAAGATGGATTTGGAAAGGATATTCAGGGAAATGAGGAGCCAAATAAAACCACAGCTTTTAGAGAGCCAGCATTTCAGCTAAATCAGCTTCAAGAATGAAGAACAATATTTTTTAAAAGAATGCATGACCATAACCATCAGATTTCTGCTCCCTTCGTTCTCCTTTCCTTTCCTTTCCTTTCCTTTCCTTTCCTTTCCTTTCCTTTCCTTTCCTTTCCTTTCTTTTCCTTCCCTTTCCTTTCCTTTCCTTCCCTTTCCTTTCCTTTCCTTTCCTTTCCTTTACTTTCCTTTACTTTACTTTACTTTACTTTACCTTACCCCTTTTCTTCTTCCCTTCTCCCCATTCTCTTTCCCTTTCCCTTTCCCTTTCCTTTCCTTTCCTTTCCTTTCCTTTCCTTTCCTTTCCTTTCCTTTCCTTTCCTTTCCTTTCCTTTCCTTACATTTCTTTCTTTCACCTTAGGCTACAACAGGGAAGTGAGTGAAATTTGCAACTGAAAAATTGATTTCTAGCTCAGATGCAACATGTGCCAAATATATAAGAAAAACAAAAGGAAAAAGATTTGATAAAACCAGTAATGTTTGAAGAGGTCAGTTCTACATATTGCCATCTATAGCATGTAAGCTCCAAATTTTGAAAATAGAATTGGTCTCAAGCCAAGAAACATTAATATACGTATAAAATTAATTCAAGCAAATGCTCTTTTTTTCCTGTTTCTCTCTCTCTTCCTTTGGGATGTGAATAGTCTTAGGCAGAATGCGAAGAGTGAATTAATTGATCTGTCCACTAGAGGATCCCCTTTTCTTTAAAATGCAAGGACATTGTGAGTAATGTTCATATATTTAAGCAGCTTGTGGGGAGGAGAATTATCTTGCACAC
The DNA here is from genome assembly GCA_034064705.1 of Bothrops alternatus. Classification (NCBI taxonomy): domain Eukaryota; kingdom Metazoa; phylum Chordata; class Lepidosauria; order Squamata; family Viperidae; genus Bothrops; species Bothrops alternatus. Next base: position 1,051,374 of record JARGCV010000112.1, on the reverse strand, counting down.
ATGATGACTTTCCAGATCTGCGAGTATATTTAGCATTGACAGTGCTAAAGTGTTTCAAGATGCTTCAGAATAGAAACATATTAAATGCAAAAATGAATTGCAGCAAGCATCAAAATATATATTCCCTCCCTCCCTCTCTCCCTCCATCTCTCTCTCCTTTGCTCTTTCTCTCTCTTCCTCCCTCCCTCATATTCTCTCACTTTTCTGCCTTGATAAGGGCATCATTTTTATTTGTTTTTTTAAAAAAAGTAACAAAAATAAAACAAAATTATTTTATTTATTTAAAAATATTTTAATAGTTTAAATAAAAATAACTTGCCAACTATCTGGAACAACCTTCCATACATCAAAAACATTTTAGAAGCAGTAGAATGCAGCTGCCAAGATCTGTAAATAGGCATTGCACACTGCTCAGAAACGAGGATCAATTATGAACTGTAAAGATTGCTTAGAGGTAGGTGATACTTCCAATTTAATCTACCCGATCCCCTGCATGGATTGCCCCTGTGACTATGTAGGACAAATGGAGAGGAATCTAACCACCAGACTGCAAGATTTGTGTGGTCAGCCGAGGAGAGCCAAACTCATTGGTAGCCTCACATTGCAATGAACAAAGACACACATTCCATTTCACAGCAACTAAGATTGTTGGCCTTGCAGGTACAAAGATATCCAGGGAAATGATTGAAGCCTGGGAAACATGTCCCTTATCCGTTAATAGGAGTGCTGAATTACCACCAGCCTATCAAATATTTAGGCGCTGAGGGCTTGCCAGCTCAAGGAAATAACAACCAATCGCCAGCCATCAACACACCAATGAGCCAATAGGATGGCACCACATAAACATGACTCATAGAATATCCCAAAGCACATATTCCAGTAGAGAAATTCCCTGAAGATGGGCTCCAGCATGAGTCCAAAAGCTTGAAAGAGTAACTCTCTGGTCCGAGTAACCAACCCAAATTCGATTTTGCATCATTATCCCAGGGACACAGGTATTTGCCTTCATTCATGAAAAATAACATTGGTATAAATACTGTAGTTTAATCCATAGATTATTCTATTTCTGATTAAAAATGCAACAGCGAAATTATGCAATGGTACCGTGTTTCCTCCCAAATAAGCCCTAGCTTGATTTTTATGTGTGCGCCTAATATAAGCCCTACCTCCAGCTCATGCTGACTCAACAGTTCTAAAGCAAGTAGATGAATGGGTACCACTTCAGTGGGCAACTTCACAGGGACATAAAAGGAGCCCCCCCAACTGGGCTTCCCCCAAGCAACAGTGACGTCACTGGAAAGTTCTTTCTCCACAAAAGCACTTCAGTGCTTCTGATACACACAAAAACTTGAAGATAATGATAATATTTATTGCAAGAGAAATTTTATTTAATAAAAATATTCAAATGCTATTTTTACATTTCCAGGTGTGTGTTATAACCACAAATTATACATACAGTGTTGTACAGTAAAAACAAATAAATGCGAACACCAGGATAAAATTAAACTAAAAACGTTTAATAACATGCTGAGCTTTCGTCGGTCAGTACTACCAACATCATCAGAGCTTAAAAATAGGTCAATGGGAGTCTCTTTTTATAATACTGGCCGGTTTTGAGCATGGCTCCTGGACCTAGTCATTGGTCCATCCAGTAATCCTAGTTATTTAATTCCTAGGAAACACTCATGATGTACGGTATTATGTACATCATTTAAACCTGAGAGTTTGAAACTAATGCTAGATATTTAGCCTTTTGGATGCAATACATATCAGAGATTAAGGCAACAATGGTGCTGAAAAAAATACTTTACAAAAGATTTAACTAATATTTGATGAAGTAATGAATAAAAGTCCCTTGGGATAGGTAGATGATAGATAGATAGATGATAGATAGATAGATAGATAGATAGATAGATAGATAGATAGATAGATAGATAGATAGATAGATAGATAGATAGATAGATAGATAGATAGATAGATAGATTATTTCAAGTATATACCTGGGCTTCTCTCTTCCCTCATTTATTTACCTTGGAACATAGTGGCTGGACAAAATGTAAAATAATAATCATGATCTCCCAGTGATGTGATTGTGGGGCTTGCATGCTCTGAGAAGGAAGAGAATTATGCCAGAGGTTCAACCATTCTAAACAGAAGAAGCCAGACACAGAGGGCATCTCCCATAATTAATATAGTGAGATGTAAGTTACGAAAACCCATATCAGATCAGTCGTTGCCTAGGTCAACGAGGACCATGCTAATAGTTAGAATTCCTGGACATCTAGTGACAAATGGACTACTGGACTCAGGACTGTTGGCTGAACAGCCAGGGCCAGCAGCTGTAGAACTACTGGAAGAAAACACTGTTTACCCATCACAGTTACACAAAGACTGAAAACAAATAATTCTGTTATTACAAATCAAGTCCAACAAAAAGAGGTTGGACAAAAAGTATGAAGCAATGCTGGAAAGAACAACATCCAGAATCAGAAATAATAGAGCAGAAGTTAGCAGGTTTAAAATATGAAATAAAGTATTCGCAGAAATAGAATTGGAAGAACTGCAAAGGTCTACCCAGGGTGAAAACGTCTAGATAGTGGAGGCAGTACCTGGAGACAACAGAAGAGAAGAGAAGTAACTGTAGAAGATAACAAAATACAAAAACCTGCAAAGAGAAATAGAACAACTGTGGAAAAAGAAAACAAAGACAGTACCAATAGTAATGACAAAAACAGCATCGTTCCACTGTGCCACAATTTTTACACTTTTTGAAAATGTGTGCAACTTGAAATGCTACAAAAGGGATGGGAATGCTGCCTTCATCATACTAAACCTGGTTAGTACTGGTTGCTAGATCAAGAGATTTGCAAATGAGAAAGGAAAGCACAGTCCTGAGAGAAAGCAATGACAAATGACTTACACATTATTCCCAAGAAAGCTGCATACATGGACGTGTCAAAATACTAACCAGTATCTGAATTTGTTTACGTTTTTTAAAACCAGCCAAGGTTGTCTATATTAACTCTTAATTACTCTTAGGCAAAAGCATCATATGATTATAATGAACATTCTTAAGCAGATGGAACAAGGAAGAAAAACCACTTACTTGGAATGTAATATCCATATAATATAATTTTTGCCAGCAAAATCAGGCCACCCATATAATTATCATCATGTCTCTTGAATAACTATGTAACATAAATCAGGTTGTTTGTTTAATTTGTTTTTGTTTGTTTAATTTAAAGCATTTTTCCTGAAAATATTGACTCTTTGCTTTTACAATTTACTAGCAAGACCAATAGTTATAACAACATATGGTACTGTGATCTTCTTATAGAGATTATACATACACAAGATTACTTATGCCTAGATACCGGTATTTATTTGAACTGTAAGAAATAGCGTCAAACTAAGTTAATTCACCCAAGAAGTTTAAAACTAAATAATTCAATTTCAAATTTCCTATATATGTTACAGCAAAAGTAGTGTAATTTTCACCTGTTTCTCCCAATGTATTTGGGCACTGCCTTAAAATTATAGAATATTTTCCCAAGATCATAATGGTTAAACAAAGGAAATATTGTTTCAAATATTGTAACTGAGAAAACAAATTATATCCTATCTGAAATGATAAAAGAATAAAAAATAAAGTATTTCTATATTTATCTGCCACCGATTTTTCTAAAGTAAGTCATACCACTGAAATTTTGTGAGGATCTCTGGCGGTTACAAATGGCAGGAGGCCATGTAAACTCGCTATGAGGATCCCAAAAATATGAAAATCATTAGCATTTTACCCTACATCTTACTTAGGTAAACTTCTAAAAGCATCAATGATTAAAAGCAAACTCCTGAAAGATTAAGGAATCCTTACCTTAGCTTCCGAACAAACATAAAGGAGCTGTTGGATTATTAACACTGGGCTGAGTACAGAATAAACATCTTGGGCTTTGTATTTGTAACCATCTATTATAAACAACAACCTTACATAATGTTGTCCCGGATGTTTGCAGGTCTATTTCTCAACTGGTTTGCTGGTGCTAATAAATGTGCTATTAATTTTTTTGAAAGATAGAAAACTTTACATTTGGTATACCTACATTTTTTAAAATCTGAATTAGAGTCCTCCGAACATCTATGCTCCTAAATTCTTCAGTCAGTACTGCTGCAAAATACTTTAACGTTGGGCAAAATGGAGGACTTTTTTGAGCAATGGATTGAGAAGTTTACCTTAGAAGTGTCTGCCATTATAGAAACATCACTATTTCTAAAAGACGTTTTGGAAAAGGAACAAGTTATACTGGACAAGACTAAGACAGATATTCAGGATATGCAAATGAAACTGGTTAATGTTTTATTTATTAAAAGGGATACATAGATGACAAATCAAGAGTGACAACTTTTGGACAACTTTCTTAAGTTGGATTTAAAACAGAGACCTGTTAAAGTTTTGAAAAAAAAAATCTGAAAAGGGACAAAGAAAAAAATGAAAAGGAAAAAAAAGCTTTAGAATATTGTTTGAAGGGATTAAAGCTCAAGATTGTTAAAAATAAAAGCAAGGAATATAAAGTGGGTTTATTTGATCAAGATTAAAATATAAGTATTGTTAATTCTGGTAATACTTAATGGACTTTTGCTGACTAGGACAGAAAGGGAAGTTTTTTAAGGATCTTTTTATATAGAAGTATGAGATATGGGATGAAGAGATTGTTCTAAGAGAAGGTGGCAAATTGTTAAACTTGTTCATATTGGTGATGAAGGAGGACGTTACTTCTTTTCCCTTTGTTTTCTATTTGTTTTGTTTTCTTTATGCATTTTCTACTTTTTATGCTCTTATTTTTGTAGTTAATACTAGTTTTTATCTATGTAGTTGTAACTTTTAATAAAAGTATTATAAAAAGGGAAAAGAAATACATTTATACATCAAACCCACAATGGACCAGGATGGTAGATTACAGGATGATGATGATGATGATGATGATGATGATGATGATGATAATAATAATAATAATAATAATAATAATAATAATAATAATAATAATAAAGTTGGAAGGGACCTTGGAGGTCATCTAATCCAACCCCCTGCTCAGGCAGGAAACCTTATACCATTTTAAACAAATGGCTGTCCAGTCTCTTCTTAAAAACTTCCAATGTTGGAGCATTCACCACTTCTGGGGGCAGGTTGTTCCACTGGTTAATTGTTCTCACTGTCAGGAAGTTTCTCCTTAGTTCTAAGTTGCTTCTCTCCTTGATTAGTTTCCATCCGTTGCTTCTTGTCCTGCCTTCAGGCACCTTGGAAAATAGCTTGACTCCCTCTTCTTTGTGGCAGCCCCTGAGATATTGGAACACAGATGCCTTGACACTATAATGAATGAGTAAAGACCATTTGAATAGGTCACTTCATGGACAGACAACTATTGAAATAGATGAAATGGCCTATTTGCATTGCTGTTTGTGAAATAATACTATTTCTTGAAAAGGCAGCCATTTCCACTATTTGTTTATGATAGGGTTTGATTTTGATTGCTCTTGCTTATCACAAGTAAGTTTATAAAAGGCATTTCACTTCAGAAGCTGGGAGGACCTGTTTTGGAGCTTAATATGGGCTGAATCTGTTCTGGATTCCTTTCATTAAGCCATGGGATCTTGTCGGACCCAGGGCTTAATGGATCTTGTCATGTGTACTTTGTTGTAACATCTCTCTTAGCCTAAACAACCCTGTCAGCCTTTTGCAATGAATGAAAATCTTGGCTATTCCCCAAAGGAATCTGGGTCAGGACATTAAGCCAGCTCTGTCAGCTGATATTGTTTTTCTGTAAATGAGAATTGCTAAGATATTTATTATTTCATTTAATTTAATTTGTATGTCACTTATAGACATTTATTTATTTATTTATTTGGGTTTGTATGCCGCTCCTCTCCGGGGACTCGGAGCGGCTAACAACATATATATAACAGAAAATACAATATAAAAACCCAAACAAGATATCTAAAAACCAATAAAAAAAACACACATTCAATGCAACAATCAACTACAATCATCCCCAGGCTTACCGGCAAAGATGAGTTTTTAGGTTTTTCCGGAAGGCCGGGAGAGTTGGAGAAACGCGAACTTCAGGAGGCAGTTGGTTCCAGAGGGCGGGCGCCACAACAGAGAAAGCCCTCCCCCTAGGACCCGCCAGACGACATTGTTTCGCTGACGGGACCCGGAGGAGGCCGACCCTGTGCGCTCTCACCGGCCGTAGAGAAGTATGTGGCAGAAGGCGGTCCCGTAAGTATCCTGGTCCCATGCCATGAAGGGCTTTATAGATAATAACCAACACCTTGAATTGGGCTCGGAGACCAATAGGCAACCAATGCAGCATGCGGAGAGTTGATGAAATGTGGGCACAACGAGGAAGGCCCACAACTGCTCGCGCAGCTGCATTTTGCACTAATTGTAGTCTCCAAACACTCTTCAAGGGTAGCCCCATGTAGAGAGCAACCATGATATGGGCAACCACGTAAATCATATGGTAAAAATTTTAGAAAGGTTTTGATACTCTTTTCTGCACTGCAACAAAGTTGCCTTGGGAATAGCCAGCCAAAGCTAAGAATACTTGTGTGTCAAGAAAAAAGCCATATCAGCCTAAACATTCCTGCATATTAAATTTTAGAATACCATTTCAAGTAGTTACAAGCAAATAAAATTACTTGTTAGTAACAATTAACATGGTGTAATCCTGCAGTGAAGCAAGAAAAGTCCAAGTGAAAAGAAAGAATAGGGGTGACATGATAGCAGTGTTCCAATATTTGAGGGGCTGCCACAAGGAAGAGGGGGTCAACATATTCTGCAAAGCACCGGAAGGCAAGACAAGAAACAATGGATGGAAACTAATCAAGGAAAGAAACAATCTAGAACTAAGGAGAAATTTCCTAATGGCAAGAACAATTAATCAGTGGAATGGCCTGCCTTCAGAAGTTGTGGATGCTCCATCACTGGAGACTTTAAAGAAGAGACTGGACAGCCATTTGTCTGGAATGATATAGGGAATCCTCCCTGAGCAGGGGGTTGGACTAGAAGGCCTCCAAGGTCCCTTCCAACTCTATTATTCTGTTAAGTGACATTTCAGTACAAGCATAATATCACAAGGATATAGGCATATATATGTAACTGAGCACTTCTACAAAATCTATAGATTATGGCAAGTCATCTATATCTTTTTCCTCTCAGGTGAACATAATGAGATGGTTTAGCAGAACTGGCAACTGAAAGAACATTTACTTACTTAGCTTAATTTGGCAAATCAGGACAACTAGTAACACACATACACAAAGAAACATACAACTTGCTATTTCCAACCAGCCATCAATCAGTTGACTGTCAGTACAAGTCTTTTTTCCACCCCAGATTTTCTACAATCCTTAAAAATAATCATAATCAAAAGAAATCTTTTCAAACAAATATCTCAACACATGAAATATGATAAATTGTCTATAGTTAATCCTCATACATCCTTCATAGTACTCAATGTATCAAAAACCCCAAGGCAACTTTACCTCTTAGTCTCAACTCTTCTACGGTTAATTTGACTTTTTCCAGGTGTTAATCTATTTAAGTCAAAAACAATCCAAAAACATTATGACATTTTAAAAACCAAGACATTTATTATGGCATAAAGTTCAACCATGACTCATTTCTGATGAAAAATACACAAATAATATACACTTTGTAACACACAAAAATACACAAAGGCTTTATGCCATTCTAAGTGTGCTAAGTTTTAAGAGTGGAGCAAAGCTCTTTATTGCCAACGGGACTTTGTTCACTTAACCTTATTTTTTGTGATTTTTGTCATTTACTTGAACAATCAGTCATTCTTATTTTTAAACATCAATAGGAGCAAGTCAGTCCATGATATACTAGACACACTGAATCATTTTGTTAGTTTATGGAATGGTTTGCTTCATTCCTTCTTTTCTACTTGCACTGTATCTGAGTATCTTTATCTCTTAACTACAGATCAGGGTCACTCAAGTTAATGTTAAATGAGAGTTGGTTGAAAAAGAGTTGAAAAAGAGAAAAATAGGCCTAAATGTTAAAAGATATAATTTGGGGAGGGAGACAGAGAGATGGAGAGGTCTTTTACCCCTATAATTAATTCTATTTGTTATGGGACTGGGAACTTTTCTGTGAAATCTGGCAAAGTGGGTTGGCCTTTGTGTTTCTCCATAAGAGGGTTGGAGTGAGTAAAGATGATGGGGTTGAACCACTAAGACTCAAGTGGACTGTGAAAGGGGCTTTGGATTTTCCCAGGCACAGCTGAATCCATTATGTTACTCGGTAGTGTGACGTTTTCCCATCGCCATGGGTTAACTTCTCAAGGGAAATTCTGTCAATGCTCAACCAGTTCTACAGTACATTTCAAATGGAAACCATTTGATTTTGACCAATTCTATCAGATATACATCCTGAGATATTCAGCAGGGTCTAACATACAGGAAGAGAACATTATAATTGGATTAAGGATCAGATAAACAGGCTAGTTTTTCTAAAACATGGTATCAGGGGACATGACATCCCAATGCACCCAATGTAACAAATTTAAAAAAAAACAACTAATTATTTTCCAGAATCTATACAATATGTTAACTTTACTTCCCCCTTCTCCCTGTCCATTATATTTGGAAATATTTCAATATTATATAAATTACATGCCAACATTTTGTAAGACATAATTACATTAGCTAAGTCATTATAGTTGATTGTTATTGTATTTATTGGCATTATTCTCTTTTTTTCATGTAAATGTATCCCTCTTCCCAGTTTCTGGATGCTATTCCCATCAGCATCACTACCATCCAAATGTCCCTTAGAATGCTTCATCACCTTCCTAACAACAAAAATGACAGTTGTTTCCTGATGGCTGCTTCTTCTACATGTGTATAATACTACATGTATTAGTGCGAATTAGAAGCTATTTCTATCAGTAGCTACACCTTTGTCAGTCCCACTAGGTAGACCAGACCATATAATCAACTACTTTTATTGAGATTGGCTATAATAACATAATCTGTCAAGACTGATTGTTCTGTACATTTCCTTCCTTTTTACTGTATGATCCAGTGAATTAGGAAGGTGTCTGCTTGACCCACTTCCAAATATTCTTTTTCTGTTCTGGACATTAAAAAAAATGTTTCAGCCCCTTGTAAATGGTTCATGCATATTTCTGTCAGGTCATCTTGCTTAATTTCTATGAATGTAAGCTATTATTTTAGCAATTTGACCGTAGCCAACATAGTTGGACATTGACCAATTAGACTGTATTTCAAATCCCAGATTGACCAGGAAAACTTCAGTTCAAACTCTAGCCCTTATTTTACTTTAATCCACCTTGCAGGAGGATAAAATTAGGTGAGCCATGTATATATATTACATAAAATATAATGGATAATTAAAGATAGTAGAGTAGAAATAGTTTATTGGCAAAGCAAAGTTTGATAAAGAGTCACTTGGTTGAAATGGGTGGCTGTGGAAATTAATTAATTAATTAAAAACATACCAAAGCAATTAGAAAGCTACATTCTCAGAAACATCTGTTTCTTTGAATAACCTATAATAAAATTATATATACATGATTGTATGTTCAAAGTTCAACTATGGAATTCATTTCTTTAAAGATAAACACATTAATGAATCTTCATAGGGAGTTCCCTTCACCTAGTGGTGGGATTCAGCTAGTTCGCACCAGTTCGGCAGAACCGGTAGCTAATTTTTTGTTGCCCAGGTCCAGAATGGACTTCCGGAAGCAGCATCCAGACAGAGAACCATATTTGAATCCCATCACTGCCTTCACCCAAAGGGGCTCTCCCACCTATTCCTTCCTCTGTGTTCCTGGAAGAGGAATGGTGGAGCTTTGTGCAATAGTCTGAATCACAATACTGAATGGGAACACAATGGTGTGTGTGGGAAACTATGTTATAGTTGAACGTTCAACCATCTTGCATGAATAAAAAAAGATCTACTCACATTTCTTTGGATCCAAAGCACTGACTGACTGGAATTTGAGACATGATTTAGGCAATGGTATGTATCACATACTTTCTCCAACCTTTTTCTATGACATTAACAAGGTTTGGGATTAAATTAGATGTGGCATGTGTTAAGGAATTGTGGTTTACTTTGTTTTTCTTTAAAAAACAATTATGATCAATTCTAAACCAAAATAAAGCTGCCAAGTAGTAAGTGAGGGGGGTTAACTTTTTAAATACCTTATTATATTTTTGAAAAGCTTCCTCCCCCATACACATAAACCCCATATTTTTGCAATTTGTCTTAATTTGGGAAAATATAGCATGACAATGTAGTTGCTAATAGTTTTTTCCAAAGGGCAAAAAGCTGCTTAAATATAGTATACAGAAATTGATGAAGATAAACCCCATTATTCCATAATGTGTACTTGATCCCATTAATGCTGCATGATGTTTTTTGTAAAAGAATAGAAAACTGAAAATTTGAATCACAAAATTTGAATTTGAATCACACATTGAATTTTGTTTCAAGAAATATTTACCAAGACAGATTATATTTATATATTGATTGTATACCATGTCATTGTAACTAAATAAATTTTCCAAATATTAATGCAACTTATGAATTAGAAGAGAAAGAGGAAAAGTGAGAGAGAGGAGGAGGAGGAGGAGGAGGAGGAGGAGGAAGAGGAGGAAGAGGAGGAAAACTTTATTATTTGTGTACATGAAGGAGAAAGAATATTTTGAAACAGGTGAATCCTACAGGTAGATCTTTGAATCATCTCAAAGGTGTATAGGATAAGAACAAGGCTAGCAGATAGATTGGAAATCAAAAGAAGAATGCAGTAGCAATTCCATGACTGCAAGGAGTCAAGCTCAACTCAGCAATTTAATCTCCTATATTGTTTCAGGTGGCTTTCATCCTAATCTCTTTTAGGTGGCTTTCAGCCTAACCTCAAACTTTTATTTGCTACATCAAAATCATTCATCTTTTATCCAGATGCCTGAGTCTTAGGTATATGCAGATGTTCATCTCTTTCAAGATAAGTGCTGATATTTAAGTGCTCATGTACCACTAAATCTACTACCTTCAGAAATCCATCAGCAAAAGGGTACCCAGGATCGAATCCAAAGTTTTGTGTATATGGACATGTATACACATATACATCAATACACCATTGCAAATACTCGAATTTCAGGGAGAGATCAACGTCATTTTATTTAAACTTCATTTGCTGTTTCTCCAGGAAAATACTTGGCATGTTGAGTGATAAAGTGGCAGGTTATTTTAAATGGGCAATAAATGGTGCAACTGGAATAATGAGGGGCTGGGGGCTGGCAAATAGCAATAGCACTTAGACTTATATACCACACATACATACATACATACATATATACCATGGCTTATTTTAACCTTAGGGGAAAAACTGACAGAATGTGGCTTTTTTCCTGGTTAAATTGACTTTCTACTGTATTCATCAGAAAACTACCATACACTTAAATGGCTAATAGAAGCAAGGCAGATGCCAACCTTGAGCATGCCATCAGCCAGGTAATTGATGAAGCATAGTAATTGTGTCTATGGCAACAACTGGGCCTTACAGCCATTCATTTAGTGACCATTCAAAGTTACAATGGCACTGAAAAAAAGTTACTTATGACCAGTTTTCTTGCTTATGTCCATTGCAGCATCCCCAGGGTCACGTGACATTTTTGGGGTTCAGTTTACAGCACTCACTGAGCAGCTTACAGCATCAGCGTTTTTTCCCCAACAATATGGGTCCTCATTTTACTGATCTCGGAAGGATGGAAGGCTGAGTCAACCTCCAGCCTGTCAGGATTGAACTCCTGGCTGTGGGCAGAGTTAGCCTGTAAAATCACATTCTAACCACTGTGCCAGTGATTAGAATGCAGTATTGTAGGCTAACCCAAATAGGCTGGGTATCAATAAATAATAAGATCTTGTATGCAGGAATTTCATAGAGCCATCAATGAGATAGTGATGGCAGGGGAAAAAAAGTATCCCTTTTAGTTTAAATCAGGAATTCAGAAGGATTCAGTAGTGGAATGGACTTTGCAAACATACCTATGTAAAATGACATAGGCAAAAATGTAATGGAGTCAAGACATGGAAATTAAATAATATGCATTTGTTTATTTGTTTGTTTGTTTAACTTCTTTGCCAGCCATCTCACCAAGGTAATTCTGGGCAGCTAACTGTCATTCAATAAGGTACTATTGTTGTTGTTGTTAATTGCGAAGTTGTGTCCAACCCATTGCGACCCCATGGACAATGTTCCTCCAGGTCTTCCTGCCCTCTACCATCTTCTGGAGTCCATTTAACTTCATGCCTACTGCTTCAGTGACTCCATCCAGCCACCTCATTCTCTGTCGTCCCCTTCTTCTATTGCCCTCAATCTTTCCCAGCATTGGGCTCTTCTCCAGTGAGTCCTTCCTTCTCATTAGGTGGCCAAAGTATTTGAGTTTCAACTTCAGGATCTGGCCTTCTAAAGAGCAGTCAGGGTTGATCTCTTCTAGGACTGACCGTTTTGAATGCCTTGCAGTCCAGGGGACTCGCAGGAGTCTTCTCCAGCACCATAGTTCAAAGGCCTCAATTCTTTGTTGCTCAGACTTTCTTATGGTCCAACTTTCACATCCATACATTGCAACTGGGAAAACCATGGCCTTGACTATACGCACTTTTGTTGGCAGGGTGATGTCTCTGCTTTTTAGTATGCTGTCTAGATTTGCCATAGCTTTCCTCCCCAGGAGCAAACATCTTTTAATTTCTTGGCTGCAGTCCCCATCTGAGGTGATCTTGGAGCCCAGGAAAATAAAATCTGTCACTACCTCCATTTCTTTCCCATCTATTTGCCAGGAATTGAGAGGGCCAGATGCCATGATTTTGGTTTTCTTAATGTTGAGTTTCAAGCCATAAAAAGCATTAAAATGATAAATAAAGACCATAATTTAAAATTCAGTTAAAATCCAATTAACCAAGATGGAGCGGTAGGGAGTGAAGTGCACACAGGGAGGAGATGGGGTCTGTCTAACCCATTAACCACCTCCAAGATGCCACTCATTGAGCTGGCAGAGCCAAGTTTGCATGTTCCAGCGGGTGGGTGCCACAGCAGAAAAGAATCTTCTCCTGGATCCTGCAAGATGCAATTCCTTGACCAACAGGGTCTGCCAGAGTGAATGGGGCAGGATAATCTCCACTGGGGGTGGAGAGGTTGAATATCAGCTTCTGCCAGACCTATGATACTCCTTCCTTATATTCTCCAATCTTTTTAAAAATAGAAAAGAGCCCAAATTGGATGGGCCATTATTTATCCATGGTCTGTGGCTTTTGCACACCTGCTATAAATCTAGGCCAAATGCAAGTCACACTTATAAGAAGCAATAACTCTGTCCTGTCCAGGGAGCCATGTAAATTAGAAACTTGAGATAGGGGCAGCATGCTTACAGGGGAAGTTCTGAAGAACCACAGGGCTGTATCGTAATGGATCACTTTGCATACAACTCAGTCTAATTCTTGCCACCTTTAATGAAAAACTGCTGCTGGATATTGATTTACACTTGAGATCCCACCGGTCAAGGTAAAGAAAACTTATTTTAGTTGGCTGAGTACTTATTCACCATGGACGTTCTACCACAAGTCTTTGCATCATCCCACAATCAGTCCTTCACCTGAATAATGTTTCTTTAATAACAGAATTGCTGTTGTTGTTTTTTCTGATTGTGTTGTTGTGTATTTGAATTAAAAATAAGCCCATTATATGCTAGGTCTATTACTTGCAATTGGATGAATTAAACAAGAAAACAAGATCAGAAGAAGACCAGGAATATAATAGCCAGGGCTTTTTTTGTCATAGAACGCTCAGAACGGAGTTCCGGCACCTTTTTTGGATGGAACCTTGTAGGGTAGGAAAGGCAGGTTGTATGACGTGTGTGAGTTCTGGCACTTTTTTTTTTTTTTTTACAAATAAAGGACTGATAATAGCAACAGCATTTAGACTTATATACCACTTAAAAGTCCTCTCTAAGTGGTTTAAAGAGTCAGCATATTGCCCCCAACAATCCGAGTCCTGGTTTTACTGGCCTCGGAAGGATGGAAGGCTGAGTCAACCTTGAGCTGGTTAGGATCAAACTCCTGGCAATGGGCAGAGTTAGCCTGCAATACTGCATTCTAACTGCTGTACCACCATGTTCCTTTCTTGCAGATTCAACCAACAGATCCCTGTTCAGTTCCTTTCTTGCAGATTCAACCAACAGATCCCTGGAAACTTTCCAGCAGCATATAATTCTGAGTCTTCTTTGGGGGCTCTGAAGTTCTATACCAAAGGCTAGAAATTATTTTAGATTCAGTTGTATTCAGGATCCCTACCTGGGACTTTGATATGGGTCTTTTCCAGTGTTGACTTTGCTATTTGGGCCTAGCAGCAACTTAGTTTGCCCAGGTTTTGCACTGAGTTGTGGACTACGTTTATTATTTCTCTACTGGAATTAAGAACATTCCTATCATTATAAGTCACAATCAAAGCTATACAAGAAGGTAAGAATTTTTTAAAATTATATTTATTTTTATTTATTTTTATTTATTTTTCGGATTTGTATGCCGCTCCTCTCCGCAGACTCGGAGCGGCTCACAACATACAAATAAACAATTCAATATAAATCCGAAAAAACATTAAAAATAAACCCCACACATACTCCTCAGTCACACCACAATCAACAATCATCCCCAGGCCTGCCGGCAGAGGTAGGTTTTTAAATTCTTTCAGAAGGCCGGGAGAGTCGGAGAAACGCGGACTTCAGGAGGTAGTTTGTTCCAGAGGGTGGGCGCCACAACAGAGAAGGCCCTCCCCCTAGGGCCCGCCAGACGACATTGTTTCGCTGACGGGACCCAGAGGAGGCCTACCCTGTGCGCTCTCACCGGTCGAAGGGAAGTATATGGCAGAAGACGGTCCCGTAAGTAGATTTTGAGTAGATCCCATAAAACGGACACATATTTACTATAGTTAGTGCTATTAGTAATAACAGTACTCTATCTTATTTTTTGTTTTTTCTTTGAGTGCCACTTGGTATAAAAAGAGAATCTTGAAGAAATGATAGCAATATGTATAGTACATACATAAATACATATATACATACACACACACATACATACATACATACATATATACATACATACAGTGCTTATTTTGTAAGAAAAAAGGTGTCAGAACTCACATCTTGTTAATCTTTTATTTACCTTTTGCATGTAGTCAATCACTGTACACACACCCACACACATTAGTTGTGTAACAAAACATAATGGTCGTCACCCGCAGTAAGCACTCAGCACGACCACATGACCATTCACCAGGATAAAGTTCAAAAGAATTCCAAGTTTATTCCATGAAATCTATACATAAGAATCTGAACTACTAATAGTCATAGTGAATTAGCACCAGATAAGAGTCAATGGACTTCAAGGGGGGGTTGAACTTAGGTCCCTTACAGTGGTGTAGTGACTCCAAACTGATGATGTATTTAACCCTGTAGTAGCTTGGTTATCTACTACAAATAGGACAACAGCAAGAGGACCTACTTCCTCTTAGACAGAACTCACCTGCATGGATCTCTGTCATGGGCAAGTAGATGCTGGCCAAGGGCAGCAGTTTGATAATGGACTCCATGGTTGCTATCATTTGGGGGGGGTAGACCTCAGGCTATCTGGAATGGAGTCCCCGGGGAGCAAAGGGGGAGTCCCTTGCTGGAGGAATGGGCTGGAACACTACCTCATGCCTGTCCCATGCCTGTCCAGCCAGGAAGAGGAACCCTCAAATGGAGAACTGATTTACCCCTTCAATGAACGGAGAGTGTTGTACACACACCCACACACATAGTTGGGTAACGAAACATAACGGTCGTTGCACTCAGCGCGCAACCACATGACCAGTCACAAGCCGAGCAGTACCACAAGCCAAGCATCTGGACAAAGTACGCATGCATTGGACTCGCCACACAAGCAGCCCACATGCACCGACACACAAGCAGCCCACATGCACCATTTTAATGATTTTGCCACCAACCTGCTACACTCGACAGGCCGATTCAAGTCCATGTGGACCAAACATCAAATTTTCAAAAGTTACTTTTAAAACTTGGAAAATCTGTCAAAAAAAGGTGCTGGAACTCCGTTCTGGTGAGTTCTATGACAAAAAAAGCACTACATACATACATACCGGTACATACATACATACATACATACATACATACATACATACATACATACATAGTTATAAAGGCATTGTGGTGATAGATGGAAAAGATTATTCTATATTTTTTTCAGATTATTTTCATTCTCCTAAAATAAAGTATATTCCACTTTTAGCAAATGGCAATCAGAACTGGAGGGATTTGATTTCTACTCCCCTTTACTATTTCTTCTCTTAAACATTCTCTATTTTCTTTCTCTTAGTTCTAGTTCCTATTTTAGTTATTATGTAAAGTGACCCTGGAAGCTGCAGACTTCTGAAGACTGCTTTATAAATGGCTCTGCAGAAATAGTCATCTCCCATTATACGCTCCTCCCCCCATTGCTGCTGTCCACTTACAGAACCTTTATATTTCTTTCTCTTTTTTTTTATTTAATGTGTTTGTTGTGCAACCAGAGGGGAAAAAAACCTGTTCCTGCAAGTAAGGTGCCTTGGGAAATGAAGTGACTGTGACTTCCTTGAAAATGCATTGCTTCCCCCCCCCCCAAAGTATAAAATCTCCCCCAAGAAAGTTCTCTGTAGATTCCCCTCAATTTACCAGAACAGTTCAGAGCCTGAATTAGGAGACTTAACTCCTGCATTTCTGAACCAAAGGCGATTTCAATCTGATTATCTTGACTTTCTTCCAAATCTCGTGGTTCTTCTCCAACTTTCATTGAAACAGCAAAGAAAGAAACACAAGAGGGTGGAGAGGAAGGCAGGGAGGGGGGAAAAAAACCCAACCAGCCATGAATGGGTAATCTGTTGCTTCAAAATTGTCCATTTTCTCAAGTACTTAACCCATGAAGTGACACAGAATAAGACAGAAAAGGAAAGGCTTTCTTTTTTTTCCCTTTTTTGCCCTCTTTTTTTTTTTTCCAGGAGGAGAAACTACAATGTGGTTAATGAAGACCAGAGGTTGCACCAAGTTTGCTGGTGGTCCTTTAGTTATGAATGACAGAAAAGTGGGCTAAATGCTTAGGTTAAGTCCACAAAACAGTCATGTGTTTATTTTTCAAAGGCATGTTATGTACAAGAGGCTGCTATCTGAAAGAGCACCAGGGGAGGGCTAAGGCAGTCCATTCAGTGTTGAATTCCTTTGCCTATTCTGAAAGGCCAGGAAAAAGTTAATCACTGATAGATTTTCCCAGTTTTTCCCACTTTATCTCTGTGATCAATTTTGGATTGTACATGGAAGCAAGACATGAATGCATCATCCAGATTAAAAAGGAAGGTCTCTTTTGCTCATTGTCTCTGTCTGTCTGTCTGTCTCTCTGTCTCTGTCTCTGTCTATATGTCTCTGTCTATATGTCTCTGTTTCTCTATGTGTGTCTGTGTCTGTTTCTGTGTGTGTTTGCTATGATTCCTTGTGACTACATGGACAAATCTATCATAGTCCTTTGTCTTCCAGTAAAAATCTATAGCTCTTTCATTGACATTTGAAAAATCATTTTTGAATTTCTGTCCAACTTTTCTTTCTCTTTTTGTTTAACTTCTATATAGCAAAGAACAAGCATAATCAGCTTTTCTAATCCATAATTTGCTCACCTAACATCATTACTTCAAGACAGCTATTGAATTTTATTTAGCCCAGAACTGATTGGTTGTTCTTCTGCTCCATGGTCTTCTCAGTAATCGTCCATAAATTCATAATTTCAATGCAACTAGCTTTTTTCTTGGGATCTAGGTAGTTTTCACAGGCATTCATGGTTTCTAGAAAGACCACTCTTGTAACTTCACTGGATGTTGCTGTCCTTGAAATGTGGGAATGGAGTTTGTCTGGGATAATTAAGGAGAAACATAGTTTTACCTACATATGTTATTATGAAAGTTCTTCATAATATTCTCCAGCATGGGTGGATTCCGAATCCACCTATGGGTATCCAAAGCCTGCTACCCAATCACAGACTAGGTCCGAAATTTAGCTCCGCCTCCTGGCTTCCTTCCCCAGTTTTTCCTAGTCTGAAGCCCAAGAACAGCTCTTCTCGGTAGCTCCGGTAGAAAGAAAGTTTTTCTGTTTAAACAAGGACTGGTAAAGTAGAATTAGGGTTCAATTTGTTTAGAGTAGATTGGACAATCGAAATTTAGGCAGTTGGAATTTTTTTGGTACTGTTTTTTTGGACGACTTGGGACCTTCGGCCCAATCCTCCTCCCCCTCCGGCGGGAGAGCGGGAGCGACCGCCCAAGGCCAGGGGCCTTGGGAGAAAAGCCGGGGAGTCGCAAAGGAACTTCCCAGGAAATCCCGAGGGCTCCCAGGAGGCCGCCAGGCAACCCACCGGACGGCAGACGTCGAGGAGGAGGACTTCGCCAGAGGCCGTCGACGGATCGTCGCAGATTAGCGGAGGACCGCTGCAACAAACCGCAAGTGGGGTTGTTTAAAGGCGGGGAGGAGGCCGCCGACTCACCGGAGGCGGTGAAGGAAGGCGGGAGTCGTTTTTAAGATAAACAGGTAGCCCGGGGCCGGTAGAAGGCATTCACCGCGTGGTCGGGAGCGCAGAGCTCCGACCAAAAAATTGGCGCGGCGGCCATCTTGAAAAAGGGGAGGTCCCGGCTACTGGCGCGAATCGCCATTTTGGAAAGGGGGCGTCACCGGACAGCCCCTGCTGCCTGATTGGTTTTCGCTGCTAGGGGCGCGAAAGTTTGGATAAGAAGAGGGCGGGGAAAGCCTCTCTGTTGTTTCCTTTGTTTACTCCCGTCGGGCCTGGGCCTAGGGGAGACGGGGGCAGGAAGGCCGGCAGAGGTGATCGGATTCACCGTGATTTAAGGAATTAAGCGACCGAAGAGGCCACCGGTCGTCGTGAGTGGGTGATTGAGGCGGTGTGGGCGATAGAGCTTCCCAGTTCTCCACCCAGCCGTGCAAGAGGAGGGACACAGTCTCTCTAACTGCCGGTTTCTGCCGGGCCGCCCTACTTCGAGCTGCAGCATGGCCATGCCTGATGGCACTCTGGCCCAAGCCTCAGTGCCTCCCTCGTCACCGCCCCACAGACCAGAGGAAACGGGGGGGGGCAAGAAGAAGGCCAAGACGAAGCATCTAGCCGAGCCTTCCAAGGCTGCTGAGCGGCAGGCCATGAGGAGGCACCAGGCCTTGGAGAAGGAGTTCGCCAAGGCCCAGAGGAGCAGAACCAGCAGAACGGAGAGACCAGATCTGTCTCTCATGGAAGCTCAAAGCAGCTTTGCCTCCTCGGAATCCACCCCCAGAGAATGGCCTATAAGGGGGGAGACGGAAGGGGAGTTGTCCCCCATCTCGGTGCCGTCCTCCCCAGCACACTCAGAACCTACCACCAGCCAGGAGACTGGAAGCAGAGGTAGGAAACGAAAGAGGTCTGGTAAGTGGTCATCCCAACTTCACTCCATCTTGCAGGAGGCTCTGGAACATCTACAGCCTTCGAGGAGGGAGTCTCCTCCTCGCAGGGGTCCCTCATCACGAAGGCAGGCACACAGGGGGGGGACAAGGTATTGTTCCATGACTCTGACGATTCTGAAGCCTCTTCACAGGTAGCAGACGAGGAGCTGGAGGAATGGGAGGAGGAAGGAGCGCTGCTGTCAGAGAATGAGCAGACAGAGCAGCAAACTACTCAGGTTTCGGGTCTATTCGACCACACCTTTTTCACCTCCCTCTTGATAAAGATATGCTCCGCACTCGATCTGCCAGCCAAAACGAAGGAGACCAGACCACCGTCCTCAGAGGAGGAGGATGCTAAGGACCCCCTGATGTCCTCTCCTGTATCGGAGGTCATACAGATCCCTTGCACTAAGGTGTTCAGGTCATCGGTAAGGTCCCAGTGGTCCAACCTGGGCTCTATTCCGGCACCAGGCGGTATAGAGAAAAAGTTGTTTAACGTATGCAGCCCCCTGGCTTCCCTTATAGAGGTACCACAGGTGGACGCACCACTAATCTCTCTGTTTTCTTCCTCAGCCATCCCGGGGGACATGTCAGAGGCAATGAAGGCGGAGGAGAAGAAGGTAGAACTCTCCCTCCGCAGAGCACATCACTCAGTGGCCTGGGCAATCAGGGCCTCATCCTCGGCATCGGTGTTCTCCAGGGCAGCAATTAGGTGGCTGCGGGAGCTCCAGGCAAGCGTTCCACCAGATCAGGTGCGCATACAGCAGACGCTGACCAAGCTGCGCATGACAGCGGAGTTCACGGCGGACGCCACAATGTTCGCTTCACGATACGCAGCCAGAACCATCGCAAGTACAGTAGCGGTGAGGAGACTCAACTGGCTAAGAAATTGGAAGACAGACCTAAAGTCAAAATGGCGCTTGGCCACATCTAAGTATTCGGGATCGAAACTATTTGGAGCGATCCTGGATCCTTACGTGATTGAGGACAAGACCAAGAGGAAGGTGTTAGCACACCCCTCCAAAAAGACAGACAGGGCAGGCCAAGACTTCCGCAGACTGGGTTCCCGCCAGAACGGGAGTGGGGAATGGAGACAGCCCTTTCAAGGGGGACGGTCCTGGGAAGGGCCCAGAACTCCGCGCACCTTCTCATACAGGCAGGAGCGCGGCCAGGACCGTCCAGCCTCTGGCAGGGGCCAACCTTCCAAACGCCCCTTTAAAGGGGGGGGAGGACGGCCCTATAGACGCTTCAAGTGACGCCTGGGGCAGCCCAATAGGGGGTCGTCTGGCGTCATTCAGCCAAGCATGGCAGACGACCACAACGGACGCCTGGGTCAGGGAGACGGTAGCCCAGGGTCTAGCGATAGAATTTTACTCCATTCCACCGGACCACTTCATAAGGTGCCCACTGTCTCGCAACAAGGCCAAGGCGGGCCTTCTAGATCAGGCCATAAAGCACCTGGAGGAAATAAGGGCGATAGAGCCGGTCCCTCCAGGGCAGGAAGGAAGGGGGTTTTACTCCATCCTTTTCCTGGTTCCGAAGTCATCCGGGGATTGGAGGGCCATACTGGATCTCAAACGTCTCAATCACCATGTAGTGTACAGGAAGTTCAAAATGCAGTCCCTCAGGTCCATTCTGGCCAGCATACGAAGAGGGGACCTGCTGGCATCCATAGACCTCACAGAGGCCTATCTTCACATCCCAATAAGGTTGGAACACAGAAGGTTTCTCAGATTCTGTTACAGGGACCGACACTACCAGTACAGGGCCCTACCATTCGGCCTGTCCTCGGCACCCAGAGTGTTCACGAAGATTCTGGCAGCACTGGGAGCGCATCTACGCATGATACCGGTAAGAGTCCAATGCTATTTGGACGACATCCTGATACTGTCGGGTTCCCACCAGGCAGCTCTGACAGACATCCAGATCACCATAGACACCCTCCAGACGCATGGCTTCTCAGTAAACCACAAGAAAAGCCAGCTCACACCTTCAAGGAGGCTCCTACACCTGGGAGCCATCATAGACTCAGAGCAGGGCATGGTGTATCTTTCACAGGAGCGGCGGGAGAGCCTGTGGAAGCTAGCACTTCTGGTAACACGGAGGAGGATGGCCTCCATAGTACAGCTCTCCCAGCTCTTGGGAAAGATGATTTCATGCCTGGGCATAGTCCCGTGGGCAAGGCTCCACTCCAGAAGCCTCCAGTGGCTTCTACTCCCTTACCAGAGGCAGAACCAGAGCGCGTCGTCCAAGAGGGTCAGGGTTCCACCCCAGGTCATAGCATCCCTCAGATGGTGGAGGTCAGGCGCCCTAAGAAGGGGCACCCCGCTCAGGGAGCCAGACAGGATCACGGTCACGACCGACGCAAGCCTGTTCGGGTGGGGGGCCCACTCCGAGGACAGAATAGCCCAAGGGAGGTGGAACAAGGAGGACCTACAGCACAGGATCAATTGGCTCGAACTGAGGGCCATACACCTGGCCCTGCGAAAATTCTCAGCCCATTTGTCAGGGAACCATGTGCTAGTCCTGACGGACAATGTAACAGCAAAAGCACATGTAAACAAGCAGGGCGGGACCAGGTCAGCGGCACTCATGAAGGAAGCCAGGGACCTGGGCCTTTGGGCAGAACAGCACCTGGCCTCGCTCAGGGCAGAACACATATCGGGGGAGGCAAACCATCAGGCAGACTCCCTCAGCAGAACAACGGTAGACCACGCAGAGTGGAGGCTGGCTCCGGAACTGTTCGAGGCAATCTCGGACAGGTTCGGCCGGCCCTGCCTGGACCTCTTCGCGTCTCCAACAAACACTCAAACTCAACGTTTCTTTTCCAGGTTCCAGACCCGGGGAGCGGAGGGGACGGACGCGCTCAGATGCAGGTGGCCCCAGGGGCTGCTGTACGCCTTCCCTCCTCCGCCCCTAATACAGGCAACAATTCGCAAACTGATTCTGGAAGAGGCGGAGGTGATACTAGTCGCCCCATACTGGCCGAGACGTCCATAGTTCGCAGACCTGGTAGATCTTTCACTCTCGCCAGTGTGGAGACTCCCTCCGAGCCTGGTATCTCTGAGCCAAGGGAAACTCCAACATCCAGACCCACAATGGCTCCAACTAGCCGCCTGGCACTTGAGCGGGAGGGCCTGAGTAGGCAGGCCTTCTCAGAGGAGGTCATCTCGGTCATACAGGATGCCCGTCGGCCCTCTACCAATAGGATATATGACGCCACCTGGAGGAATTTTTCCTCCTGGTGCAGCAGGCAGGGGTTAGACCCCATGTCAGTTACCATTCCAGATATCCTCCAGTACTTGTGGGATGGAATGGAGAGGGGGCTAGCGATCAACACCATCCATAGACAGGTAGCAGCCCTACAGACGGTCCTGGTCTGTGAGGATAGGGGAACGCTGTCGCAAAACCCGGCGGTGAGCGCATTCTTAAAAGGGGCCGCCAACAGACGGCCACCAACAGTTCACCGTTTCCCATCCTGGGACCTACACAAGGTACTACAGGCCCTAACTGCGGCTCCGTTCGAACCACTGGGAACCAGCTCACTCCGTTTTCTGACGCTGAAGGTGGCCTTTCTGGTGGCAATCACCTCGGCGAGACGGATTTCTGAATTGGGGGCCCTGTCGGTCCGTCCGGACCTGCTCACGTTTGCAGAGGGCAGGGTGACCCTGAGACTGGACCCAACATTCATTCCCAAGGTCAATACATGGTTTCACAGGGCTCAGGAACTGATCCTCCCGGACTTTTGTCCAAATCCCACACACCGTCTGGAAAGACAGTGGCACACCTTAGACGTGCGCAGGGCTCTGCGACACTACGTTAACAGAACAGCAACTTTCAGGAGATCAGAGGCGCTTTTCGTCTCCTATCACCCCTCTTCCAGGGGCCTGAAGGTATCCTCTTCGACTATTGGAAGATGGATCAGGGCATGCATAGCCAAGGCCTATGAATCATTGGACCTGCAGGTACCAAGTAACATTACAGCTCACTCCATGAGGAGCGCGGCCACATCGGCAGCTTGGCGCACGCAGGCACCACTGGAGGAAATTTGCAGAGCGGCCACGTGGGCCTCTCCGTCCTCCTTTGTTAGGAACTACAAGATAGACCAATTTGCTGCAGCTGAGGGCTCGTTTGGCAGGAGGAGCCTGCAGCAGATAGTGGAGTCCTAGTAAGAGATAGCCTAGACTCCCACCCAAAGGGACTCATGAGGGCTTGGGTACGTCCCATAGGTGGATTCGGAATCCACCCATGCTGGAGAAGAAGCGTTGGACTTACCTGAACGTCTTTTCTCAGCATGGGGGGATGGAGAATCCACGCCCTCCTCTAACTTGTCTAGGCAGGAACTCTCTTACAGGACACTGAGATGGAGCTACACGGTCCGACCTGATGAGGAGCTTCGCCTGTCAAAACTGGGGAAGGAAGCCAGGAGGCGGAGCTAAATTTCGGACCTAGTCTGTGATTGGGTAGCAGGCTTTGGATACCCATAGGTGGATTCTCCATCCCCCCATGCTGAGAAAAGACATTCAGGTAAGTCCAACGCTTCATTTCTTTTCTTTCTTTATAACACTAAATTAGATTCAGGATCATCTGGTAGAGTGGATTGGTATTTAGGATCCAAGTCATTGATCCTGCACAGTGAAATTGAAGACTTCTACTTGATTAGTAAACAGTTGTTTCCCCATATCAGGGCAAAAGGGCTAATCTGAAATATCCTAAACTTCCTGAATTTTTATCTTATGCACACTTCTGATAGATAGATAGATAGATAGATAGATAGATAGATAGATAGATAGATAGATAGATAGATAGATAGATAGATAGATAGATAGATAGACAGACAGACAGACAGATAGACAGACAGACAGACAGACAGACAGACAGACAGACAGACAGACAGAATATTGCTGATGTGACTGAAGATCTGATTTATTAAAATTGTTTTTCAGGGACCATTCTTTCTGTCTAGCTGCAGCTGCTTTTCAGCACCATTTTGACACTATCTCCTTATTTGTCCTCCCAAACCAAAGACTAATTTGAGCGCTGAATGATCTAATCCTATTGGTTTTGATGCCTCGGGTGTAGGTATGTTTATTAAAACACTATAGAACATGACATCATTGCATTCGTATGAGTTGCAAGAGGAAACAGTCTCAAGCAGGCGGCTGGGCAAATGAGAGCATATCTGTGAAAGCAAACAAGGAGAAGGAAGATTGAGTCAGGAAAGAGCAATATTGAAACAACATGAAGGGTTAGTGCTGATAATCCCTAATAAGGTCAGATGCATAATGGCAGGTGTGAAAACAAAACGAAGCAAATAACTGCAATTAAATCATACACGGCAAAGCCATATACATTTACAGTTCCTGCTAATTAATTAGTCAAAGAATTTAGGAACTACTGTGAGAAATAATATTTTCCAAATCTTGGTTTTTCATTGAGCTGACACATGTATCTGTGTCCGGCATGATTATATACATGCCTCTCCAATATTATTGCTTTCAGTGCTCCACATTTCTGTCTCTCCTCAATTCATACACAGCACAAACAAATCACCTGCATCACTACCATGTAAACATCCTCTGTATACATTGAATGAATAAGTACTAGTAATAGTAATAGACTTCAGATTTCTAATCTGAAATCTGCCTTGTAACTCAAAATGAGAGATTTCTGATCAATATCACCTTCTGAAATATGTTATTTAATTAGTCCTAATTATAGATAATGTTTTTATTAAAATAAAATCATGTATACTTTTACTTGAATTTTGTAAATTAATATTTACAATATAATGTGTTATTTTGTTATCCTTTTTAATGTGTAAGATAACAATTTTATTATCCTTGGGGAAAAAATCTATTACTGGTCTGTCACCTCTGAGACATTTCAATGTAATGCAGTCCTATACCAAAGAGTTGATCTATTTGAAACGAACACTGAGTAACTCTTTCATTAAGTAACCTATGTATTAATTTGCCTGCATGTATATTGTCACATTCTTAAAAAAAACACACACACAACAACACTATTCTACAGGATACATGGCTTTCATAAGCAATTGCATAATGGCAAATACTCTGCAGTTTTGATGAAGTCTAATAGGTCTAATATATAATAAGTATTAGACCTATTAAACTTCATCAAAACTTTACTTATATAATAAGTAAATTATCTATGAAGTACCTCTGCGTGATTAGCAACAAATTAGATTATGGAGACTGACTGTGGTTCTTATGTGAAACACTCAAGGCAATATTTATTTATATATTTCTGCCTGCTTTAAGAACAAAGATAATTCTATTACAATAGTTCAGAGCTCACAAGGCTTTTTATATTTAAAGTATGTCTGTTGGTGACTGAGCAGCAGGTGCCTTGATTAAAAGAAGAATCAAACTTCATCAATATGCTTCCTTATTGAGGGTTGATGTTCAGTCTCTCAAAGTTTAAATTATCACTGGCTAAGGCAGGTCTTCTCCTCTCTGCTAACCAATTCAAACAGGTAATGGGCAAAAAGAAGGGGAAAATTTTAGCTGAGTTATATTGTAAGTGATCTTAGCAAGTGACTATAGAAACTCTTCCAGCTGATCAATAGAATGGTTATTAAATTTTAATCACAGAGAAATGAGATAAGAAAGATATATTTGGATCTAAAGCATGCCATCAATGTTTGTAAATTTGACAGCAATGCAGTTAAATGCTGAAATGCAAGACATTTAGAAGGCAAAGCTTTCCTAATTATTCGGCCATCTCTATTGTGAAGGATAACTAAACTACTTTTTCACCCAGTTTTACAGATAACTTTCCATTAATGGAGCCTGAGGTTATGGATGAAGTACTTGATCACATTTAGCTCATCAATGCTTGGTCTTTACTCTTTGATGCTTTTTAAATGTCACTTCAGTATACCTAAACTTTATTGAACAGAAGAGCAACTGAGAAGATAAGATAAGATAAGATAAGAATGTTCCTACGAAATCTTCATCTGTTTCTTAATAATTATAAGTCAGGATACTACCTTAACATATACTTCCTGAATAAGTCGATATTACCTTAACATATACTTTCTGAATAAGTCATTTGGCTGAAATGAATATTGCCTATATCTGTCATGTTCTAGGCTTGATATTTTGATGGGAAACCATGTGTTTTAATTGTACTGAAGCAATGGTCTTTACTGAAATATAATATTATCCTACTGTTACCTTTGGACTTCTCAGTGGTTTTACTTATAGGGTTTCATTGTTGAGTTAGAGCACTATTTTTCATTAATGGTCTAATAGATTTCTTTGCATATTTGGGATAATATTTTTGCCTTTGTGATAATTCACATTTCATCTAAAGAACATATGGTCTGATTGTGCCTTATAAAACTCTTAGAAAACCCCACAGACAATTCAATTCATTTGAAATGCTTTTTGTTGTCTTTTCTAAGCAGCTAGGGTAGCGGTTCTCAACCTGTGGGTCGCAACCCCATTTGGGATCGAATGACCGTTTCACGGGGGTCGCCAACCATCGCAGTCCGTCATTTTTCCCCATTTCCCCTAGGCCATCGCGCGCGCGCCGCGCATGCGCAATTCGACCCATCGCGCCGCACATGCGCGGTTCGGCCTGTCGCGCATGCACCTCGCATGCGCGGTTCAGCCTGTCGCGCGTATGCCACGCATGAGTAGTTAGGCCCGTCGTGCTGCGTATGCGCGGTTCGGGCCGTCGCGCGCGCCGCACATGCACAGTTCAGCCTGTTGCGCCACACATACGCGGTTCGGGCCATCGCGCATGCACAACACATGCGTGGTTTGGGCCGTCATGCAGCGCATGTGCAGTTTGGTCCGTCGTGCGTGCGCTGCGCATGCGCGGTTTGGCCCATTGCGCAGTGCATGCGCGGTTTGGGCTATTGCGCGCACGCCATGTATGCGTGGTTTAGCCCGTCACGCCGCGCATGCATGGCGCAGGTCGGGGTCGCGCCGCGCATGGGCGGCGCAGGTGGGGTCCCGGCCTGAAAAAGTTTGAGAACCGCTGAGCTAGGGAATCAATGATGTTTTAGATAATTTGGGGAGGGGATCATGCTTGATGTCCTTGTTGCCTACAGGACCCTCTTTTCCAAACCAATTTGTCTTACGTATGCAAGCAACCTGGCAAGTGATGTTTTGGATGCCTCCATTCTGGAATACTATAAAAACTCTCACAAAGTCTGAATGATTCCCTTACCTTTACGGCAGGGGTGTAAAACTGCCGGCCTGCAGGCCGGTTTCATCATACTGGAGCCACACCCACCCCATTGCCGGCAATGGCGAAAAAGCTCTGATACGTCACACAACATCATGTGACGTTGCGAGTTTGACATGCCTGCTTTACGGCAATGCTTTGAAGACCCTGCTATGAATGCTTACATGCCTCCTTTTCCTAGGCTGCTCCAGTGTTTACATTTTGTCAGTAATTTGCAAGTACAGGTAGTCTTTGACCTACGGCCACAACTGAGCCCAAACTTTCTTTGAGTAAAAAGACAGTTGAGTGAATTTTGTCCCCTTTTATGACCTTTCAGTTGTTAAGTGAATTATCATAGTAGTTAAGTTAGAAACACAGTTGTTAAATGAATCTGGCTTCCCCGTTGACTTTGCTTGTTAGAAGTTCACAAAAGGTGATCACATGACCCCAAGTTGCCAAGCTTACAATTTTTGAACACATGACCATGAGGATCCTGCAATGTGAAAAATAGCCATAAATCACTTTTTCTGTGTCATTGTAACTTTGAATGGCCACTAAACAAATATTGTAAGTCGAGGATTACATGTATGCAATATATTTATTGGGGCCATGGGTGGTTATATAAAATAAATAAATGCATGACATCCCACTGGAATCTTGTCTGGTGACAACATCACTGTGAAAAGGGGGGATACCCTGCTCAGACTCACTTTTTGTGAGATGGGTGGCCGTATAAATGTGATAAAGAAATTAATAAAGCCTGAGAAATGGATTCAAGGCTAACCAAAATCATCCCAGACTGTCTAATGAATTACTCACACAATTGGCCATACTTATCTTTTTAACTGAATTAACTGAACAAGAAGGTAATTACTTTTTAGATTGGCACAAATTGGATGTTTTATTGTTTATGAAATAAATAAAACAGGCCTCAAGATTTAGTGTTATTTGTTTAAAGTACTTTTTTTATATATCTGTAGGAACCACGGGAAGCTGTGATAATGTTAGTGGCAAAGATTCAGAAATCCAAAAAGCAGCAAATATTTTTTTTTTACAGAGTGGTACACCTACCACTTAGTGATTTGTTTAAAAGTATCAGAACAATGAGTTATTGCTGAAATCATTCAGCCTCCTTAGGCCATGATGACAATACTCCAGTACAAGTTTCAACATAAAATAAGTATGTTTTTTTTAATGTTCCCCCAGTTTCCATTCTTTTCAAAGTATTTTGAAAGGGCTAATTTGAGAACAGGAAAGATTTCGTTCTGGTCCCAAAAGAATTCTTTTTTGGCATCTGAATCCAGCAGCTCAAACACTTCCTCTAATTAAGACTCTAAAAATACTTATTTGAGGCTTAAATAAATCCCTTTAGAGTTGTCGCCGAACGCTAAGTTCTTTGGACATGGGAAAAGAGGGGGGGCAGTCACAATTTCCTTTAAATGCCTCATTATTCATTAGCCTACAAAATAGATTTATTTTGAAAACTTGTAATGTGATATTGAGTAGCTGCATTGGAAGAAGGTTCTCCTCAGAATCCAGCAAGAATTTGCCTAGTGTAATTCAATGAAAATCCAGTTTAGAAGAAGAAGAAGAAGAAGAAGAAGAAGAAGAAGAAGAAGAAGAAGAAGAAGAAGAAGAAGAAGAAGAAGAAGAAGAAGAAGAAGAAGAAGAAGAAGAAGAAGAAGAAGAAGAAGAAGAAGAAGAAGAAGAAGAAGAAGAAGAAGAAGAAGAAGAAGAAGAAGAAGAAGAAGAAGAAGAAGAAGAACCATCCAACTTTTTAAACTACACAATGAGGAAACTCAAAGGAAGCCATGTTGTGGCAGGTGGAGGCTGCTGGTGATAATTGATTTTAAGACCACCACTTCATAACCCCACTCCTGAAATCCTACTGCTGCCCTAAAGTATCTTAATTACCAGCTGAAAGGTCTATTCGTCGGCCAGGTGTTACACAGAACCAATTTATTTCCTTTTTTAAAAAAGGCACAGGATTTTACTCTCTAGACCAAATGCTTATCCAAGTTCAGGGGTTTCTATTCAATATGTCATGAATTTGACCTTTCTCTTTACTAATGTCATAGCTGATCATCTGTCTCTATATCTGTTATCTCATGCTGCTTCCATGCAAACTTCACCAGGCTACAGTTCTAATGTGACTTTTCAATAGAAGGTCAATGTCAACAGTCTTCTTTTCAGTATTCAATCCCAGATATGAGAAGAAGGAAAAGACAACTTCTGTAGACCCCCATTTTTAAATTAGTGAAAACACAAGGAAATAGAATATTTTATTTAATTTCTCACTGAAAATGAGCAATAGCAATAGCACTTAGACTTATATACTGCCTTGTAGTGTTTTACAGCAGTGTCTAAGCCATTTACAGAGTCAGCAGACTGCCTCCAACACTTTGGGTCCTCATTTTACCGACCTCGGAAGGATGGAAGGCTGAGTCAACCTTGAGCCGATGAGAATTGAACTCCTGGCCGTCAGCAGAATTAGCCTACAATACTGCATTCTAACCATTGTGCTACCACCGCTATTAAAATTAGTGGATGTTTTTCAATTAATGCAGCAGTTTGTTATATTATTCCACTAACCACTGTTAGGGGAGGATTCTGGACAAAATATAGACCACCAGTTGCCCATTTTTTTTACTGTAATTTTCTTCCTTTCCATTCAGTTGTGTCTGATTCTTGAAGACTGCCAGGAGATGACTCTGAAGTTTTCTTAGCCAGGCTTTTCAGAAGCGGTTTGCCATTGCTTCTTTCCTAGGGCTAAGAAAAAGTCACTAGCCCAAGCTCACTAGATGGCTTTGTGCCTAAAATGGGATGCATGGTCTCCCAGTTTCTAGTCTAATGCCCTAACCACTACGCCAAACTGGCTCTCGAAGTAAAACAGTACTCTGTAAATCAAGAACCAGGTTAAACTTTCTTTTTTTCCACTTAGGTGTTTTCCAGATATTGCCTCCTATTTTCAAAATCCATACTAATTGGGAGAATCATCAGAATTTAAAACTGCCTTACCTCTGGAGAAAACCAGGTCAAGGAGAACTGTTCTAAAGAATCAGGAGATGTAGTTGGTAAAACCAAAAACAACTGGAATTGTATTCTGTTCCCCTTGCAAGTTATCAAGAACTATACAGCAAATTATTTCTTTCCTTCATTTAAGAAATATTCTCAAGCTTCAAAATAACTCTGTTATTGAAGAAAACATTTGTTTCCTTTATCTCGTATCATCTTAATGACCTAAAGTGTAAATAAACTATAATAGCTACCAAACCAATATTAAATCCTTTTATAAAAGACTCTCAGGAGCATTTTTTGTTAAGCTATGAAAAATGGGGAATAGGGATTCTAATAATGATTGCCCGTATATATAGGAACATTCCCCATGTTATATTTAAAACTCCAGTTTGCATAATATCTTACTCTGAATCATAGGTTAGGGAGAGTTAAAATATGATACGGTCAGGAAAATCCACTTCAATGACCCCAGCAATTAACCTTGGTGAATGAAATTTAACCCGAATTGATCTAATTTTGCTTGAAGCTAAACAAAGCTGAGGTTGACCAGCTTCTCTGTCATGTGAAAGACCTATATAAGATAAGCTATTCCTTTTGACATGTATGACTGGACAACCACAGCTTCCCTAAGACTCCTTTCCCCTCTGTGGCCACATGGAGAGGTGCAAAAGGGGGCAAAATTAGGTGTAATGTAAATGAATACCCCCAAACACATCCACAGTGATAGTAACACTAATTATGCTACTGCAGAGACAGAAAAAATTTAAAAAGATAGTGTGGGAAGAATCCAGAGAAAGAAATATTTTGGGGAATATTAAAAAGGCAGAATGTATTTCCCCAAAGGAATAATGGAGAAGATCTTTTAAAAGGCAGAAACTTCTCTCCCCCCCCCCCACCTCCAGCCAGACAATTTAGCAGAAACCAACTTTTAGAAATGCAGATGTAATAATCCATTCAGGAAGGTTGGAGCCAGGAAGCTAGAAATTAGGAAGACAAAGACACCTAAAATCTACATACCCCCACCCAAATTCTAAGGACTGGAGACATAATAGAATTAACCTACCAATACCAAAAGGACACACTCAGACTCAGGTCAAAGTACATGATACAGGAAATACAAAGCCTCAAAGTAGGAACAGGAAACAATCTCAAGAGCCCCAGAAGGTATAAAAGCCCACCATTCCATGTGGTCACTTTTTCCAGAGCCATCTTTCTGTCTGGCTCTCCTCTTCAATAAACTACAACCTTCTTTCTAAAGAAGTCTCCATGTTGTTTATCCCCGGCTTGAATTGGACCCCAATGAAGATTTTTCTTTCAACAATAGAAACTGGAGAGGAAAGCTATTTAGTTAGGAAAATGAGAAACCTGGCTGATGGTCAGTTAAGCCAATCTACTCTGGTCATATGCTGCTCATATATACTGAAGGGGAATGAATTTAGTGGGGAAGGAAAATGTTCAATTAGCTGTACAGTATGGATAATCCTTGACTTACAACCATTGGTTTAGCAACTGTTAGCAAAAGTTGACTTTTAGCATTGAAAAAAAGTGACTCACAACTTGGCTTCACACTGATGACCATTGCAGCATCCCTATAGTCACTTGATGAAAATTTGAGTGCTTGGCAATGGGCATGTAATTTACAATGGTTGCAGTTTCCTGGGCTCAGGTGATCACTCTTTGTTATCTTTCTAGACAGCTTTTGACAAGTTAACTCAATGGGGGAAACCACTTTTCCTTAACAACCAGTTTGCAACTGCAGTGCAAAGTGCAAAAAAAAAGCTTATAAAATCAGGTATGACCTGCTTAGCAAACTTAGCAACTTGCTTAGCAGTGGAAATTCTGGTCCCAATCATTGTTGCAAGTCAAGGACTACCTGTATTGTATAAAAGGTCCTATGGAAGAAAGAAAATAAAGCCATCGCAAAATGCATAAGCACTAGTAAGATGGCAGGCGTATCTATATCTATAGCTACAGCTACTATATATCTAAAGCCGTATCTCTAACTTCTATATCTACATACATAATGCCATCTTTTGAAAATACAATGCATTTTAAAAAATGAAAACAATATATGCGCTCAAAATCTGCAGTACAAACTTTTCAAAGTTATTGTGACAAATTCATTCTATCTTTCTCACCTGCAAGACCATTCCTTTAAACAAAGGAAACATCTGGATCTGCCAAATTAGTATCTCTCTGAATCCATGCCTTGACTATGCTAAATGTTGACATGCCAGATCTGCATTGCAAAAATCCAGAGGCCCACTAGACTGCAGAAATGAGCTAGAATTTTCTGTATATCTTTGCTGCCATCTAAGGAACTATATGGATTTTCTGAAGTCCAGATATGGTAGGCATACTAAATAAGTACTGTAAATAGTACCTGGAAGATAATAGATTGATCTGCTTGATTTTCCTTCTTTGAAAACTATTCAATACCCTTCTAAAGCCCACTGTGTGGTGAACCTGCTTAGTCTCCTTCATCTTCCATCTTTTGATACAGGTAGTCCTCAACCCCCACAACCACAATTGAACCCAACATTTCCACTGCTAAACAAGACAGTTGTTAAGTGAATTTTGCTCCATTTTACAATCTTTCTTCCCATAGTTTTTAAGTGAATCACAGTAACACTGCTGCTAAGTGAAGCTGACTTCTCTATTGATTTTGCTTGTCTGAAGATTGCAAAGGGTGGTCACATGACTCCAGAACACCCTGCAACTATCATAAATATGAGTCAGTTGTCAAGCATCTGGATTTTGATCATGTGACCATGGAGATGCTGCAATGGTCATAAGTGTGAAAAACAGTCATAAATCACTTTTTCCAGTGCTGTTGTAACTTCAAACAGTCACTAAACCTGTAGTAAGTCAAGGAGTTGTAGAGATCAAGAAACAACCTGTAAGTATAATTAAACTTTGTAAAAAAAATGTTGTAATACTTAAGATCCTGGAGCAAAATGGAGCAAGCTCAGATCTCCTTTCTGCTCTAGAAACTTTCTGAGTTTGGTTCAGTCACAAGTTAAGTTGTGTAATTGGTACCCTTTGTCCCAGTTATCCAAAAGATGCTTTGGACCTGTTCTGCCTCTTAACAGTCACACTATACATGCAGATTCATTGTTAAAGTCCCACACACAAGTTTCCTCAGTATGTACTTAAACACTGTTTTTTCACTGAAACCTATCCTCAGTTATTGCTAGTTTACTCTGCCATTTCCCACCTATTGTTATTTTTCCAACTGAGAAATATATATACATGCTGTTCATGTCTTTGTTGTTATTCCCTCAACACTTTTTATGGCTTTAAAGCATGTTTACTTATTTACTTACTTATGAAGGAAGGAAGGAAGGAAGGAAGGGAGGGAGGGAGGAAGGAAGGAAGGAAGGAAGGAAGGAAGGAAGGAAGGAAGGAAGGAAGGAAGGAAGGAAGGAAGGAAGGAAGGAAGGAAGGAAGGAAAGAAATGTCAAGATGTTGACCACAATTGTGTAATTAAAGCCCCTTTACTTTTCTATCTGTGTCATGACACTTGTAAAAAAGGATTGGGCCTCAACTGTATAGTCAGACACCCTCTTGACCTTTTTCACTTCCCTGCAGATGCCTCTGCTAAGTTTTAGTTCTTGTTTTTCTTTTCCTTTTCAGTTTCAGATGATACTTCATTCCTCTCTGCTGGAATTTTTTAACCATTACATTGAAATGAGAATTAGAGACAATTTACTGTTTTTTTTTTCATTTCATTTCTTTAAATATTTCCATGTCAAGACCACTTGACTCCACCTAACATAGGAGGCAGCAGTCTTCCTTGTATGTTAGACTGTAGATGTAGATATTCCTAGATTCTTAAAAAGAAAAAGAAAAAAAGGAAAGGCAATCTGCCATCTAGAAGTGGAACTTTTGGGCCTGCATTTAGGCTGAGGTTTAATAAGTCTTATGAATTACATGAGTAGCAGCTGCGTATTTACCTCAGATATCTGTAAGTAAGGTGTCTAGCAGCCTGCCCTAGCTTGTAGTATTGGAAGACAGGCAGCCCAACCCCTCTTGCTTCTCCCATTTCATATTCATCAAGCTAAAGTTTGCCTAAAAGCTGAATTCTAGCTCATGTGCATCTATTGTTCCTCTCTGCTTCCAGAAACATTGCCAATAATACAATATTCTTTTGCTTCTCTTCTCTTTTTCTGCTAGCATTCCCAGGACTCCACTTCCTGTGTGTGGAGCGAAGCTTCCAAATCCATTATCTTTCTCTCTCTCTTGATAATAGTGAATCACTTTTGCAGTTCCTGGGGAAAGCTGCTGACATGGTATGCTATTATCTCTTTTGTTCTTCCCTCCTCCCTCCATCCTCCCTAAGGGAGGAAAACATCTGTGCATCCATCATTGAATGAATGAGTAGTTCTGTTTCACTGGCCCTTCGGACCTTGCCTTCCGGCTTGACCATCCCAGTCAGAACAATCAGATACCCAGAACAGATGCATAATAATATTGACTGACTGGTTTGCAGGATTGCAAAAGTCAAGTTTACTTATCTCTTCCCATAATCTATTAAAAGCCTTAGTTGGTCTACCTCAAGTAATATCAGTTAAACAAGAGACTAACTCCCCAAAGTGAAGGCACAATTCATTTTACAGAGTTCGTATTCTGCAGTAATCCCTACATGCTTTTGTTAAACTCCCAGTGAAAACTCAACTCTCTTCCTTCTTTCTGTACATTTTACATCTGGTAAACAGTTGGACTGAAATTTTGATAGGTAAGAATTTGTCTGGAGTTTTGCATTTAGCAACATAATGTTTGCTGAAAAGTATATGTAACTTTTCAAATAGGTTTTTTTTTATTCCTGCTAATCTTCAAATCGGATTTCTTATATATTTTCATAAAAAAAATAATTTAAGGCATTGATAAATAGTGCAACTTTTTATTGTTAGTCATGCAATTTTAAGTTCTAGTTAATGCAATAGATTTACAGGGACTAGGAAACTGTTTTGCAGTTTGCATAAAATTACTTATTCTAAGAGGGATTACTATAATGAGTATACTTTAATGTAGCCTTGCCAATCTTCTACTTTGAATCAATACATAATTGAGCTTCACAAACCCAACATTAAACTGGATTTGCAGAGGACTGTGATGAATGCAAATTACAGGCATGAATTTGAACTTCAGCTGAATGAGGGGAGAAAGAATTCAGTAGTGGGGGCAAAATTTAGAGTAATATTCTTTGATAGTATCAGCATTAAATAAGTTAAGACCAATTTTATTGTATGGTAATAACTGAGTGAACACAAAGAGAACTCAATTTTCAAAAGTTCATCAAAGTTCATTGAAGGTCACCTTTGTTTTCAAGAAATAGGATTTGTACTTTAGACATGTATAATCAGTACATAAACCTGCTTAATTGTTTGTAACATACAAGTCAGCAGGCAGAAGATTATCAAAAGAAAAACTTAACCCTCTGAAAATCTTATTTCCAACTGCATATACTCGCCCAAATCAATAGCTTTGTTTTTAATTATCCTGATATGGAAACAGGCCTAACTGCAGTGTATACCCTAAAATAAACTATTATTGTTTGGGGAGAAAAGAAAAAATCCAGGACCACTTTCACTAAAACCTAGGAAAATCTTGATCTTATCAGCATGTTTAATATGGCCTGATCTACTCTGAACTGTTGCCTCATCCCTTCTGATCTTCCCTGTCCAACAATTGTTAAAACATTGTTGACTTTGGAAAAAGTGCAGAGAAGAACAACTAAGATGATTAAAGGCCTGGAGACAAAAACATATGAAGAACGGTAGCAGCAATTGGGTATGGCTAGTCTAGAGGAAAAAAGGACTAGGGGTGACATGATAGCAGTATTCTGGCATTTAAGGGGTTGCCACAAAGAAGAGGAGGTCAACTTATTTTCCAAAGCACCAGAAGGACAAGAAACAATGGTTGGAAACTGATCAAAGGGAGAAGCAACCTGGAATTAAGGAGAAACTTCCTAACAGTGAGAACAATGAACCAGTGGAATGGCTTGCCTTCAGAAGTTGTGGGTGCTCCACCATTGGAGGTTTTTAAGAAGAGACTGGACAGCCACTATAACATTGTCTAAAATGGTATAGGTCAGTGATGGTGAACCTTTTAGACACTGAGTGCCCAAACTGCAATCCAAAACCCACTTATTTATCTGGCATGCAAAAACTGGGGATGCAAAAATGGGCCACCGTGCTGCAAGGCACAAAAACGGCCACTGCCACACCACGTGGGGTGCGGATACAAGGTGCTGCACTACGCAAGAATGGGGCAGGGCTAGTGAGTATCATGCAGGCACTAGCCCTGCCTGTTGTGTTTTCGGTTCGTTGGCAATTCACGAAGACATATGGTGAAAACAAGCTCTGTATTTCTCTCTCCTACAATCAAGCAGACAGCAAAAGGCATGCAGGCCTTTTATAGTGCTTGAAACCCAGACAGTGTGAATCAATAGGAATTGACCATTTTCATGCCTTGCGCATGCGCACATGGCTGACACCACTCTGTCTGGTCCTGGGCAGCTTTTGGATTGCCCGGGACCATTTGCAACAATTCCGAGCCTGCTTTCAACTCTTGCAGGCTCAGGACACAACACCCCTCCCCCCTAGATGAAACACACCTAGCTTACGCACAGGTGTATTGTGCAATGCAGGGAGAGTGGAACACAGATGCATTATTCAAATGCAAGGAGGGTGGAAATGCTCGGGTCTGCATGCAGGCAGACACCTTTCAAAATAATTATTTAACTCAGATAAAATATATTATATATATATATATATATATATATATATATATATATATATATATATATATATATATATATATATATATATATATATATATATATATATATATATATATATATATATATATATATATATATATATATATATATATATATATATATATATATAAAAATCAAAATAGTATATGAGACTCTTACTGATTGTTACCCCCTCATTCAGCGACCTCATAGCAAGGTTCCTCATATGTTAACAGGAAACTCACATAATCTCCTAGGTGTTTAGGTGGGCACTTAGCCCACTGCAACCTCCTAAGGGCCGGTGAGGTTGCCTGGTCTACCTGCTCACCTACCAGGCTAGGCAGACCAGGACCTTGGTGCCCTAAATACCCAGGTGACCCCAGTGAGGGTGCCTGGCCTACCTGCTCGCCTACCAGGCTAGGCAGGACAGGACTTTGATGCCCCAAATACCCAGGTGCCCCCCAGCTGCTGACTGGCTGGACCCACTGAGTCCAAGCCAGTGTACCTTGAAGGGGTGGAAGTCCCTGAATCCACAATGGACTCCTCTTGGGAACACTGTCCCTTGAGCCCAAGGCTAGCAGGTGGAGAAGCCTGAGTGGCGGAAGTGCCCCAGTACTCTGTAGTCCCCGAGCACGTGCCAGAGGTGCCAGAGTCAGGAGCCATCTCCATGGCAAACCCCCTGACTTCCTTTTCGGAGCAATTGCTGAATTATGAGAGTGCCCCTGTTGGAATTCCCTTTCTATGGCTGTGTGTGATTTATGTGGATACTTCCCGTCTGTCTCCCTGTCTGGAGCACTATCTGACATGTTTGAATAATGTGGATACCCCCAGTGTGACTCCCTATCCTGGAAATTCCTGCTTGGAGTACTTGTGGACTCTTGGGATAACCTCCAAACAGACCTCGGAACTTATGACCCAGAATGCATATTATGGTCCTCCCCCCACCAGAGCAGAGCCAGGAGCGGAAACGTGGCTGTCCAGTCTCCAATGCAGCTGGTCTATGTGTCTGCGAAGAACATGGCCATCATCCAAGGCAACTTCGTATGACAACAGCCCAGAGATTTTGCAAACCACAGCTGTGACCTAGAGATGTCCAGGCCCATAGTTCCTTGCCCAAACCAGATCTCCCACCTGAAGTCTCCTAGTTGCCCGCGGTTGTGACACCTGTGAAGCCACCCGGTTTGGGTGCAACCTGTCCAGTTTGGTGATGAGGCAGTGACCCCAGCAGAGTTCTGCAGGGCTTTTCCCTGTGGCTGTGCAAGATGTGGTGCGGTGTGCAAGAAGGAAATCTACTAACCTGTGATGCCAATTACCATAAGTCAGTTTCTTGAGAGCATCTTTGGTAGTGCACACCATTCTCTCTGCCTATCCATTGGAGGATGGGTGGAAGGGAGCAGAAGTCGCATGCCAGGTCAAGTTGGCCTGAAGAAAAGCCTGGAACTCAAAAGCGGTAAATTGAGGGCCATAATCTTTCTGAAGCAATTCTACCCGAGGTTGGACCTTCTGGTGACCCAAACAGACGGAGGCAATGTGGCCTTGCCTGCCATACACCTGGCAAATGGTGGAGTGAAACCTGCAGTCAGCTCGCTTGTGGCGTCCTCCACACCCGAAGCACTGAAGAGATGCTGGGGCCTTGTCTGGACGCCCCTTCAGCCTTCTTTCTGCTGGCTGGTGCAGTCTGTCCACCTTCAGGATAAGCTTCAGATTCTTCTTGATGGACGGTAGCGGTAGCTGGAGGGTTCCTGGTGAGCTGCAAAGCCTTCACAGCGCCACCTGCTGCTTCTTCAGCTGCCACCTCTCTTAACGCATCTTGGAAGGAGACATCTTCTTTTGCAAAGATCTTTTGTTGTGGGTCTCTGCTTCTTAAGCCACACATGAAGTGATTGTGCAGCCTCTCTTCCAGATCCTTGAACTCACAAGGCCTGGCCACTTGTCTTAAGGCAGCAATAAAGTCCACAGCAGATTCACCAGGCCTCTGGTCTCTCTGCTCGAATGCGTGCCTCCAAGTGATCACAGATAATTTCGGCTGGAAATGTTCCTTCAACATCATCTTCAAGTCAGCATACGATACTGACTCCAGAAGTGCAGCGGCCACCAGATTTTCCACGATGTCAAAAGCTTCCTGTCCACAGGCACACAAAAGAGTTGCTGCCTTCAGTCCATCTTCTATTACTTGATTTACTCTAAAGTAGTTCTCCACCCGTGCTATGTATGAATTCCATCTCTCTGGGTGGGAGACATCAAAATCAGTCAAACAGCCAATCTTCAACATCGTAAGCTTGACAGTCTTTGCTAATTGCCTCCTCTGCAAGCTGAGATTTGGGAAAGGGTCCTTTTGCTGAGCTCACCTGGCAGGCTGAGTCGCGAATGCAGGATGCTGTCTTCCCGATCATCAGGACTTCCTTGGTGAGTCCTAATCCTTTACCTTGCTTGCAGGGATCCCACCTTGGTTGCCAGTGTTGCGTTTTCGGTTCGTTGGCAATTGACGAAGGCACATGGCGAAAACAACAAGCTCTTTATTTCTCTCTCCTACAACCAAGCAAACAGCAAAAGGCATGCGGGCCTTTTATAGTGCCTGAAACCCGGACAGTGTGAACCAATAGGAATTGACCATTTTTGCGCCTTGCACATGTGCACATGGCTGGCGCCATCTGTCTGGTCCCGGGCAGCTTTTGGATTGCCCAGGACCATTTGCAACCATTCTGAGCCTGCTTTCAGCTCTTGCAGGCTCAGGACACAACACCGCCCCATTTGCAGCATGTGCATGCTCACGGCCCCATGGGCGCATGCACGCATGTAAAATGCTTCCCCCTCCCTTTTCTTCCAGTCCATCAATCGACAATGGTTGGTGACCTCTGCTCTACCACCTCTACTCAAGCTTGCTAGTGAGCCGCTTTGCCTTCTTTGTGCTGGGGGGGGCTCTGGGCAGCGGTGGCAGCCTGATGGACCTGCTGCTGGCGGCAGTGGCGCGTGTGCCAACAGAGAGGGCTCTGAGTGCCACCTCTGGCACGCATACCATAGGTTCTCCACCACTGGTATAGGTTCTCCTGCTTGAGCAGGGGGCATGACTAGAAGATCTCCAAGGTTCCTTCCAGTTCTATTCTGATTCTGATTCCTAATGCGAACATTCATGTGGAATCCATAGCTATGTTCTAAGCAGAAGGTATTGATGCAGTCTTTCTGTAAAGGGAGAATCCTTGACATTTAATAATCTTTCAGGATAATCAGAGTTCTATGCCAATCTCTTCTTGTGCTGCACCCATATTGCAATAGGCCTAATATTTTAGCAAGAGCTGTTTTTTTTTTTTACGAAAAATGTGTACAACTTTTCTGATCCCAAAATGGGTTGAAACAAACCATTCATAAAGGAAGAAGAACTAAAAACCAAAGTTGACAGATTTGTCTGTCCCTACTTGATAGTTGGATGTTAAATTACTGTTTCACGAGACAGCTGCCTTTAGGATGTGATTCAGAAAACATGTATCCAAAAACCCACACCATTAGTTCTGCATGCCCATGGGGTTTAGGAGTTATGTTTCTCCAACTTCACAAAACACTTTTAAAACAGAGAGAGACAGAGAGAGAGCAGGAGAGCATCTGCTATCCCTAAACCCCGCTGCTGAAAAACTTGGAAACATCTAAAGTAGTTTGTTGGCTCTTAGCCACAGCAGAATTTTATTTTATTTTTTTTTATTTTTTTAAAAAAAGACAGTAAATATGACATTCATGTGCTCTTATACGTGGATATTCCACATGTATGTGAGACTGTGCTTATGGTCTAATAGAAATTAATGATAGCATTATTTTACAATCTTTTGTAAATTCTTGCCATCTTTCTATTTTTGCTTTATATCTTTTATTTAGAGGACTTTAAAAAAAAATAGATGAAGTCTGCCGAACGGTTAAATACATTGGCAGTCCCAGGAACAATAATTTGCTTGGCATAATTCTCCTTTCTGAGGCTGCTAAGTACCGTTTGTTCTGAAAAGTGTTCACATATGTTAGAAATGATAGTCCTCTGTTATTCAGATTACAATGGGAAGGATCTTACCTGTTAGCCCCTCAATGTTGATGAACATCTCATTTTTAAGAATGCAAATTAATCTTGCAGGATCCAATCTGAGCCGGTCACATTCTGGACAGAGATAAGTTCTCTGATGATCGACTCCAAGCCCCAAAACTTGGAAGAATAAATCTTTGGTCCCGGTGACCAACTCAGATTGGATTCTGCAACATTATCCTGGAACATGTATTTGCCTTCATTAGCAAATTAGTCTCTTTATGAAACCACTGCTGATTTTTTAAAAAAGGAGAAAATTTTGTAATCAGTAGCTGATGTTCTACAAAAGGCACCCAATTGTGTGCATGCAATAAATTAAACATTGCTCCTGTGGAATTTGGCTACCCCCTCCCCTTCCACTTTAGTTAGAATATTCTTGGCATTTCCCATGCTTTTTTTCAAGGGAGACAAGTTTCTGGCAAGAACACCTAAAGAGATTGAGATTTGGGGACATTGTTTTGCAGTGATTCCATTCCTTTCCCGATGAGTGGTTTCCATCTATGAGATTCTGTAAGGATATATTGGCCAGGTGGCCCCTGATATGTTGGATACGATAAGGTATATTCCCTTAGCTTCAGCTGCTGTGCATGTTGTGGTCCTACCGGCAGCAATAGGACATGGCTACTCATGCCCTAATCACTACTACTTGGACTATAGACATGTGCTTTGCAGGGGCTTCCTTTATCGATCACTCATCAACCGCAACAGATCTAGTGCCCGCTGTAATCATTGGCCTTCATTACTGGGAACATATGAATCCAAGGTTGAAGGCCTTGCAAATTAAACTCAATTCACTAGAATAGAATAGAATAGAATAGAATAGAATAGAATAGAATAGAATAGAATAGAATAGAATAGAATAGAATAGAATAGAATAGAATAGAATAGAATAGAATAGAAAGGAACCTTGGAGGTCTTCTAGTCCATTAGTTACAAACTGATTTATGGGCAGAGTTGAAGGCTCTGTTGTTGACCTACAAAGCATTTTATGGCTCAGCCCCAGGGTATATTTTCCAACCAGTGTCATCCCAACTGTTACGACATCTAGGGAGAAGTTACTTATAGTTGCATATTTCTAAAGATGATTCTTGGGGGTAAAGCTAGAAGATGCTGTATTTCTATGGCAGCACCATTTGTTTGGAACAACCACACAATGGAGGTCAAGCAGGTTCCTATTAGGTTTATTGTCACATTTATTTGTTTTTGAAGGTCTTGGTCTGGGTGCTACACTATTACTGTTATTTTTGTGACTATGATCGGTTTTAATCCCTTTATGGATGTTTTGATTTTTTGTTCTTCTTACACTATGGAAATCACAGAGAATGATTTGATTGTGGTGCAGTCTTTAAATAAATAAAAACATACATTAAATACAATAAGGAAGTCCCAAAGGTGCTTTGCAAAAAGCAACTGGTTTTTCTTTTTGTTTTTCTTTGAATGTTTTGCTTCTCATTCAAGAAGCTTCTTCAGTTCTGACTGAACGGTGTGGAATGGAAGGATTTATAGGAAGAAGGAAGTTTCTTGCATTTTTTACATTTCACTTCTTAGGATCCTAGACGTTTCGAAACAATTTGGCTAAAAGTATTATTCCTGAGACCATTAAAATTGACTCACTGCAGACACATACCCAATGGGAGTTTATGAATTTACTTTAGTAATATCTGCAGGAATAATTCTCCAGCACTAGCTAAATTACATTCCTGTATATTTCCATTTCAACCATCTGCCAATCTTAATACCTACTCCTGAGGGAGGAAACTTTGCAGAGCTGTTTTTCATTTAATTTACAAGGACATCCTGTTTAGGTACTTATCAAAAGAACAGAAGAA
Organism: Bothrops alternatus; assembly: GCA_034064705.1. NCBI lineage: Eukaryota > Metazoa > Chordata > Lepidosauria > Squamata > Viperidae > Bothrops > Bothrops alternatus. The sequence continues at coordinate 1,007,906 of JARGCV010000112.1, read as the reverse complement.
ATTATGCCAAATACCACAGGCTCAGAAAACTTAATGGGTTAGGCTGAAGTAGCAACGTACATTTTAAATGAGTTGCAACATCTCAGATTTCTTGTTTATTATATCCCAAACCCTCCCCTCCTCTTCCCCTCCCTCGTTCAATTTCATTGAGATGACAGTATTGCAAATGTGTTTGTTTTTGTTCCAACAAACGCCAGACCCAACCATTGCCAAGCATGTACTTGCCTGTTCATATAACACTCTTGGCAGCTAAATCTAAACTGTATTGATCAGGGATAAAACACAGATCTTCAGTTCCTTAATCTAAGCATTGAATTGAAGCCAACTCATTAGCTTTGAACACTCCTCAAAGGGGTTACTTACTGGGTTACTCTGGGTTACTCTGAGGTGTATTCCACTGTCTTTATCTGGAGATAAAGAAAGAAAATATTTGTTTCCTTGTTCTGTCTATGGTAGCATAATCCACTTCAGAACTCAGTATAATCATGGTTCCAAAACTGACTTGAAAACCACATTTAACCTGGAAATCCTGACAATAAGAATGATTATCCTATAGAGTAGCTTGCCTCCTGGATTTATGTGCGCTCCATCACGAGAGATTTTCAAGAAAAGATTGGACACCCAGATATCTGGGATGGTATAAGAACTCCTGGCTTGGACCACAGGTTGGACCAGAAGCCTTCCGAGGTCCCTTCCAACCTTATAATTCTATGATTGTTCAGTGGATATTTAACATTGGCTCCACTGGTACTTTCTTTTTAGCATGTGGGAGAAGAAACAGCATGCATTGTTTGAAAATCATTAGAGAGATCCACAAACACTTTCAGGCAGTCTGCTGATCTTCCCACTCTGATATACCGTAGTTACTGGCTGCATCCTACTCATTATTTTCAAACCAAAGCCACAGTGCTGAGCTTCTTAGCCTTGAAATAAAGAACAGAATTGTTCTACCCCATTTCTATTTGAAAGAACATTGATCTTCCGCCATGCTCAACTCTAGGAACAAATAATCTGGTACTTTCATATAGAGAGATTATGAGAATACTTGTAGAAGACATGGCTGTGATTGCCAGATAGCTTGTCTCCACCAATTTCAATGGTCTTGTGTCTTCCTCTGGGTTGGAAAAGCCATAATAAGTTGTTACCAACATTTAAAAAAAAAATAACAAATTTGGAAGGGAACAATTAAACTTATTAATTGGAGGTCTTCAATTAACTTGTAGTGCTTAATTAATTTTGGACATCATCAAGTCCAACCTCACACTCAGGTAGGAGACCCTATACCATTCCAGAGGCTGTCCAGTCTCTTCTTAAAAGCCTCCAGTGATGTAGCACACCCAACTTCTGAAGGCAAGCTGTTCCACTGGTTAATTGTTCTCACTGTTAGGAAATTTCTCCTTAATTCCAGGTTGCTTCGCTCCTTGATTAGTTTCCATCCATTGCTTCTTGTCTTGCCTTCAGGTGCTAAGTTGATCCCCTCTTCTTTATGATAGCTCCTCAAATATTGGAACATGCTAATATGTTACCCCTAGTCCTTCTTTTCACTAGAGTAGACACACCCAATTCCTGCAACCATTCTTCATATGTTTTAGTCCCCAGTCCCCTAAACATCTTTGTTCTCTTTTCTGTACTTTTTCCAGAGTCTCAACACCTTTTTTATAATATGGTGACCAAAACTGGATGTAGTCTTTAAGTATGATCTAACTAAGGCTTCATAAAACAGTACCAATATGTCATGGGATCTTGATTCTATCCTTCTGTTAATGTAATCTAGGATTGTGTTGGCTATTTTGACTGCAACCGCATACTGTTGGCTCCAAATCCTCTGACAGTTACTGCTAGTGAGCCAGGTTTCATATAATCTGTACCTGTACATTTGGTTTTTGTCGCCTAAGTGTAAAATGTTACTGTTCTCTACATGAATTTCATTTTGTTAAGTAAGGCCCAGTGTTCAAGTCTGTCGAGATCCATCTGGATCTTGAGCCTGTCTTCTGGGGTGTTGGCTGTTCCTGCCAGTTTAGTGTTGTCTGGAAATTTGATGAGTTTCCCTTCTATTCTCTGTTGTGCAATATGTAGGAACATGAAGCATTGACTTCTGCTGTGCTGGGTATCTTAGTCTGCTTTGCTCCCCCTATATACGTCTCTTCTCTGCTTTTCCCTGTTCGAACTATTAAACCCTTAAGAATGACACTATAATTATGAATGCATTCCGAAGCATTCTGAAGCTTGTGCCTGTCAATAGACCCTTTGTGCCACTTGGGAGAAGCCAGATGTTTGTCATGGATGGCAGCTGTTGTGCAATGTCCAGCTCACAGCTGATAGACTAGCAGTGTGACATGGAGCTTTGGAGGCGGTGGGGTGAGGTAGGTGAAGCACCATCCAGAGCTTGGGAAATGTTCTGGTGCTGAATGCTTTAAACTCTGACTGTAATTAATTGGCTACATGGAAGATTATGAGAAAGAGCAGACTAGAGATAGGACAACTGGAACCACTTTTCAGAAGTCATTAGACATTAGTTATTTTTTCCCTCTCCACAGAGAGAGAACTGCACATTTTATGAATGGTCTTTCTTTCTTGGATTGAGCATAGGGAGACCCATGCCAAAAAAATACCCAGTTCCTGAAAATGTCACAACAAACATCCCTATTATATTTATGGAAGTATATGAGTATGTTATGAAGTACTTTCATTATATATTCTTCCATAAGGAAAAACTTTAAGTTAGAGCCAAATCAAAAGCATGTTCTCTTTTGGCGAGTAAGTAAATTACAACCTAAACTAAACAGCTGTTTCATAAATGCATTTTATCCATTTCTACCTTCTTTTTTGCTGTAAATGTTTCTCTTTTCTAGCAGTCCAAATAGGTGCCTTAGCATTTAGAATAAGCGGAAACCTTTCTCAACCATTTGTTTTCAAAATAAATAGGAATAAATAATCTACTAACAGATTTTTCCATTGCTGTATTAGTAATTAAAAATGGTTTAATCGATGTTTCTTTTTGGAAATGTAAATCTCACTACTTAATTTCCTGAAACTTAAAGAGAAGAATTATTCAGGGAAAGAAAGAGGAGAGGGAGAGGGAGGAGAAAGAAAGAAAAAAAGAGAAAGAAAGAAAGAAAGAAAGAAAGAAAGAAAGAAAGAAAGAAAGAAAGAAAGAAAGAAAGAAAGAAAGAAAGAAAGAAAGAAATCTGATAATAGGGAAAATATTGTACATGGTTACTGTCAAAAATTTAAACATCTGAATTCCTCCCTATCTTAGCCCTTATTCATAGTTTTCCCCAAATGTGTGGAAGGGGGCAATGTAACACCTGTGATTGCACATTAAAAAAAAACATAAACTTTATTACAATTCTGAATACAAAGTAAAATGAACAAGAATGAATATTTTGAATAAAGAAAAGAGAAAAAATGAAATAAAGAGAAGAGCAAAGATTAATTCATACAGCATAAAGAAGTCTCTCCAGTTTCAACAGTCGTCTGACTTTGCCAGAGAGAATTTAAACTTTTAAAAACTTTGTTTTAAAAGTTTGGTTTCACAGAATTTGGAATACGCGCATGAGCTCCTTACTCAATCCCAGAGCATAATTTTTCCAGAGAAAGACCAGGACTTGCTGAATTTCATTTTGGATACACTTTACCTTGCCAAAGACCCACTGCAGTAAAACCCTGATATTGATTTCCAGCAGGATTTGTGAGGGAATTCTTCTTAATCTCTACATCCCAGCATGCTGGGCAAATCATTCAAGCAAGTGTTTGGCTGGGGAAAAAATCTCCTGAATCTCCTCAAAGCTGCAAATCAATCACAGTTACTCAGAGGCTTAGCCTGGATGCCGCAGGTGTTTTTTCCAGATATTCCTTCTTTTGCACAAAAGATAGTACACTGGGAAGAAGCCCAAAGACCTCAGCATGGACCTAAAGCACCTTCAGGAGTCTCCAAGTGGATCCAGATTTTCTTTTTCTTGACAAATGATTTGCATATCCATTTTTCACAAGTTCGTTGACAGTTAATACTCTAAGTACTATAAGAGCCAAGCAAACATTACTTCATCCTAAAATACTCTTAAGCACTTACTACATCTATAATATTGCAGGGACCCATTGAGTTAATAGCCACATACTTACTCAAACACACAATTCTGATCTATATTAGCGATGTTTTGTTATTGAAAGCAAGCATGCTTATTTATCTCTCAAAATGTTATGCTTTATGATTTTTTTAAAAAAAATAATAATAATTGTACCTCTCCTCTGTGTGCACAGAGCAATGTTTTCACTTTCCTGACTTTTCTTTTGTAATATTTGCATCCTGAAATCAAATGTAATTAAGACTTTATTTTACATTTTTGAAGCTGTAGGGGAAAAAACATAACTAAACTATAATACTGACCTCTCCCCAGGAAAGTGGATCAGATACTTACCAATGCATATATTGCATCTATTTTTAATAATATTATTTTAGCTCAAGATGTATGTAGAGAGCACTCATTTCAAGATTCGTGATTAAGAAATAAGCAAAAAAAGCAACGTAAGGATCAGAAAATTAACTCACTAGCAATGACTGTAATTTAATACTAACCCCAAGTGACCTACAGTGGAAAGGGTGGCAAACAAATTTAATACATAAATAAATTCTGCAATTTCCAACTCCTATTTTCCCAATCACAGGGGCTTCCTGTCACCTCCCAGTAAGTCCTAAAGATCCTAAAGATCAACTATCCTAAAGATTGCATTATTGCAGGCTAACTCCCTGCTCACGCCAAGAGTTCGAATTTGCACGGCTCAGGGTTGGCTCAGCCTTCCTCCCTTCTGAGGCCAGTAAAATGAGGACCCAGATTGTTGGGGGCAATATGCTGACTCTGTAAACCACGCAGAGAGGGCTATAAAGCACTGTGAAGCAGTACATATGACTAAGCGCTATTGCTATTGCTGGAATGTACACATCGAAGCCTTGTTTATATCATTAAGAAATTTCTAATTTAATAATCCCAAACCCATTATTAATTCAAAGTTAAACAGTATGCACATATTATACATGCACGTGCAATTACTTTAAAATGTGGCTTGAGTTAACTACATAATGGTCCCGAAACCCTGTAGGTTATTTTTTCTTTTAAAAGCTCTATTTGTAGGAAAGCTTTTTTTTTTTCAATAATCTCACATATCTATTTTAAATGTTTGCAGATTTCCTGTTTCCATTAATTCTTCCCAGAGGAAGAAAAATGGAAAAAAATCTAGATAATAAATCCAGTCCAAGCATTTGGAAAGAATTCCTCATATGTTGTGTTCAAGCACACACTCAGGTTATCTTGACCCTTCAACCAATACAAGGTGACCTAATACTTATTAATGTAACAGAAAGAATTTATCTTGATCAACTGAAAATTTGCCTTTTATTTAAAAAAAGACAATGAAAATGAGTTAGGTTGGATGGAGTATTATGTATAAAGTAAGAATTAAAACCCAGGTTGAATTGAAGTCCTTCCTTCCTTCCTTCCTTCCTTCCTTCCTTCCTTCCTTCCTTCCTTCCTTCCTTCCTTCCTTCCTTCCTTCCTTCTTCCACATCTTGCTATCAAAATGTAATTTTTCATCTGACACAGAAAATAATTATCGAGTACGTTGATATTCATTATATTTTAGCCATTTTATGGCAATTGAAATAATTGTAAATCAATTCTTTATATCCTAATCTATTATATTTTTAAGAATGTAGACCATTTAAAAACCAAGTGTGATTATTTGCTAGCAAAATGCTGTATTTATTCATACTGTGTAAAAATAAAATAAAATAATGCATATATGATACAATATTAATAAGACAAAATATATAATCTGATATATACAGAATCAGTATTGATTGTATAGAATACATATCAACATTTCACCATACAACTAAGAAGAAATGGTTTGTTTATTTATAAAATTTGCCTCAAATTGTTCATCACAACTGAAATTCCCTATTCTTTTTTTCCTCTGCTTCCTTGCTCCTTGAATGTGCCAGTATTTTGGAGATACCCGGAAAGAGTTCAGATATTCCTAAACTGACTGCTTTAAATCTCTAATTTCTTTCGTTTTACAGAATACATTTAACAATAGTATTGGGGCCTTTTGACCTTTGTTCCACTTTTCATTTTTGTTTTATTGTTTCTAGAATAATAAAAGAGTCATCTGAAGGAAGGTCAAATGGACCATAGCTTCCCAGTAAGTAAATAATAAATAGCATTACCAAGAACACCCCTGGATATGAGCCAGGATATTTCTTTAACTTATCCTTCAAAATTCTATTCACATGGTTCATTGTGCCATCAGCTTACAAAAGTAAGGCTTCAACCTCCAGATCCACATATCCCTATCTCAATGAAAGGATTTATTTTATTATATCGTCAGCAATTTTCTTTGCTGATGAAAACTAGTCATGGGAGGGGAGTTAGCTTAATAAGATTGGAACAGGATTTACAATATATAACAGAATAACAGAGTTGGAAGAGACCTTAGTGGTCTTCTAGTTCAACCCCCTGCACAAGAAGAGACTCTATACCATTTTGGACAAATGGCTGTCCAGTCTCTTCTTAAAAACCTCCAGTGATGGAGTACCCATAACTTCTTGAGGCAAGCTGTTCCACTACTTAATTGTTCTCACTGTCATGAAATTTCTCCTTAATTCTAGGTTGGATTTCTTCTTGACTAGTTCCCATCTATTACTTCTTGTCCTGGCTTCAGGTGCTTTAGAAAATAAATCAAGCCCCTCTTCTCTGTGACAGCCTCTCAAGTACTTCAATGCTATCATCCTTCTTTTCATTAGACAACATACCAAATTCCTACAACTGTTCTTCATATGTTTTAACCTCCTATATTAATACCCTTGACGGTTTTAGAGAGCAGACCTAAGATATCTAATAAGGTTGTTTGAAGTTGGTCCATATTTGATAAAAGAACTTGATCTCTCTATAAGGATTGGCTAGTAGGTTCTAATGAACCACTGGAAAATAGACTCCCTATTCTTCTCAGGAACAACTAGCTGTTACAAGTGTTTTCCAGTCAGTGAGTGGATGAGTTTTTATCCTACATAAGAATTTATTTTCAGTATTAGCTCAGTTTCCAGTAAGGCTGTATTTTGGGGAAATTCTTAGGGCTTCTTAGTAAATTTAGAAGGATGAGGAGAATGCTCCAAAATTCTCCCTTCTATTTTAGAGTTTTTAATTTGAGACTCACGGTAAGCCTGAGTATCTCTGGGACTTTCTTTAACTAGTTTCCAGTAGAAATAAAAATTGATCCCATCAGAGCATCCTGTGACACTTTCCCTTCTAGGATGTTCCCTACAATTGTTGTATTCAGATTGAGTCTTTGTAAGGCTTGACTTCTCCCTCTTTTCAAACACTAACATAACATCAACATCCATTGTATATCAGCTAATCACCCATTTCCCGTTGCCTTTTGCTGAGCCTTTAATCTCCTTTCTTAAGGTTATTTTGAGGTCTGCTGCACTAAGTTTTTCAGGAAGTCGTTTTTATAATATCTGCATACACTATGCATTTTTCCATATTTTGTGCCTCCAGAGATTTCTCTATCCCTTCAAAGATTTTGAAGGCAAGCTGTATTCTCCTTTCCTAGTTCCTTTCTTTTTACTTGTTTGTGGACTTCTGGCAAATCTAGTTTTCTTTGAGTCTTCATCTATTGCTCCTCTTCTCCTGATTAAAAAAAGTAAAAAGGTTTTCCTGTCCAGTCACATCTGACTCTAGGGCATGGTGCTCCTCTCTGTTTCATGGCCAAGGGAGACAGTGTTGTCTGAAGACATTTTCCATGGTCATGTGGACTGCATGTTTATATGCCAAAGGTGCATGGAAAGCTGTGACCTTCCCATCAAAGTGGTACCTATTAATCTACTCACATTTGCATGCTTTCAAATTACTAAGCACATGACAGTTCTCAGTTAAAGGCATTGTTTGTTTTCTTGAATCTGGATGGTATTCCTAGATCCAGAAGTCCTTCTTCAAGATTTTATAGATATTCTCTAAATCACTGATAGCATGCAACCAAATTATATCATGCCTATGTAATGTTGCATAATCCCATTAACAGAAAGCTAGCCCAGCCTCCACTAATTGAGCTATAGAGCAACATTACAAAATTGTAATACTGTAACATTATTATAACAAGGATTCTATATCTTCTCCTTCTATAAGTTCAGATAATTAAAAACTTCAGATCCCAGCTTTTCCATCCCCGTATGAAGGAGGGAAGGATAGTTGGAGTGGATTGATGAAAGGATATTAGGAGTGGATTTACCTTTAAAAGGATCACCAAATCCTTAAAGATCTGTATACAGTTATACAATTGTTTTTAGTTCTGTATGTGTTCGAAAAGTACATGGTACCAAAACAATAAGAGGCTTTTTATTATGATATATTTGCAGGTATTTTCCAAATGATAAGACACACCGAATTCAAATTTGAACTATATAGGACAAATTCAATCAAAATAAAATATTTTAAGACTTTTGATACTAGAGTGTTAAGCATATTGTCAGTTGTATTAAGTCATAGTAGAATATCTCAGATCATTTCCACATTACATTTCCACTTTCCAATCCTGCACAAACTTTTTTGTACCTTCTAAAAATGAAGAGAATGTAATTAATCAAAGAAGGTTTCTTCCAGTTGCCCAGATAGAGGATATAAAGAGTATCAACCAATGTGTTCTATGCCAAGCCACTGCCACTACTGGAATAACTAAAAAGTCCAAAGAAATAAAATAAATTGTTCTTCTCTACCATTTCAGTACACATGGGATGCATTTATCTGTATCTCTGCAAAATAATCTAAGTCAGTGGTGGCGAACCTATGGCACGGGTGCCAGAGGATGCACTCAGAGCCCTCTCTGTGGGCACGCACACTGTCGCTGGGTTTTATAAAACCTTTTTGCTTTAGGCCTCCACCACCGTGTACAAAAAAAAAAAGGTTCAATCAATCAGTCAATTTTAACTTCTTGTGGGAAAAAGATCTTGCAAAGTTGGAATTGATTGATTGAACTTTTTAGTCCCACCCAGTCTGCTGTTACCACCACAGCCACGCCCACCCAATGGGCCACACCCACCCGGCACCTGACGATGCATAAGTGGATTTTGGGTTGCAGTTTGGGCACTCGGTCTCTAAAAGGTTCGCCAGCACTGATCTAAGTGATTACTATGAAGATGCTTCCTGGAGGCACATCCATTACTTTGCCTCTATTCCAAAATTCATTGTGAGCGGTGAAAATAAAACAACAGCTTGAACAGATATAAAATAGTTGAAATATCTTTCTGGCTAGGTTAGAAAGCAGCAGAGCACAGCAGCAGAGCATTGATCAAATGTAGAATGAAAGCAACACATGACACAAGCCCAAAGCTTCCTTCACTCTACTTAGTTGCTAAGCAACGTGACAACAAAACTCCTGTTTAGGTCAGTCTTACAGAGAATCCCTGACAATATATTAATACTACCGCAGTGGTTAGAATGCAATATTGCAGGCAAACTCTGCCCACAGCCAGGAGTTCGATCCTGACTAGCTCAAGGTTGACTCAGCTGTCTATCTTTCTGAGGTCGGTAAAATGAAGACCCTGATTATTGGGGCAATATGCTGACTCTGTAAATCAGTTAGAGAAGGCTGTAAAGCACTATGGTATATAAGTCTAAGTGCTATTGCTTGCTATTGGTAATTAAAATATTTCCAGAATCTCCAGAATTGCTGATATAATCTACTATATAATTGTTTGGAGATAACTGAGAATTTCAGGAGTTCCAAACACATAATTCAAAATCACTAAGACATTACAGTTGGCAATAAAATTCATTTTCCTTTTACTCTGGTATCTCTATTGTTTTCTTTAAGGAACTAAGCAAAAACAAGCCTGTTAGGTTTTACTAAGAGTCATTTTTCAGAAGCAGACATTTGGGATAATATAAGTATTAAGAGGCTAAACATAATGATAGGCTTTGTAAAACTACAGTTGATCGCAAAAATAAAAATGGAAGGTAGTGGCTTTGTTTTCTTGGATTTAAAAATACAATAGCTGGAGATGGATAGCATGTGGAAGAAGTAGAATGATTAAGACAAAGGAGGAGATAAATTTGCAAACTTAGACAAGATTATAAAGGAAAGGAGATTTCTATGGCATTATTGTAAACGTCAGAATACTTAAAACAATGATTACAATGAATCACAATAATTACAAAAGCTGGTTGTTGAGAAAGAGTAAGACGGAAAAAAGGTTGATGAACCTGAATTATGAATTTGGAGATATATACTAAGAGTATCATGACCTGCAATAAAAATCAGCAGCCAAGATTCAAGACTCACTGCTCTCTTAAAATAATGAACAGCAAGCAGAAATTCATATATTTAGGGCACATCATGTGTTTAGAGCAGATTATTAAGGGATGGGGGAAAATTGAAGGAAGCCAATATATAATGGATACAAATTGTCTTTGGAAAAGCCATGAGTTATAACTGAAGACAGAGGAAGGGAGCACACATTTGTTTGAACACAACAGAAGTTAAAAATGATTGAAGCCATGTTGCCTAAATAAATCATTCTTGTCATAATATTTTTTTAAAAAAATGAAATATGAAATTCTTGCTCTAGAACAGATTTGCTCTAAAAATGAACTAAAAAGTTGATCCTTTTAGTTGAGATTCTAGAAAGAGTACAGAGAAGAGCAGCAAAGATGATTAGGGGACTGGAGGCTAAAATATATAAAGAACGGTTGCTGGAATTGGGTATGTCTAGGAGAAACTTCCTGACAGTTAGAACAATTAACCAGTGGAACAACCTGCCTCCAGAAGCGGTGAATGCTCCAACACTGGAGGTTTTTAAGAAGAGACTGGACAGCCATTTGTTCAAAATGGTATAGGGTTTCCTGCTTGAGCAGGGGGTTGGACTAGATGACCTCCAAGGTCTCTTCCAACTTTATTATTATTGTTGTTGTTGTTATTATTATTATTACCCCATCTGTGAATATGAATAGAAGATCAAACGAAATACTTTCTCTTCCATTTCTTCTTATGCTACTGTGTATCTTGAAGGAAATTGCCATTTGTTGATAAGGTCTTTATCTGCATAACTATTTTCCTTGGATAAATATGAAAAACCTCAAAGTCTGTTGTCGAATATTATTTTGAGAATAAAAATAAATGTTATTTTATTTGGAGAATTTCTTTTCCTGTAGTTTTCTTCTCCGAGCTGAATTCAAAGAGCATCTCCGGAAACAGCAAAGCCCAGTCAAATTGTAAATACTGTCTATTTTTCAAATGATCCCATTGTTTTTCTTTGTTTTCATTCAACTCACCACAAAAATAATGTTACGCTACCTATTCACTTACACACATTCTGGACAAATATGTCGAGAGAGTTTACATATGAATGTAATCAGCAACTGGTAACCTAACAATGAAAGGATCTCTGGGTAATAAAGAAAAATAAAAGGAAATAAAGGATCAGCATTGCCAATTTTTTAAAATTTGTTTCAGTACCTATACAAGAAAAAAAGAAGGCTAACAAGGTCATGTTGAAAGGTAAGAAAACTAAGTGTCAGAAATCTATTTTCCTGGCCAAAGCTTATATACCATTTGCTTTGCTTATAGCTCATTCTTCCTACACTAAACTTCAGCAAATTACTGGTGTGTTGATCAACTCTTTCTGATATACACAGTTTCTATCAGAATATTGGTAAACACAATGAGAGAGGTAAAATAAGGTAAGCTCACAATTATATAAGAGTGGAACTGATGCCCAGATGTTTAAAGCTTTGATAAGTTAAAGCCAAGTTTAAAAGCATTAATGAATCACTTAGCAAACACGAAAGGAAATTTCACTTGACTCAAGTGAATCTGAAAACGTATAAGGATTTCATTTTCACTCAGATACAGAGGCTCATTTAGAAATCTGTCTGTTTATGTTTGCATGTGTAATTGATAAGTACCCATTCAGCACTGTAGGAAGGAGAGAAGTTTGGGCTGTATGTAGCTCCATTTTCAATGTTTACAGGGCTTTGACAGCATTTTCCCTGAACTAGAAATGTATTTTTCTCTATGGATTGAGCCTGCATACTCTCTCCACACTTGAGCAAGAGTATGTGCACATTTATTATGTGGAACCTTTCCAAGAGCCCAGATCAAGCCAGGGCTATAATATGTGAAGATAAAATCCTGACATCCATAAGGCACTGCATGATCAAATGGATATTGAAAATGCATTTTATACATTAAAAAATACTGTATAATAATCCTATCTCCATTCATAGGAGAGAGAATTCAGGGGAGGCATTTTTCCCAGAATACCTCACTGGGCCAAATCGAGTCACAGAGGCATTGTTGGAAATAAAAATGGCCCTGGGGACTTGTGTTTCATTTTGCAGAATCCCAGACTTGCAGTTTGAAACATTTTTTTAAAAGAAAGAAAGGCCGGAAAGCTTGTGCCTAAAGCATATACGGTAGTTTTCTTTAAAAGTAAAAACAGAAGATGCTGGCTTGTGTTTTACCTCTGTAAATATGATTGTGACATGAGACTGTTTTTTTTTCTCTCTCAATCTTCCATGTTATTTTATTCCTGTCCATAAAATTATTTTGTAATTGGCCAAAGTTCTTAAGTGGACATGAAAGACAATTAAAGGACAGACTTTAAGGTATCAGTTGCGGATTTGCAGGATAAATGAACATAACAATTATCCATGGTCATCCAATTAATGGATAAGAGTTGGACACTGGAGACTAGGTGTTCATGGTGAACAATTAGCACAGCATTTTGCTGGTAAGGTCATCACTCTGCCTGAACTCAACTTGAACAGGGACTAGTGTGATGATGGGTTTCATTTGATTGTATTATATTATAACCCTATTACCTTAAGTGGACAAGGTGCTTTCTAGGGTAACTTTGGATACTTGTCAGCTGGAAACCTGCTTCTTCTGGCTCTTTTAAGCAGCCAGAAGGAAGATGGTTCTCTAGATCAGGAAGGCTGTTAATTCAGAATTGCTCTTCAGTTCTACTGGTCCAATGGAGATAATTAGGATTCAGCCTTTTTTGGTTATATGAGCTATCCGGTGATTCTTAAGAAATGTTGATAATATTGCACAAAAGAGGACTATATTTGTTTACTTAATGCCAACCTTTTGTAATAATTACTCCTAAATATCTAACTATTTAAAGAGACATTAGGCTGTTTCCATGATTCCGTACTGGTGAAAAATAAGGATCATTAATTACAGCAAGAAAAATGCACTTTGAGTATCAGTAAAAAAAAAAAAAATCTCTGAATACTAAAGCTATCTGGTAATGAAATCAATTAGGGAGTAGTGCTAGAAGGGTGTTACAGAATGCCAGCTGAAATTAAAACGTCCTGAAATCATGTGGTACTCTAAACTAATTAACACAATTATTGCTGTATATACTTTCTATAAGCAAATTCCCACTCTCGTGAACTGTGCATGTAAAAGTAAAGGGTAAAGGGGTTCCTGTGTGTTTTACCCTGCTAGTCATAGCCAACTTTAGGGGGCGATGTTCATCATCAATGGTTGTCAAATTTTATTTTATTTTCAAGCTTGTTTCTAAGGCAGAGTAGAAGGAGAACTGCTTCTTCTTCCATTGGGTGGAACTAGAAATAGCAATAGGGCTTAGACTTATATACCATTCCATAGTGCTTTACTGCACTCTCCAAGCAGTTTACAGAGTCAGGATATTGCCTCCAACAATCTGGGTACTCATTTTATTGATCTCAGAATGATGGAAGGCTGAGTCAACCTTGAGCTGGTCAGAACTGAACTCCAGACTGTGGGCAGAGTTTGCCTGCAATACTACATTCTAACCACTGCACCACTATGGCTCCTTATCATAGTTCACGGCTGCCTTATCAGGATAGGAAAGCTTTTGTTTTCCACCCTGCCTGAGACATGTAAATTAAAATCAAATTATATATGCGAAACTATACAACGAATCAGAATAGGCTGAGCAAAATAATGTGTTTTGAGGAGTAAGCTAACAGCAACCATAGATTAACTAGAGAGCTTACATAGTGAGTGCTCCAGATTCATGGGAAATAAACATGGTTTTAGTAGGCTTGGGGTACAGAATCAGTCCAGCATGACTCAGAGTAGTCAAAGCAAAATAGAGCAAGCCAAAAAAGTAGGGTGAACATATATTAGAATGGCCCTTATTCATACTTGCATTCCATCCTCACTTCCACTTTTGAAATCCTGGACTCTACAATTTTCAGAATATTCCTATGCATTGAAAAATGACAGTTCTGAATAATGCAGCTAAATATATGGAGATAAGGGAACATATGCCAGTTTGGGTGCTGTTCTCTACTGGGAATGAATTTTTCACAGCAACTAAGAAACAATTCCTGTGCTCCAATGGATTTTCTTTTCCCCACTTCTATGCTTGTCTAGGACTGCAGTGAAGAGTTAAAACTTGGAATAAGCTCCTCAAGACATGCAACATGCAAGAACCCCTGGGGATATTTCTTCTTAATGATTGATAGATGAACTGATGAAAGGATTAATATTCCCATTGGAAGTCAGCGTACAAAACCTTTCCAAGGTTGCGTAAGCTTTTTGAAAGACAGGGATACATTGATTTTTGTTCAAAAAGGCATGTACTTTGAAAGAAGGGATTGTTTGAACAATGCCAGATATATCCTACAGTACAAAACAAATATTTGCCCAAGGTGTTGAGCAAGCAACGAGCCACTCAGATACAATTCATTTATACATTTTATCTTGTAAAGAGCTTTCCTCTGAATGACTGCATTAATGTAGTATTGAGGCTATGCTCATTCTTGAAGTAGACAATTTCCAGTCACTGTGTGCGTGACTATGGAAAAAAGAACTATTAACGAGAACCCCTTAGGCCTGGAATTCAAAGAATTTTACAAAGGTGTTTGTTGCATACTCAGGCCATTTCCTCACAACACCAGCAATTTCCCCACATTTGTATCTTGTAGGAATGTACAAAGTGGTATGTATATACATTTATTATATATGCACATATAGATATATCCACTCACAAATACATAACAAGCCCATTCAAAACCATTATTGGCTCCAATACAAATATGTGAAGCAGTAAGATTGTGCAAAATTGCAGTGATGTGATTTAATTACAAGGCAATGTGATTGTATCATTCAGCTGAACTTGGCTTGTGACATTTTCACTTTCTGTATTGGAGCTATTACGCTGTTTCTCTGTGGCTGCTTTTCCATTGCTCCTTCAATCTCCTATATGTGAGCTCTGCAGGAACCCAGAGGCATTCTTGATTTCCTAGTTCTCCTTAAATCTGTGAGATATCAGTTCTGGACTTTGAAAAGCCCCAGATCTTTGAGGGTTATAGACCTTCTGACTCTGGAAAGAATGCAGAGAAGAGCAACAAAGATGATTAGGATGCTGGAGGATAAAACATATAAAGAAGATTGCAGGAATTTGGTATGTCTAGTCTAGTAAAAAGAAGGATTAAGGATGACATTATAGCAGTGCTCCAATATCTGAGGGCCTGCCATAAAGAAGAGGGGGGTCAATCTATTTACCAAAGCACCAGAAGGCAGGACAAGAAGCAATGGATGGAAACTAATCAAGGAGAGAGAAGCAACCTAGAACTAAGGAGAAATTTCCTAACAGTGAGAACAATTAACCAATGGAATGGTTTGCCTTTAGAAGTTGTAGCTGCTCATCACAAGAGGCTTTTAAGAAGAGACTGGACAGCCAGTCTGAAATAGTATAAGTCAGTGGTGAGATTCAGCCGGTTCGTATCAGTTTGGTAGAACCGATAGCTAAATTTTGTTGAGTTTGGAGAACTGGCTGAATACATGCTAGGCCTCGGAGGCCTGGAGGAGTTCTCCCAGGTCTAGAATGGCCCACTGGAAGTGCATGGATATCACTTCCAGAAGTCCATTCTAGGCCTGGTGGATGCCTCCCAGGCCTAGAACGGCCTGCCAGAAATGCATTGATGTCACTTCCAGAAGTCTGTTCTAGGCCACAAAGGCCTGGAGGAGGCCTCCCAGGCTTAGAACAGTCCACAGGAAGTACATGGATGTCACTTCTGGAAGTCCACTCTAGGCCTTGGAGGCCCAGGCCTGCATCCACGCAGAGAACTGGATGCTCAGGCATTTGAATCCCACCACTGGTATAAGCTCTCCTGCTTGAGCAGAGAGGTTGGACTAGAAGACCTCCAGGGTTCCTTCCAACTCTGTTATTACCTATAGTATACAATTGTCTATCACATGCTTTCTCATGAATGGCAATACCAAGGTACTGTATATTAATACAGTATCAGCATTTCTCATGCATTCCCAAAATGTGGTGGTTGATTGGCTCTAGGAGGGGGACAAGTGGCAAAATAATCTTGAGCACATTAAATGCATTAAATATGACATGAATATTTTTTTTCTCTAATACAGCCTCCCATTTCTTTACCTATCTTACAATGATGCTGATCTCTCCCACATCTTTTGGCACTGCATTTTGAGAGATTAAATTCTTGATCTCACATCTGTTGTGAGCAAATTGTATCGACTACATTCTATTCTCCACAACGTAATAGTCCCAATTTTATTTCCTTTAACAAGCAACATTCATACTCCTTCTATTCTCCATCTTCAGATTCCAACTTTTGCATCCATAGCATGCCATAGAGAAAAAAGACTGCCTGCATGCATGATTTTGGCCAGGAATGGACACATCAGGTCATCTGAATATCTTATTCAAGGCCTTTATTTCTAGCACTTGGTGCTAATTTCATTGGGTTCTCATTTTAGATGTACATTTCTTGACAGCTCCTTAATCATCAATACTAAAAGACAGAGGGTAACTATCATTTCAGTATCTTTATTGTCAATTCTAAGTTGCTGGATCTGCTGTCATTAGTTTGTTCTTATGAATCTTTTTCATATCTTTTCATTGTATTTTGTTTTCCTTCTGTTATTCTAGAATCTATACCCAAAGCTTTGACCACGATGGGTTTCCCTGTAATCTAGGAGACTATTTGTCACCTCACCAGGAAGAAAAGAAGTTCAACTTCACTAATTATAAGATTTTCCATCGATTAGTTCTTAAGCTTACTTCGGCTCATTTTTTTTCTTGGATTCATTACCTTTAAAATCAGCACAAGGATTCTTCAATTCAAAGACAGTCAATAGTTTCTTCAAATATCATTCCCTGGGCTCTAAGTGCTAATCCCAATTGAAATAATCCAGAAAATACACCTACTATTACATAATTTGCCTGCTATATATTTCAGTTTGTGAAGATACCATGAGGCAATGAAGTTCAACAGATACTTTATTAGTTCTCTATTTGTATTCTACCAGTAGTATCCTCTTAGTATTCCATCTGTACACTGCCCAGAGTTCCTGTATGGGGGAAATGGGCAGTTTCTAAATGTGAAATAAACATGCATATATACACACATAAGTTACAAAGATGTTCACCAGGATGGCACTCGGTTTTATAACCCTGCACTCAAATTAAAACTGAGAGATTTCTCATCTAGAGAAAAAAATGCTCTAGGTTTGAGGCAATATGGCTGATGAAGATTCTCAGTCATCTAAGTAGAGTTGTCTGGAAGTTTAGTCATGGCAACTAGACTTTTTTTATGTTTACTTATTTGTTTGGTTTGAAATGTTTAAAATGCTGCTTATCCAAATAATTTCTTCAGTCTATGGCAGCGGTTCTCAACCTTTTCTGCGGCTCGACCCCGGCCCGCGCCGCACAAGCGCAGCGTGACCCCGGCCCGCGCCGTGCATGTGCGGCGCGATGGGCGCATCATGCATGCGCAGCGTGACAGCCCGCATCGCAAAGGGGAAAAAATGGCGGACCAAAAAAAAATTTAAAAATGGCCGACAAAAAAAAATGGCCGACCAAAAAAATGGCGGGCCCGCATCGCGCATGCGTGGCGCGATGGCCTGCATCGCAAAGGGGAAAAATGGCGGACCAAAATTTTTTTTAAAAAAAAATGGTCGACCAAAAAAAAATGGTCGACCAAAAAAAAATGGCCGACCAAAAAAAAATGGCGGGTCCACATCGCGCATGCGTGGCACGACGGCCCGCATCGCAAAGGGGAAAAAATGGCAGACCAAAAAAAATGGCCGACCAAAAAAAATGGCAGACTGCGGTGTTTGGCGACCCCCGTGAAATGGTCGTTCGACCCCAA
This sequence comes from Bothrops alternatus, assembly GCA_034064705.1. Classification (NCBI taxonomy): domain Eukaryota; kingdom Metazoa; phylum Chordata; class Lepidosauria; order Squamata; family Viperidae; genus Bothrops; species Bothrops alternatus. The sequence goes on along the minus strand of JARGCV010000112.1, from coordinate 989,733 downwards.
ATGGGGTCACGACCCACAGGTTGAGAACCGCTGGTCTATGTGGTCCCCCTAACCAACTTGCTCAGATAGAAGAAGCTACTTGGATAAGCAGCAAAACATTTCAAATTGAAAAGAAAATAAGTCCATTTGCCATGACCCAACTTCCAGATGAGGTGTTGAGAGCTGTGAGAATTTTTCTGGAATCAGTGATACGGTAGTTGTGTCATCAAAACTGGGCTAGAGAGCAATTAGGCAAGGGGCATCAAACTGCCGGCCCATGAGCTGGATGCATCATAATGAAAGTGCACCGGCAATGGCAAAAAAAGTCACAATATCTCACCACACATCACATGACGTTGCGAGTTTGACACCCCTGAATTAGGCCATCTGCCTACACTTTAGAAAAATGCCTGATAAGTTTATTCTAGTGGTTAGGCCTTTAGTTTGATCTTTGCCATCTTGCCTGTTCAACATATGAAATATTCTTTAAGAACCCCAATTCTAATTTCATCATAAATCCTTTGCTTCTTCCTTTTAAGTGGTGAATGAGGATTATGAAGACTATGAAAGAGGCATGAATTTTTGATTGAAGTTTATACTTGTTCAGTATGGATGCCTGATGTTATGATTGGGCCCATATGAACCCACAATGTAATTTTCTTTTAAAGGACATACATAAGAGAATAAAACACATTGAGTGTAGCTTCTGAGTATGCATTACCTTCTCAATTAGCGATATTAGTAAATATACACTAATGGAAAACTCAGCAAACTATTCTTATGTCAACTACTACTGTTTACTACTACTTTTGGGAAGACTGTGAAAAGAAGAGCATCTTAAGATCTGTTTAACCCATTAAGCAGAGGCAAAAAGGGAGATGGGTTCACATACTAAAACACACAACAAGCTGTAAAAGGCAGTAGCTCTCTACAACTTCTATGCTATGATATATTCACCTGCAAAAAGGCAAGACAAGAAATGGATGGAGAAGAATCAAGGACAGAAGCAACCTAGAACTAAGGAGAAATTTCCTAACAGTGAAAACAATTAACCAGTGGAACAGTTTGCCTTCAGATGTTGTGGGTGCTCCAACACTGGAGGCTTTTAAGAAGAGATTGGACAGTCATTTGTCTGGAATGGTATAGGGTCTCCTGCTTGATCAGAGGGTTGGACTAGAAGATCTCCAAGATCCCTTCCAACTCTGTTATTCTGTTCTGTTATTCATCCTCCATAAAGATATTTTTATTCAGGTTTTGTACGATTAAAATAGAAGCCAGGAGAAAACAACATCTATGGCAATACTGATTGTTAATATTTAGGAGGATTAGGTATCAGTTATTGAAATGGATTTCAAAACTGTTTAGGTTCTCTTAAAAATCAGCACTGCTTTTTGTAAACTATATCAAAAATGTGATTCTGTGAATATGAGCATCCAATTCACAACTCAGAGAATTGTTCAAACTGCCATGGCTTATCCCCAAATACATTCCTAAAGAAAAGCTGAAGAATCGTGGCTGTGTAATATATGAAATGTTCATTTAGGTGGGAACACCAGTCAACCTTGAGTAATCATTAAAATGATTAACTTTTAAAGTTGTGAGAAAACCAGAAAGTCCCAGAGCTGTAGAGTATCTGAAAAGTTGGGAAAAAAATATTCCAGATGCAGGCATTGGCAAACTATTACTGCATCCTGCCAAAAAATAAAAACAGTACAACTGTGCCCAAACCATCACTAGGAGTTAAGTTGTGTTTACTGTATGAAATAGTTCCAAATTATATGCTCCTCAAAATTAATTTTTCTACTGAGGATGAGGACAATTGTTACAAAAATTTTAGAGCAGAGCTTAACTGAAATGTCTCTTTTTTACCCCCTTTTTAAGTGTGTTTGTTTTGGATTCCTCCCCCAGCAATTTTTGGTGAAATTTCAGCTTGGTGTAATTGAAAAAGTTTGAACTGGGGGCTGGGATTGAAAAGGATGAGTAATTTCTTTCAGTGATGTGTCCTTTTAATTGCAACCTCCCAGCCTCCTTACCTCTGGCTGTAACACCCTTAGACCTTTATTTGATTTTCAAGAGTCTCACAGTCTTTCATGTTGTCACAATCTTTTACCAAAAAAAAAAGAGGAGACCTACATAGTCTTCCCACTAAACTAGTCTTTCCTGCTGTTTTACACTGCAGCTGCTACTTGCTGGTGGTCTTGTCTGCACTTCTCCATGTCCCTCTTCCCAATTCTGAAACCCAAGAAGGAGGGGAAATTAAAGGGTTTTCAATGAAATACATGTGTGTGTATTTGAAATGTGTATTGCTTCCATTTAAAAATGTGTGAAAGTGGTTGATCTTAAAATGAAAACAGTAAACACAATTGTGAAAATAGATACTACAACATTATCTAAACTATCCAAAACAATATGATAAAACAGTAAAACAGAGCATGAAAGCTGCAGTAAACATGTTTTTTAAAAAAATACAATGGTTTTAACACATTATTAAATGGGCTACATATTGCAAATGCTTTTGTTCAGTACTGAAAAGCAAAAAGATGCTACACTGGGGAGGACAGATTCTTTCATTAGGGGGGGCATTTCAATGGAATGGGGGCCATCCCTGGAAAAAAGCTTCAGATAACCATTTGCTGCATCCTACTTGGCAGAGAAAATAGATCCATTCCTCTGGGGATGATCTTAGATACAAAAATTAGAAAAAGGTATTCTTTCAAACACTATGGTTCCAAGCTATGAAAGAAGTTAAGGCAGGCACTTAAAATGGGAACTAAAAGTAAATATAGAACAATTGTAGTCCGTTTTCTGCATCAATTGACACTTCCAGATTAAGTAGAATTTCCTATGACATTTCATCGTAGAAACAAACCACGAAGTGCTTACTATGAATCTTGTCTCACAGACTAATAAACTGAGACCAGAAGGGAATAGCAGTTAGAAAATAAATGTAATGGTTGGCAGTTGAATAAAAATTGATCCAGGATGAAGTTTGCTTGTTTGATGATTCACAGATCATTGTTCATTTAGGTAATGCTAAACAGCAGAAAGGCTACCATAACAAGATGATCCAGACCACATCCTATTAATTGACATGTTGGTCCAGTCAAATTTGATTTGATATCCCATCATGAATTCCAAACCTAAATTATTTCCAGAATAGAATTGACACTTCCCTGTACACATCCCTTCACCAAAACCACACATTCCCAGCTAGGTCAACATTATATGTTTAAGATGAGAACGCTCATCTTGAACACAAGTTTCTATTCAGTTCCCCTCTGAAATGCTTCCAGACTTATACAACACTCACAGGGGAAAAAAAAAAAAACTAAGAGGACAACCACACACTTCTGTTTTGTTTTGTTTTGTTTTGTTTTAAAAAAACAACAACCTAAAATATTGTATTCTATACCCTCCAATTATTTAGTTGTTGGTTTTTTTTGGCACCAATTCACATGTGTGCAGATGACTTCCATGGAGGCCTGAGCATTGCTAGAAGCATTAAGAATAATCTAAATCTAGGCCCAAGTTCAAGTATTACAGATATTAAACCAATCTGTTTTTCTCTCCTACCTAACGTATCCTATAAATCAGTTTTCATTTGCATCATCTGTTGCCAATTAACTTGCATGGAGTCTTATCTCTTTGGTCTCTGGGAATTCACTTCTGAGAAAAGGCTTATGTCTATTTTGATTCTGATTATAGGCTCCCACAGCACTTCACATATTTCAGTGTACCTGCCTTGAAACTGCCACACTGATGTTGGTTTCTGGGTGGGAGAAATCTCTCTAATCTTGGGTGGTCTCATTCCTTACCCTGGTTTGATTAAGTGTTTTTTCTCAACAGGTGACTCCTTTTAAATTGTTTTCTTATGGCAACCCATTTATTCTATAGCTTTTGTTTAGCAAGACTGCTTTTCAAAGTTAACAACTGTGTGTGACAACATGCTGAGTGCAGATGGCAAAAGACACATTTTAAGAATGTCAGTATTATGTAACTTATGCAGGAAGATATGGGTTTAATTTTGCCAATTAATTCTCGTGGAACATATCCAACTAGCTTTATTGACATGGGTATTGCAATGAACTCCCAATTGTTAACTATTATGGCATTTAAAATTTCTTAACATTAACATTTAATGTCAAGATTAACATGAAATGAGGCAGGGATAAATAATCATAAATAGAGCTAATTGCTATTATCTGGCTGGTAAAAATCCAGGCAATCATTAGGGGGCAGCAAAAACTTTGCCTCCAGTTTATAGTCATCCAAATTTCTTCAGCCTAGATCTGAACTGATCATCACATCATAACTGGTCCATTGAATGAGTATTGTTAAAATACAACTGTCTTCAAAATTGAGATTCAGTGGCCAGGTTGGGTGGTATAGCGATAATTTCATTAAGTCTTAGAATTCTACTATTGCCTTGTTGGATTATACCAAAATCTACTTTAAAACATGTGGATTCCAACTCCCAGAATTCCTCAGTCAATGTAGCTAGCTGGGAAACTCAAGACTGGCAACCTCTGATATAGATAATATATTTCCCAATATCAAAGTTACATAAAGTGTATCTTGAGATGCCTTCCCTTAATGTGTCCTCCAGCTTTCCAATATGGTTTTTCTTCCCACCTGCTGTTTGAAAAACATAGGCATCTGTTCCTAATTACAATGAAGCCAAAATGACAAAACATGTGTTGGGATGTCATGTGACAAATGTCACACTTTTCATCCTTATGTATCACATTGTCGCACCCAAGGAGTCAAGCGTGATGTTTGTTACAAAGCCATAAAATGCTTTGTTCCTTGCGACCTCGTTTCCCCCTGTCTGAATGGTGAGGAAAAGATAAAATCCATAACCAGAACATCAGTAGCAATACCAGATTGGAGGAATCTTTACTCTTCTTTTAATTACTTGATATTTTCTACCTTTCCCTGTATATTTCCTAATCAGTATAATTTTCAGATAACTCAATGTTATTTACAAATAGTTCCAGTCAAGAAGGGATTGACAAGGCAAGATAAAGCAATAAAAACAAAATACCAATTTTCATGTTTACTATTGCATTGAACAGGAAGAAGTTAACCATTAGGATGCTTATAGGCCAGATGTTAATCGCAACCAGGCCTTTACCACCTGCTGAATAACACTGCAATTGAATATCCCTGAATGTAATCTGAAGTCGCAAAGATTCTATTGCTTCCTTTTCTTTTCTTTTTTTTCTTTCCTTTTTGGAGGGAAGGGTGTGTTAGACATGTAATCAGTTCCAAAGAACTGAGCTTTCTGTGTATTACATTCCATTCTTTCAGTTCCCCCCATCCCCAACGTCAATACCACTTAGAACAAATCTCAGGCATTCAAAATTTGCATGGCCTTCCAGCTGCACAAAGGATGTGCTGTTAGAAAAGACCATAAAATGAGTTGGTGAGTGTTAGCTAACCATTGGCAGGTGGATGTCCTGCCAGTAAACCTATCAAATTATGTACAATTTATGGCATCTGTTTGAAGTCCCAATGGATTCCTTCAAGTAATTAGGGTAAATCTGATGATGATCACATTGTCAGGTTTTCATTTAGCTTACAATCAAGAAAAGCAGTGCTTTATATAATATTCAGCTCACTTTTTGTAAGTTCACTGCTTTTTCCTTTTTTTTTTTTTTTAAAGCCAGGCTAATTCAGTGGGATGGAAGAAAACTTGCTTTAAAATTACTTCAGAGAAGAAGAAAATTTTGTATAGATTCTCACAGAAAACATATGATATCCTTACTCTTGCTTACTATCATGGTGACCAAAGTAGGCGTGTGATTGTCTTTTCTTTCACTGAACAATAGATAGCAACTTTGTTAGCATTCCATGTTTTAATTAAATTCCAAAGCAGGAAAAGGAATCTTCTCCCTGTTTGTTTGTTTGTTTGTTTGTTTGTTTGTTTAAAAAAACAATGGTATTCCTTCCTTGTGGCTCAATCCATCATCTTCTCTATTCCAATTTCTGTGGGCAAAAGAAAGTAGACCAAAATGCAAAGCATTGTTTTCTGTTGTTCAACTACAGTGCTCTGTCTCTGTGCAAAATACTCTTAATTTAGAGAGATGGCTGAATTAACCAATAGAGCCTCACAGTAAGGGAGGGAAAAATATAGTATACTTCAAAACCAACTTAACAGTATAACAGAGTTGGAAGGGATCTTGGGAGTCTTTTAGTCCAACCCCTGCTCAAATAGGAGACCCTACACAATTTCAGACAAATGGCTGTCCAGTCTCTTCTTAAAAACCTCCAATGATAAAGCACCCACAACTTCTGAAGGCAAACTATTCCACTGGTTAATTGTTCCCACTGTCAGAAAATTTCTCCTTAGTTCTAGGTTGCTTCCCTTCTTGGTTAATTTCCATCCGTTGCTTCTTGTCCTGCCTTCTAGTACTTTGGAGAATAGGTTGACCCTCTATTATATTTTGTAGCAGCCCTTCAAATATTGGAACACTGCTATCATGTCATCCTGAATTTATAGTAAATTAGCTGGAGTGAGGATAATATTATTTTGAAAGCCCCAGGCACAGATTTCCAATATGATACCTAGTTTAGTCTGATTTATAGCTAGGACAACATTAATTTGATTATGAAGCATGAATAGCTGAGTTGGGTCAGCCTCCAAACTAAAATACACTTTCATGTTATCCATAAGATTATCATCTCACAAAATAAATAGTAAAAAGAATCAGATTACTCTGCATAAGGCTGTAAAAGCCAAGACTGGTCCAATAAGGGAGCCAGGAAGCTGAACCCAACAACAGACAAAACAAAAGAACAGGCAGAAATGGATGATCTCTTTCAGAAAATTCATTAAATGTCAAAAGTCTATTTTAATCCTAGTGACGAAAACTTTAAGAAAGTAAAGCATATAATAGTATTGGTTGGGCCATAGACTCCTAATTATGCAGTTGATTGATGTATAGTATGCCTGGTTCCCCACAGTCCTTATCAGCTCCTTCAAATTTACTTAAGATCGCTGTTTCTCCTTCAACAATTAAAAAGGGCTCAACAGATGAGATTAATCCAGGGATTTATCTGGTTTGGGGGAAGGAAGTGTTCCTTAAAGCAGGGCTTTTCAACCTTTTCAGTCATTGTACCACTTTTAGGATATGGCAATATCCGAGTACCACCAGTTGCCTAGCAAGGGGTCAAAAACTTGATGACCAAAAAAAAGAGGAAAAAAGTGATAAAGTACAGGTAGTCCTTGACTTACAACAATTCACTTAGTGACTGTTTGAAATTACAATGGCACTAAAAAAAGTGCCGCCCTAGCGACCAAGACATCTGCCTGCCCACCCGGCCACATTCTTCCTCCTGTCTGAGGTTTTCATTGTTGTGAGCATTTCTGTTGAGGATTGGCAGTGGGGGTGGGGTGGAGGATGTTTGGTTTTTATTCTCCCCATCTGCTGGGTGGTTGCAGCAGATTTTGGTCACTTCACATGACCCTGGGACACCGTGACCATCATAAATGTGAATCAGTTGCCAAGCATCTGAATGTAAATCACAAGACCCTGGAGATGCTGCAACATTCCAGCTGATTGACGATTCTTCTGGGTTCTGCAGAAGTGCCAGGATCAGTGCTGCTTTCCAGCTGATTGGTGCTTCATCAGGGCTCAGCAGAAGCACCAGGATCAGCGCCGAGCTCCAGCTGGAGCCTGGTGCTGATCCTGACGCTTCCACTGAGCCCTGATAGCCCTGCAGCTCCAGCCATCTCTTGCTCAGGCTTGTGTGGTGCTGCCACTGGTTCAGCTCATTACCCTCCCCCGCTACTTTTCTAGGATGGCCGTGTACCACCTGCCAAGTGCCAATGTACCACGGGTGGTACCCGTACCACTGGTTGAAAAGCCCTGCCTTAAAGTGATTTGTTGCCATCAAATATGTTAATGGTGACCAATTTATATTATTTCCTGACAGCGAGAACAATTAATCAATGGAACGGTTTGCCTTCAGAAGTTGTGGGTGCTCCATCCCTGGAGGTTTTGAAGAAGAGATTGGACAATCAATTGTCTGAAATGGTATAGGGTCTCCTGATAGAGCAAGGGGTTGGACTGGAAGACCTTCAAGGTTCCTTCCAACTCTGTTAGTTTGTTGCTCTGTTATTTAAAAAGAGGACTAAAAGGATGCACAGATACTAACTGCTGTCTTACTCAACTGAATGTGGCTTAATTTTGAAATTTCCCTAATGGTGTGTATTCATTACCCATTGATGGAATTGTCCCTATTTAAAATACTCAACATGTGATACATACAGTGCAGAATTTGTCCCTATTTAAAATACTCAACATGTGATACATACAGTGCAGAATTTGGCCTAAGATTATAGTGAAAAGACAATGAGTAGTAATTTAGATGAATTGTATTTCACATTTTGTTTGACAGTATCCTATGTCTGGTTCCACTTGTTTTAAGTTTCATAACTGATTGTATGCTTCTCCACGGCCCATCCCTTTTAAGAAATAACTTTCTCATTTGTGAGGTTGTCCTGGGACATGAAGAACAGGAGTATGCAATCTTGCACATGGTCACACAAACAGGCTGGGGAAAATAAAATACTAATTCAGCAGATGGTGAACACTTGTATGGTTGCTTTTAAAAGCTTACTGCACAGGAAGCATTAAAGCTGAGCTAGTTGAATCATACTTCTAGACAAATGAAACTACTGAGCTTTTGACTTTTGTAGGAAAGTAATGTGACAATGCAATATGCTAGAGACTCAATGATATTCAGAAAACTATTCTTCTAAACAAAGGGTACATCAACTATTCAAATAATAACCCTGTAGATTAGGAACATTGGGAATAATTTTAAAGGCTCAGAGACTGCTTGCATAAAAATCACTCCAAAACATGAAAACGTCGCAATACAATTCACTTCTAACCTACAGAATCCACACATTTTGTAATGTTTACAAAGCAGCAGTTCTCCAGTTAAATATGACATGTAAAAATTATGAGTTCTAGCATAAAGTATAAAACACTGGGTTTTTAAAAATTACAATATCTCAGGGAATGGCGATTGAAAAAGGCTGTTGTAGATCTCTGCATTGTTGTTCTCTTCTAATCTGATATTAGATTATTATTCTTATTTAGTACCATTATTTGAGTTTTGCATTATGCTACATTAAGAAGAACCAATTTTCTGTAATGGTTAAGGTGTTAGATTGGAATTGGGGTATGCAACCATCTCAGGTATCCGATGGTGGGAGTTGAAATCTTAAAGTTAAGGGACATGGCAGCCTAGCGGTTAAGATGCTGGGCTTGTTGACCAGAAAGTTGGCTGCTTGAGACCCAAGTACCATGTGACAGAATTAACTTTCATTCTTGCCCCAGCTCCTGCCAATCTAGAAGTTGGAAAGCATACAAATGCAGGTAGATAAATAAGTACCACTCTGGTGGGAAGGTAACAGTGTTCTGTGCACCTCAGCATATAGATATATAGTCACATGACCATGGAAGTGTCTTCAGACAGCACTGGCTCCCTTGGTTAGGAAACAGAGATGAGCATCTAGAGCAGGGGTGTCAAATTGCCAGCCTGCGGCATCATCTGGAAGCCACGCCCACTCCATTGCCAGCAATGGCAAAACCGTCCTGATACATTGTGTGATGTCACATGACATTGCGAGTTTAACATGCCTAACCTAGAACCTGACATGACCGGTCAGGGGAAACCTTTACCTTAAAATTGCCAAGATTTAGGAACATTGTTCTGAGGGACTGCATCATTCAGAGGTGTCAAGTCAAACATGAAATGCAGATGCATATTTCCATTCAGCTGTGGAGTTGACTGAGTGACTTTGGGACAATCACCATATCTTAGATAAGCCTGCCTCACCAAGTATTGTTGTGAAAATAGAACGATAGGAAAAGCAACTGTTGATCTTCAAAATGAATTAATATATCTTTCTTTAAAACAAACAAAAATATCCAAAAATATCACTTGTTCAGACAGTTCCATGGGAAATGTAGTAATTAAAGAGCATCAAAGTAGACCCGTGCAATAGCTAAAGGCTGAGTGTTAAGCTGGGGACATCTAACAATAACAGTGTTTATGTGTTGCTGAAGTTCAGCGATCCTGACTTGTAAAAAGAATTCATGGAAGAAACACAATAGCTTCATCTGAAGCTCATCTCATGCTTTCAGCCACTTCGCTATATATGCCTTCAAATGTTTTAAGATTATTTTTGCATACAGAATTCTTTCCCTCAATCTAAACCATATGTTTCATAACAAAGCTTAAATTTCAAAAACATCTAGTTCTTTCTGACCAAGTAGGTCACGTGGCAAATGCCAAAAAAAAAGACCCTAATTTTTTTTTTTTGGCAATTATTGCATATTTGTGACAGTTTGGTAGATGTACAAAACTTACTACAGCTCAGGCCACAACTGAGTGAGGTGTTAATCCAAGCTGGAATACACATGTTTAATTTTCTTACATATTGCTGTAATTTGCAATGGAATAGAGGACAGCCAAGTCATGCAAAATGCATTGAGGAGTAAAAGAAAAGAAAGAATGGGGAAAAATCGGAAATGGACTCTTTCAATTTATTCAATGAAGTTTAATTACCTAAAGATTCATAAAGGATTATCACTACATCCTGATGTGTAAAGAACATTGCCAAACCACAATAATAATAATAATAATAATAATAATAATAATAATAATAATAATAATAATAATAATAATAATAATAATTGTTCAAAATGTAGTGAATGCTTGATGTTTTTTATACATTTTGTTTTGTTATGATACAGCTTTCCTTAAGATTTTCGTCTGTCTTGTCTTCACTTTTTAAAAATGAAATTGTTAATAATGGAGGGGTATAGTTCCTTAAAGACTGAACATATGGATGTGATTAACATTTGTTTGGCTATTGCAATTTATTAAGCTAAGTTACTGCAACTTTTCTATTACAAGAGGTTTTGTATTTCTACGTTTATCTTATTCGCACGTAGTATCAGAATCTCATATTTCTACACAAAGAAAAGCAGAGTAATAAATCTATAAACCAGGGCTAAAAATACAGCAAAAGTTGTTTATATTGGGGTAAAAAATTAATGTCAATGGACTGAAAAAAGTCCACCTTGAAATATCTCTATTCAGTATGTTTATCTATGGAACTACTATGTTGCAGCAAAATATCTCCAGCGGAAGTGCCAGCCAAAATCCCAACAGATAGGCAGAGTGAATAATGTTAATTTCTTTATTTAGGTTGACAGGCACAGTCTCCATACTGAGGTGTCACTAAGTGCAAGTTAGTGCTAACCTCCAATGTAATAAAATATTATAGAGTGACACAAACTTCTGCACATTTGACCCAGCAAGGTAAAATGGGCTTCAAACACATTTTGTCGTTGTTTAGACAGCATAGCGCTGATGTGATTAATAGCTAAAATAATCTGAAATTAATAATCCAAACTTCATACATACATTTGTACAGGTACAGAAAAATCCAAACCTCTTTTGCTTTCTTTTTTATCATTATGGACTGTCTTTCTTTCCCTCTTGCGTAAGAAGAAGATATTATTTCTGTTTTGGGTCCCTCTTTTTGAGGGAGAAAGATTGGGGTTTTTGTTTTTTGTGGGGGTTTTTTGGACTGTACATACATTACAATACTTTTAACAAAGCTGCAACATTAACAAACCTGATTTGCACAGTTGCACGTAGAAGGTTACAATCCAGATTTGGGGTTTCTTTGCTTCATCTAATTGACAAAATCTATAGAAGAATATGCTGTTTGATGAATTGATAGCACTCTACCTAAAATGTTTTAAAGGAGAAACAGAAGAATTAATACAGGGTAAGGTTTTGAGTCACCACTGATGGTTATATTCCTTACACATAATTTTGACATCAGCACTGCTTAGTTATCCAGTTACAATGCTCCTATGACAGAAGCATTTCCTCCATGTGCAGTCTAGCATTTATTTTATGTATATCTGTTATTGATTCCATCTTGTGCTAAAAAACAAAACTGAAGAAATGCTCCATAGGTTTATTTACTGTATATAAAAGAGCATTCATCCAAGAGTTGATGCATTTTTCATTCGCAGTTAAAAGAAGAGGAGAACAGATGGATAATTAGGTGAATGCCAGACTAAGTTAGATCACTTTTGTGGCTAATAAAATAGCTCACTTCTGTGGTTATTTTTTTTTAACATCTGGATTTTAATTATGCTTTCAAAAAGACATAACATGCATATTATTGCACCCAACAAATGTGTCTCAAGGCATCAGTGATTCCAAAATGCAAAGTAAATCTGTTTTCTTTAATTGCGGCCTCAATAATAAAAGAAACAGCTCTTAAGTTATTGGTGCTTGCCAATTGCCAAAAGTTGACAGTGCCCCAAAATAGTTATTATTAGTCATTTATCACACTGGCTGGGAGGGCAAAAGGTTGAGACTCAACTGAATGGTTGCATTAATCAAGATTTTTTTTTCTTAGCAATTTCATGATAGGTAATGGAATGAAAACTGAAACATATCTTTCGGTTTCTATCAGGTTTTTCATTACAAATCAACTCTGAAGCCTATGAAAGAACATTTACTTATAGAAACTGAAAGAGGTTTAAATAAATGTAAGTGGTCTCTAATAATAAAGGGTTTTTTGGGGGGGGAAACACCAACCAATTGCTTTGATCTTTCTTTACCATACTTGCAGATGACAGCAAACTGGTAGGAGTAGCCAACACCCCAGAAGACAAACTCAGGATCCAAAAAGATCTTGACAAACTTGAACAATGGGCCCTATCAAACAAAATGAGCTTCAATGCGGAGAAAAACAAAATCTTACACTTTAGGCAGGAAAAATCAAAGGTACAAGTACATATTAGGCAAGAGCTGGCTTAAAAACAGTAACTGTGAGAGAGACCTTGGAGTCCTAGTGGACGGTCATTAGACAATGAGCCAGCAGTGTGCATTAGCAGCCAAAAAAGCTAATACAATCCTGGGTTGTATAAACAGAGACATAGAATCAAGAACATGCAAAGTATTAGTACCGCTTTAAAAAGCCCTAGTAACATCACACCTGGAATAAGCCAATTTTGGTCACCATATCACAAAAAAGAGGTTGAGAGTCTGGAAAAAATTCAAACAGCAATTAAGATGGTCAAAGGCCTGGAGACTAAAACATACGAAGGATGTGGGTCTGGCTAGTCTAAAGAAAAGAAGAAATAGGGGAGACATGATAGCAGTATTCCAGTATTTGAGGGGCTGCCACAAAGAAGAGGGAGTCACATTATTCACCAAAACACCAGAAGGCAGGACAAGAAACAATGGCTGAAAACTGATCAAAGAGAGAAGCAACCTGGAATTAAGGAGAAACTTCCTGACAGTGAGAACAATTAACCAGTGGAACAGTTTGCCTTCAGAAATGGCTCCATCACTGGAGATTTTTAAGAAGAGGCTAGACAGTCACATGTCTGAGATGGTATAGGTTCTCCTGCTTGAGTAGGGGGCTGGACTAGAAGACCTCCAAGATCCCTTCCAGCTCTATTCTATTCTATTCTATTCTATTCTATTCTATTCTATTCTATTCTATTCTATTCTATTCTATTCTATTCTATTCTATTCTATTCTATTCTATTCTATTCTATAAATAAATGTCAGCTTTTTAAACAAGATTTATAACATACTAAAGATATAACAGAAACTATATATCACGTAAAAGGATGTGATAGTATTTTTCTGTTGTTAGATTAATTCAGTGAGCTAAGAATTTTATTTTTTAATTTCATTACTAAGCACAAATGTATACTTTCTAAAAAAAGATATGAGTCAAAATATAAAAAGAAGATATATTTATGCCATTTAAAACATAGAGTCCCCATTTAAAATATTATACATTATTGCATATTTTTCTATTTATATTTCAGAATAAGGAGTTCTTTATTGCAACTGAGATATGTCATTGGACTTAAGTATTTGGAATCTAAATTTAGAAACCATTTTCCAAAATATTGGCATAAGGTGATTCCACAGTCCTGTTGTTTATATTAGAAAAACTATAACATATTTCTTTTTAAAAAATAGATATCTGGCGGAAATGGCAAAAATATCGGCATATTTGAAAAATCGCTCCAATGAACAATTTGTGACGGACTGGAAACAGTGGATAGACTATATCCAAGAAAGACACCAATCAAACAGAATGCAGCTGGCGTTCAGCTAGGGCTCGACGGGAGGAGGGAAGAAGGGTTAACAAATCAAAGGTTTACAAAAACTAACACCCAATGTTGAATGTATATGTTCTATAACTAATGCCTCTTAACATAACCTTATGACTAATGATGTTTGCTTTAATATTGCTAAAGTAGACTGAATCTCTACCTCAGGATATGAAACTTTCACCTCAGGACCTCTGGTTAGGGACTATAAAAGATTGCACTAGTAATGGGATGAAGTCAATCCAGAAACGCAAATGTACAATATGCGATAGACTAGAAACAGTAGATAGACCATATATAAGAGAAACACCAATCAAACAAAATGTATTCGGATTATACTTGAAGATGTAAGGGAGGAGGGAAGAACGTTTACTAAAACAGATGTTTACAAAGATTAATACCTAATGTTGTATGCTATGTTCTAGGAGGGTTGTTTAGCAATAAGATCTTATGTTTAATGTTGACCACATTAATATCGAAACAGATAGGAGAAACACCAATCAAATAAAATGTAACAGGAGTATAGTTGAGGCTAGACGCGAGGAGGGGGGGGGAAAGGCCTACTAATTCAGACGTTTTCAAAGACTAATACTTAGTATTGTATACCGAGTGTCATGATGATTGCTGCATAATATGTTTTTATGTCCAATGCTGATTGTTTTAATAAAAGAATTTTTATAATAAAAAAAAAATAGATATCGACTTAGATGAAAATTCCATTATGTTTAAGGATCTTACTTTCATGTTGGCCATCCTAGTTGGAACATTTTGAGAGTTATAACTTGGAAAACACCAAGAACAATTAAGCCCTTAAGACAATGAAGACAATAAACCAATTTAAGAAATTTTAGTCAGGCACAAAAGTGTAATTTAAGGTATAATACAAATGCTGACAATATGTAGATGGGTTGTTGAAAGGGAAGCAATGGTCTAACTCAGAGGTCTTCAAACTTGATCCTTTTATGACTTGTGCACTTCAACTCCCAGAATTCCTCAGCCAGGCACGCTGGCTGAGGAATTCTGGGAGTTGAAGTCCACAAGTCATAAAAGGACCAAGTTTGAAGACCCCTGGTCTAACTTGTCCTTCAGCAACCTCTGAGATGTTACAAGTTCCTCTGCTTTTTTAGAATACATCCTAGGTTTGCAAGTAATGCTGCAAAATGTACCTAAAGATCTGGCAATAAGCCTGAATCAAATAAGTGAATCTTTTTTTGACTATTTTGTAATTATCAGAATAGAAGATCAGCTAGGTGACAATTAAAAACAATACCTTTATTCCAGGCAAAATGTTAATTTTAGTAAAAGAAATAGTTGAATGCAAAAATGCATTTTAGATTCTGTCATAAGAGGGAAATGCATATGAAAGCTCCATTGGACCCTAAGAATATGCACATAAATAGTGAAACTGACTACTTTTTGATCTGCATGTTGGATCTATCCATATTAAAGATTGTAGGAGACTGCAGTTGCAGAGCTACTGTCAAGTTTCCGATTGACAAACCCAACCAAGCAAACACCTTCAAGACATTCCAATCTCTTAATGTAAAAGTTATTGAGTACATCACTTTGGCACTAATGAAAGCAAAGCCAGCTCTGGCAAGTCCCCTCCCAAGCCCATATGGTAAAAGCATTGAATTCTCCCTCCTCCCTCTTTGTCAGGTAACATTGCCTAATCAAGTGGAAAAATATTGTTATGAGAAAGCATCTCTAGGTCTGGCCAGACATCTGGTGTAATGTCCTTGAGTCTCACGGTCTGGTTTCTTAATCTTTGAAGTCTGCATTCCAAACCTCTCCCCTCTCCCCAAGTTCATTGGCAAGCTGAGAAGCAATATTTGTTGCACCAGCAAAACTGTGATTTGAAATTTGACAGCTACATTTCTGAGGTTTACTATCAATGGGACCATTGCAATGGTGCAAGAAGGACCACTCTATCAGGAAAACAAAGAAAATGCAAAGGGAATCAGTTGAATTGCCCAAATAAATGAATGCCCACCAATAACCCCTACCACACAGAAACCCAAAATTATATTGATTGAAATGAACTGAAGAAACTTCTTAGATGAGAAGTGAAACATTTTCAAGGAAAAACAAAGAAAGTCCAATTGCCTTTTGAAAAAGCACCTTTGGGACAGCCATGACCTGGATGACTGAAAATCTCCATTGACAATTGAAATGCTACCGTATTACATTTAAATATATTGCTAGCTATGGTCTGGATATTACAAAGAATACTAAAGGTTCAACAACTAAATACAAATCAAAACTAACATGTCTGAAAACAGCAAACCCCCAGCAAGTATTCTCCAAGTCAGTTTAAGCAAACCTCTGAACTTCTGTTCACCCATTTTCCTTTCCCTTTGGAAGGAAAAACTCCAGTACTAGTCAAAACTTCTTCACCATTGAATAATGAATGCAAGCTGTTCCTTGCTCCAGTAAACAGCAGATTTTTTTGGGGTAAAGAAAACAGCTGGGACATGAAAACTGAGCTCATGCATTTCATGACAGTTGTTCTCAACATATGGCCTTTTGGAAACAATATAGTCCTTTTGGAATGGAAAAAAATCCTATGGTCATTGGTGTTAAAAGTAGTGCTGAAACACGGTTATCCAACTTTGTATGTCCTTGTGACCTGAAAAAGGGTTGTGGTAGTAGAATTTTGTTTTATTCATTTGATTCTGTTATGGAGGGCCTCATTTTGAAATTATGTGGCTGTCAGCCAATTATTCTTTACATATAATCCACCTATCTTCCCTTTTTTTGGTGGTTTGTTTCTTTTAAATACATTGAATCTTTCAGTAATATTCCAGTTATAAGTACCATCTCATAGATTTCAGTAATACTAAAAAAAAGTCATACATCAAGTTGGTTATCCTCTGCATTGGTGTAAAGCAGAGGTGGGGAACCATGACCCTTTTATGACATGTGGACTTCAACTCCCAGAATGCCTGAGTCAACATGGTTGGCTCAGAAATTCTGGAAGTTGAAGTCCACAAGTGATAAAAGGGCCATGATTCCCCTCCTCCTGTGTAAAGGCATCAGAGTCATTTGGCATTGCTATTCATCAGTCTGCCTGCTACAACTCCAGATGTTTTCTTTCCTGTTTTATCATTTCTTTTTATTGGTTTGCTACCTTTGGCTTAAGTGCTGAGCATGATTCTGGGTATTGATTCTCCTCCCTCCAGTTTCAAAGCCTGCAGATAATATGAGCAAGAAATCTTTTAAATACATTTTTCAAGTCTTTGTAAGGTCAAGTCTGTAATTTTCCAGAAGCCCTTCTTATAGATCAGGGGTGTCAAACTCACAATGCCACGTGACGTGTCGTGATGTATCACAACTTTTCCCCCATTGCTGGCAATAGGATGGGCGCGGTTTTGGTGTGACACATCCGGCCCGTGGGCCGGCAGTTTGACACCCTTGCTGTAGATCAGCGGTTCTCAACCTTTTTCAGGCTGTGACCCCGACCTGCACCGCACATGCACGGCGTGACGGCCCGCATTGTGCATGCGTGATGCGACGGCCCGCATCCCGCATGTGCGGTGCTACCCCGTGCATGCGCGGTGCTGCCCACTGAGCCGGCCGAGGGGAAAAGGGGAAAAAATGGCGGACTGCGTTGTTTGGTGACCCCCGTGAAATGGTCGTTCGACCCCAAATAGGGTCGCGACCCACAGGTTGAGAACCACTGCTGTAGATAATATGGGCCATAGTCTTACAGGTCTGGTCTCTAAAAAAAAAATCCAGATAACCAAGAGATTTGTAAAAAGAAATTTCTGCTGCCATCTGATAATAATTGAGACCTGTCAGCAAAGGTCTGGATTACTACCTACCAAAAAGATTAGAAAGAGGGTGCAACTTTGTTCTCAATAATGCCCAAAACCATAGGAAAGAAGTTTTACAAAGGAAGTTCTGAACTTAAAATATGGAGGAAGTTCTTCATCATGAGAACTATTAACTATATTTTCAGGAGCTAAGAACACCTTGCCTTCTGGAGTCATTGGTGCTCCACCAGTAGACATTTCCAAACCAAGTTGGACAACCATTTGTCTGAGATGGCATGAGGATTTTTGCCATGAGGAGAGATTTGGACTAGAAGACCTCTGAGTTTCCCTTTAAAGGGTCCTTTATCCCTATGAATCTATGTTTCTGTAATTCTTGTTTGTTATTATTATTTATTAAATTTATCTGCCACCCATCTCTCCAATAAAATGATTCTGGTTGGCTCATAAATATTTTTTTGGGGGGGAGGGAGGAAGAAGATTATTTTTCAAAACAATGCATTGAATTACAGGCATATATTTTACTTCCTAAGGCCTTTTGCCTATGATTGTCTATATAAGAGCCGTGGTGGCACAGTGGTTAGAATGCAGTACTGCAGGCTAATTCTGCTGACTGCAAACTGCCAGCAGTTCGGCAACTCAAGTCTCACCAGCTCGAGGTTGACTCAGCCATTCAACCTTCCAAGGTCAGTAAAATGAGGACCAGATTGTTGGGGGCAAAAGGCTGACTCTGTGAACCACTTAGAGAGGGCTGTAAAGCACTGTGAAGCGGTGTATGCTATTGCTATTGCTATACTTAAAATAACCACTTTTTTAAAATAAGTAGATCTTGAACATATTTGGACTCAATTAATGAGAGCAGACCAGCTTCTATTTTTTTAATAATGGTCAAGTTGATGCTTTCAGGCCTTTATACAAAAGGCCTTCAAGACTATTAAAATTAAATAAATTTCCCTTCGGAAAAATTAAATTTTCAATTGCTCCTTTGCTGCAAAACCGGAGCTGTTTGCTACTGTTTTCTTCCAGTCTGTTTTTAATTTGTTCTTTTTACTTATTTATTTATTTTCCAATCTGGTCCACAGTCCTGGAATATCTTGGTGGTCTCCTATTGAGGAAGACATTGGTAAGTGCTTTGGGTGGGCTACCCACCATAAGAATTTACCAATGTCTTCCTCCATAGGAGACCACCAGGATATTCCAGGACTGTATCCAAGTTCTCTTTAGGTCTGGCTTTGCTTAGCTTTATCAATATCAGAAGATGTCAGCTGTTGCTGCCATCTAGCTGGCATCAAGCCAAAAAGTTTCTCTATTTGTTTCTACCGGTAGCAGCCAGTGAACAAGTGGGCTTACTCAGTATGCCAGCTGGCCAGACAGTTATACTTCCATTTAGAATGATATTATTTTTGCTTCCCCATTTTTCCATTTCCCTTTCTCTTATCGATAACACTCTGCATTCTCAGGACACAGGACACAGAATACCATGAGATTATCTTGAGAAGGAGTTACTTCCCCTTAGCATTGTTTCCCTACATTTTATTTCAGTTATGCCGTATTCCGGACATGTAATATTAACCTTAAAAATGGTTTTTGCTGCTTCTGCAAAATGTAATCTTCAGAATGTAATCTTCTCTGATTTTTCAAGGTGCGCTGTTTAAACTTGTATTTTAAACTTGTTTAAACTTGTTTTTCCCATTTACTTTGTTAATTGTTGATTCAATTGTTTCCTTTATTTATCAACTGTACTTGATCATAGTAGTTTTGCACACTTGTTGGTTTTCAGGTTTTAACCAAGAGCCTTTTTTTGAGTCTGGCTCTGTATCACCACAATAAATATTTCTACTACTAAGCAATAATTCTCAAAATTTCTACTATCACTTTATTACTGTGCATTCCTTTACACATATCTTTTAAAACAACCAGCTGGCATAGAAATACTGTAGTTTAGAGAGGTGAATAATATTCTGCAGTTACAAGGAAGTCCTGCCAAATCTGTTGATACTTCTCTTGTATCCATGGATAAGTCCCATTTCAGCTCCAGAAGCCGTGATCCTTGGAGCTTCTACACAAATGCAACTGACATAGCTTAGTTTTGCATATCTGGGCCAATCTGCTTGGGAATCAGCCTATTCCATTGTGCACTCCCTCTTCTTTCGGTTTCTATCCTGTCCCCTAGATTTCCTCTCTATAGCAAATATGTTCATGCTCTGGATGATTCCACACTTTCATTTAGAGTCTGTTTTCCAAGGAGAAAACAAACAATAATGGGATCTTGTTCCTTCATCACCACTCCTCTTCCTCCTCCTACTCCTCTTCCCCATCATCATCATCATCATCATCATCTTCTTCTTCTTCTTCTTCTTCTTCTTCTTCTTCTTCTTCTTCTTCTTCTTCTTCTTCTTCTTCTTCTTCTTCTTCTTCTTCTTCTTCTTCTTCTTCTTCTTCTTCTTCTTCTCCTCATCCTCCTGCTATGGGTTATTTGCTAACTGCAAGAGTTAGGCATTTTATCTGCCAAACATCTGTAGAGCACCAAAGGCAGTGCAACCTTTGACCTCAGTTCACTGAAATGACACCATCTTTGAAAAGCTTTTGCCATGTACTTAGCCTCTTCCACACATCTGCCTGCATTTTTGCAGAGCAGAGAAGCGTAGAATGATCTTTGACACTGAGACACCTGCACCCCATACTTTGGGGTGATGTAACTGACAAGTTTTAAGATTTAAAGCAGTGGCCTGTTCTCTGTCTCTTATTCAGGTACAGAGGCAGCTGAAAGGAAGAATAAGCTGTGGGGGCTTAAAAAGTACTGGCATTTCCTCCTGTTGAACACATGCAGCAGTTTTAAAGGACATAAAACAAGACTGGGGATATGGCTCAGATTTGTGGCAGAGGGAAGGATTCCAAGTCCCTAGTCAATGGAATCTACTTTAGAAGAATCATTTGATCCTCCAAATGGAAACAGGATCTCATATAATGCCTGCCAATTTGAAACGGTAGTAATTTTAGTATCTCAGGACTGCAGATCTTCTCTTGATATGTCCTTAGGGAGAGCCTAATTAAATAATTCAGAATAGCACTTATTGTTATTCCAGTTTCAGGTAAAGAATCCACAGCATTTCTTTTTCTACACTAACTTGAATGTCCCATTCAGTCTGCCACTATTTTTTCCTCTGAACAGCTCTTCCCCTGTTGTCCATCCCAAAAAAACCAGCATCTCCTTTTAGAATTCAGCATTCTTGACAATTACCAGACATCCGTTATGCTGAAATTGGGGTTTGTGAGCATCAGTTGTTTTTCCCAGATTCTTTCTTGATGAGATGGTATAGCAGAGGAAGGAAGGAAGGAAGGAAGGAAGGAAGGAAGGAAGGAAGGAAGGAAGGAAGGAAGGAAGGAAGGAAGGAAGGAAGGAAGGGACTATTAATGATACAGAAGTTCCTCTAGATCAGGGGTAGGCAACCTCGGCTCTTTTATGACTCATGGACTTCAATAGCTGACTCAGGAATCTGGGAATTGAAGTCCATAAGTCATAAAAGAGCCGAGATTGCTTACCCCTGCTCTAGATCTTGCTGTGTCATCAGGCCTGGGTTCCAGACATTCTAAAACAATTCCATTATTTTAGTTATATTTTACTTTTCAAACATTATTTCAGCATTCCACTTTTTCTGTATGTATACTATTCTTTGCTACCAGCTCAAAGATTATAAACTGACCATAAACTTATAAACAGTTTTATATTAAAAAAAATATTACTTTAAAAAAACTTGCAAATAAGTATACTGAAACACCATTTGAAACGAATTTAGTATTAGATCCAGATAGGGCCAATATGAGCCAATACCAAGTCTTGAGTCTCTCAAGAGATTCCATGTGAGATGCATCTGCTTCCAACTGTTTCTAAGTGTGCCTACTTCCAAGATTTAAGCACACATCTTTAAAACTCATGTGGGGAGAGGCCCAACTGAGGCTTTCAGAAATGACTCTGGAGGATCAAGGAACACTGTGCAATCAATCAGCAGAACTGCCAATTCCTACTGCCCTGTCCTGTTTTCCCCATAATTTATTGCTGTCTTCTTCCTCTCTAGATCTCTCCTAATGTTTCACTTTCCAGACAATAGTGCTTCACCCAGGTCCATAAGATAAGCAGCACAATAGTTTAAAACCAGGTGGTTGATTTTTTATGTTTACTGAAATTCATTTTAATTTCTGTTGGTTATTTGAAGTTATTATGCATGGTATTCTTTCATGATTTTATGTCGCATAATTTTTAGATCTTACTGAACTAATATTGAACTAACACATGGAAACACGTTGTTTTTAATCCAACTGCTTTAACATGGAGAGTAAAAATGTAGATGTCGTAAAAGAGCAGACACTTTAAAGAATGAAAATGCTCTTTTTTATTGATTAGACAAATATTTTCAGATTGCTTCATAAACAATGAAGAATTTGAGACGAGAAAAACTGAATATGAAAGGAAGCAGAACTGAAAGATTGATTGATTCAAGAGGATAATATTTAAATGCTTAGCTCAAAACTTTCCAGATGTTTGGATCTGCAGGTCTCTTTAGTCCAACTTATCATAGTCAACAGCAAACCATTTGGGGAGTGTGGTACCAAATATTTTATTTATTTGTAAAAATTATTAGCTGCCCATCTTACTGTAGCAAAGAGCTTAAGAATGAGCCTTATTAAAAGCTGTCTGCTTTTAAGTCAGGGTTTTATACCAACATAAGACAGTTTTCTGATCTTAATCACATTTATTTTTTTTACTAAATCTCAGACACATCTACATTTGAACTTCCTTCAGTTTCTTCACACTTCAAGATTTAGTTCATGAACACCAATCCTTTTAATACAAATATCTCTACAGCAATAATTTCCCTTTCTGATAAAGTGACATCTAGTGGTATCCTGGATATGTTTCTCTTTCTGTCAAAAGCTAGATGCCATGTGCATAATGCATAAGATATTTAAATAACGTTTACAAAGATGAACCACAGCATTTGCATTTCCAAAAATTAAATTGCACCAAGCAACCCTATATGACAATGTATCCTATTCCATAAAAGAGTTTTCCTTGGTGCAATCTTTTTGTTAATTCATTCTGACTAGTTTGAAGGAATTAAATAATATTCATTCGATTTTAAGTATGTTTAGATTTATATGGCTGGCCCCTCTCATCACAGCAGTTCTGGGTGGTGAACAAAACTTTAAACAGAAACCACACTACAAATGACCATTAATATGCACAACAGCCAGGTAGGAAAACCAAAATAATCACACAGAACATTCCGGTTTAACTAACTTCCCAGCCTCCACTCTTGGGCAAATAACCAAGTTTTTAGCACTTTCCAGAAGCTCAGTGAAATCAGAACCAGATGGCAGATGCTCCAACCAAGAAATCATATTTCATGTATCTGAATACAATGGCATTCTTTAATTGATAAGGATCCCACTCCTGCTGGATCAAACAAGAAGATGGAGATCATCAGAGAGAGATGTTTCTGCAGCTATCTTGACTCTTTGTCACTCCTTTGTGTTTCTTTTTCTAATTTTAATGGGTGATAGCAAAATTAAAAAAAACACTGTTTGAGATCTTCCTTTTTATATTTTAGGAAAATGTGGCCAGTTACATATCATCAATGATGAGAAAGAATTGATTTATCTGAGTGCCAATTTAGAAATAATTACTGTGATGGTATTGAAATAGAAAGACTAATTCTACTTCCAGAATCCAATGCCCTGTGTGCCTTCTTCAGAATCCAATGCCCTGTGTACCTTCTTAAATATTCATCAACTATTGTGGTATTCTAAACTTTATAACAGATTTCGATAGTGCTTCATGTTAGTCTCATGTCCAACAATTTTTCTTCTGTTTTCTACTACTCTTACTCAGTTTATTGCAAGGGAAGTGCCTTTCAACAAAGAGTCTTTTAGAGAAATTGACGTGGATGGAATATGGTGCTCATACACTTAATTATAAGATGACCAAATTGTGTGAAAGACTCCCTATCTTTCATTGAATTGCTAGCTCTTTACAATTCTGCAGTATCCCTGCCTTCCCATTCTGCTACTGAATCCACAAGAAAGACATTAAGAAACAATTTTTGCTTTGGGGCTTTTGAGATGAGGCAACCAAAAAACATCAGAATGATAAGTTATTTAACATTGGTAAGAGATAATTAAAACAGGTCTCCCTTTAAAAACTGATGTTATGGCTGGAATGCTGATCTACTGGAGTTTTTCATAAGTAGTAAATAAGGTACTTGGTACAAAGGTACTAAGTACTAAGGTACTAAGGTATTAAGATACTTGGATCTTCACAATTCTACTGCACAGTAGAGTACAGTACAATATTTTATTACAATCTTTCCATCTTACTGCAATCTTCTTTGAATTGGTTATTATATGTCCATTGGCATTTTTTAACATATCATTTTGAAGTTGGAACCTTCTTCTGAGTTCAAATATCTTTTAGAAGACCTATTGTTTTTCCTTATTTTTTTCCATATTCATTGTCTCCAAATGCTATTGTAATATTACTTTTACAGCTTTCTGCGATTTTTTGTTAAATTATTTCCCAAGATTCTTGTATTTCTTGGCTTCACTTCTTTTCTTAAAGTTGCCATGGTTTATTGTGTCAATCAATTTGCTTTCTTCTGTTTCTTCCTATTTGCCAGTTTCATTTCACATTTATCCTTAACAACATCTTTAAGTTTGTTTTACCATTTCTTTGGTTTTCTGCCTATGATATTCAAGAGTTCAAAGCAATACCTACATTTTCTTCTTGAAAATCGTGGATATATGTTCAAGATTGTATTTTCTGAAACTGGTTGACTTTCTTCTTCTTTATCTTAATTCGGAACTTGCACATTAGCAGTTCATGATTTGTCCCACAGTCAGTACCTGCCCATGTGTTCGATGCTAAAATAGAGCTCTCCCTTCTCCTTTTTGTGGTCACCACAATATAAAAAAGATGTTATGATTCTGGAAAGAGTGCAGAGATGAGGGACAAAGATGATTAGAGGACTGGAGACTAAAACATATGAAGAACAGTTGCAGGAATTGGGTGTGCCTAGTCTAGTGAAAAGAAGGACTGGGCTTTCATAATAGCAGTGTTCCAATATTTGAAGGGCTGCCACAGAAAAGAGGGGGGTCAACCAATTTTTCAAAGCACCAGAAGATAAGACAAGAAACTGGATGGAAACAAAACAAGGAGAGAAGCAATCTAGAACTAAGGAGAAATTTCCTAACAGTGAAAACGATTAACCAACCACGGGTCTTGGAGTTGCCAAGGTTGGGGACCTCTGGTCTACAACACAGTCTTTTCAGCAGTTCCAAGAAGGCTCCACACCCGTTTGCACCACTCAGATAACTCTGATGACACAGATAAACCTCCAAGTGGCCTCAACAACTCTCTAAAAGAAGGCAAATGACCAGCTGTCTGCAAGGAGTATAAATCCTTCCATTCCCCGCCATCCCGTTCGAGCTGAAGAAGCTTCTTGGATGAGAAGTGAAACATCTTCAAAGAAAAACAAGAAAGTCCAGCTGCTTCATGAAAAAGCATCTTTGGAATAACTATGACCTGGATGACTGAGAATCTCCATAAATATTTATCTACTCCCATTCGCGTGCTTTCCAACTGCTGGGTGGGCAGAAGCTGGAGCAAGGGACGGGAGCTCACCTCGTCACAAGGCACTCAGGTCTCAAACCCGGGCTATCAAGCTCAGTATCTTTAACCGTTGAGCATATATGGTAAAGGAGAAGTCGAAGATATCTCACATGTTTTATTGTACTGTGAGTTATACCAAGTTTATAGGACAGCGTATATTCTCCCTTTATTAGAGAGATTGCCAGGGGGGGCAGACAATTTTTATGTAGGCTTTCTCCTCCAAGACTCAAACCCTTCTATCACGCATGCCGTGGCAAAATACTGTGTTGCGGCAATGTCCACAAGAAAAAAAATTGGTTACAGATTTATAGTCGTCAACTTGTGCTAATTTTTGGGAGATATCTCTAATTATGTTTGGAACATTATATTTACTCACATATTAATCGGCTATCCATTCACGTAAATTAGGGAGTGACCCTAACATTTTGAGAAGATGTATTTTCTTAACAGGGATGTTATTATTTACTATTAATGTTTGTACTATTTTTATTATTATTATTTAATATAGTGTAAAAAGTGATGGCTATTGCTGGTCTACGACCGTAATAAAGTTTATTATTATTATTAAAAAAAAAAGAAGAAGAAGAGACTGGACCACCATTTGTCTGAAATAATATAGGGTCCCCTGTTTGAGCAGGGGGATGAATCAGAAGACCTCCAAGGTTCCTTCCAATTCTATTATTCTATGTTCTATGTTCTTCCCTTTTAGCAATATTGCATTCCATTTTATTTCTATTGTATCTGATCAGGCATTATTTCATTTCATCTTTCACAGGGTTGAGCTTCCTCAAATTCATGCTTCTTACTGCATACGTGTTCCCATTGTATATTACTGCATCTTCCCAACTCTATTTCATTGTGGCTTTGGATTGTTCTCCCTAGAAGGCAACATCAAGAAGTAGATGTCCTGAATATTTTAATCTAGTCATGTCATAAACATAATTAGTACGCCAAAAGATCCTCAGCTCCTCATAATTAGCATGTTGAGTGCCATATGACCCGAGGGGATTAACATCTGGCACTATATCATCAACCATTTCTATTCAAAAGGTTCCCACTCTACTCGTGTTTCAAAAGACCCTGAAGTCCTGGTTTTTCACCCAAGCCTTTGGTGAGGATGATTAAAGCCCCCCTTTTCCCCCTTTTCTCTTTGTTCTCATCTGGGTTTGTTAACTCTACTATCCTTGCTCTTTTCTGTCTTGTTCCTTGTTTTTTAATTTTTTTTAACAATTTGTAAACTGCCCAGAGGTGCTTGGAACTGAGCAGCACACAGTATATATTTATTTTTAAAAATCATTTTAATTCTTTCTTCCTTTTTTTGTAAACTACAGCAATGGTTTACCATTGCCCTGTCCACATTGTATAAATTATTGTCTTTTCTGCTGTCACTAAAGTGATCCTCTTCTTATATCCCTGCTGCTTAATATAGCTGCCCGCTTGTTTTACATGGGCAGCTGAGGTGATTTTCATGCTTTGGGTGCTGGGGAATATATACCTTTTTTTTTTTCAGATGATATTTTTAATGGGCTTCGTAAAGCCAAAACCTCAGTACAGGAAATTCCTTATCCACTTCAAATACAATTAATTGAAATTATGCATATTTCTTCCAGTAAAAAATGGACAATATAAACAAACATTTTCAAGAACCTCTCAAAGCATTCAAGTTATAGGTTTACTTTACATTAAAATAGCTTTTACTGTGATCAATGTAGTAATACCAATATCTTTAATAATATCAAGATTCTTTTGCCTTGCCACCCTTGCTTGTTATGCCAAGAGATGAACATCAAATGATTGTACTTTTTCAAGAGTCTGGTCAGCTTCCAACAGGTTTACTTTGTAGGGCCCCATGTGCCAAGTTAAAAAAACCTGGATTGCAAAGGCAAGACAAATAAAATTGGATTTAAAAACTGCTTAAAAACCACTTTAAAAAACCCCTTGAGTAAAGTCTAACAGGCTATCTTGTAGAGGAAGCTTTCAGGCTACATGTGATAAAAGCTATATAAGGGGAAGATCATGTAGGTAATTAAACAAGATTCAGCGAAGCTCCAAAAATCTTTATAAATACAGCCATTGGAAGGACGATCTCGAGTCAGGAAGGATTTTTACTCAGTGTGAGCTCAGTTGTCATAGCCGTCTCTACTTTTGACATGTACTCCTGGCATTCTTAGCTCATTCCTCCCAGGAACACCACCACCATGATGAGGCAACACAGCAGGCCTTTTGAAACACACACACACATACCCAGAGAGAGATTCATGCAGCCAAGTTCCCTGGGGTCAAAGCCTGAAATATATTACAGGCTGCTCAGTATTTCAAATTGGCCTGAGAAATTGTAGAAGAACCAAGCCGGGTGAGGCAAAAATTCCAACATATTGTGAAAGAAGCTAACTGAGTCATATAAGCAGCAAATGGAAGTCAAACTGTCAAAAGTTTAAAAGTTAAAGACTTCAAATTGGCCTCTGAATATTCCAATGGAACTTCAAATATGAATTCTGAGTTTGTAATCACCCGTTCAGAAATAAGCCACATTGGTGTTAATTTTCTGAGCTTTTTCATAGTTTGCAATGCTTCTGGTTTATTGCTCCACCATTATGATCATTTTAATTTAATTTATATTAGACTTTAATGCGATTGTTATTATCTATGTTGTAAGCCGCTCTGGGTCCCCTGGAGAAGAGCGGCTTATAAGTCTAATAAATAAATAAAATAAATAAATAAATAATGTAGTGCAATGATGTTTATCACTGTAGATATAATGTAGCATAATTATAGTATTACTTCTTTTGAATCTCAATCTAGCAACCACATGTTAAAGGGTGAATGATTATGCAGCTTGACCAACCTACTTACCTTTAGCCTGTTTTGTTAGCTTATCTTCAGGTGTACTATAAGAAGATATAAGAAGTAATATCAAGGATATTGAAATAAATAAACTCAGTGGGATTTTGTTCCAAAATAATAGTAGGCTGCAATCCTAGATTCGCTTACTTAGAAATAAAGGCCATTAAAATCAATAAACATTTAATTATAAATATAGTTATGAATGATTGCAGTATTAAGAACTAGAAAAAAGAATGTACAGCTACAAAGATAGCCAGGGAAGTTATTGAAGCCTTGGAAATGGGCCCCTTGTCAGTCAACAGGAGTGCCAAACTATCACTAGCTTATCAATTACTTAGGAACCGAGGGCAAAAAAACAACAGCCAATTGCTGGCCATCAACACACTAATCAACCAATAGGAAGGCACCATATAAATACGATGCATAGAATAACCCAAAGCACATATTCCGGTAGAGCAGACACGTCAAACACAAGGCCCGGGGGCCGGATGCAACCTACGAAGTGGTTTCATGTGGCCCACAAAGCCATCCTGGAAACAGTGAGGGAATGGCTCCTGCTGCCTTGGCCCTGTTGGGAGCCAATTACAATTTTGTGGTGGCCAT
This sequence comes from Bothrops alternatus, assembly GCA_034064705.1. Classification (NCBI taxonomy): domain Eukaryota; kingdom Metazoa; phylum Chordata; class Lepidosauria; order Squamata; family Viperidae; genus Bothrops; species Bothrops alternatus. The sequence goes on along the minus strand of JARGCV010000112.1, from coordinate 960,682 downwards.
CTATGCTGAAACACATTCAGTCTTAGCTCCACAAGGCCGTCTAGAAACAGCGAGGAACCAGCCCCTGCCCTGTCGACCCCGCCCCCTGGGTGCATGCTGGGGAGGTGTTCACCGTTTGTGAGGAATGAAGAAGTGGACCATGCCTTGGCACTTGCCCCGGTCCCACCTCCTTCTGCCAGAGACCCTCAGATCTGTCCCACTTCTGTCCAGGTCCCCACAGGCACCCTTGATGTGAACGATGTAGAGCTGGCCATGCCCACCCAGTAGGCCACACTCACTCCATCCATGCCCACCCAGTAGGCCGCACCCACCCTGGCCACACCCACCCAGCCCCCCAAGAGCAACCACAATGCTGATGCAGCCCTCAGTGAAATTGAGTTTGACACCCCTGCAGTAGAGGGAAGTTTTCTGAGGATGGGCTCCAACATGAATCTGAAAGCTTGGAAGACTAAACCTCTGGTCCTGGTGACCAACACAAATTGGATCTTGTGATCTGTTATCCAGGGTCACATATGTTTGCCTTCACTCATGAGAAAAAAAGAATATCATGTATGGCAGAAAGAAAAAGAAGGAGGTAATTGTCCATTCTTACACAGATGTGTTTACCAGAACTTGGTAAATCAGCTTATGCAAGTCTGGGTGGAACGATAATTGCAATCAGTCAGTGGCCCAATAAAGGTCATTAAAAGGAAGGATAAACAGGGGAAAACATTGAACTACAGCTGTTTGGATAGTAACATCATCCGGATTCTTTGGGAATGTTGAGTGAATAAATGATAACACTTCCACACACAAAAAAGGAGTAATTTGGAAGGAATCCTAATACATTTCACTCGGGAGTTACAAACCTACAGTGATGCTTAAACGTTTGTGAATCCTTTTAGATTTTCAATATTTCTGTATAAATATGACCTGAACTCTGATGTGTTCACATAATCCCTAAAACTAGATAAAGACAACCCAATTAAACAAACGAGTCAAAAACATGAGATGGGTCCAAAGTTATTTATGTATTTACTATATCAATTTAAACACATTTATATGGATTGACTGCATTTAATGCATATTGTATTTGTGCATTAAAATTAGAAAAATAAGCAATCAGGCAAGGTTGGGATGTCTTGTAATCGACATCAAACCTCTGCTTTCTCGGGGTCATAAAAATGTCTTCTCCCATGCTGCCAATGTACCTAATACTGTCCTAAAGAATTATGAGCACAAATTTATAACTATGCATTTGCAAATACTACCTTATTCAATGATTTATTTATTATTTATTTATTTAATTTAATTTCTATGCCGCCCTATTCCAAAGAACTCAGGGCGGCTCACAGCATGATAGAAATTACAATAAACACATATCTATAAAAAACCCTTGAGCTAAAAGAAACCAATCACTCCACAAACATACACAGAAACATACACTGGCTAGGGGCAAGGTGTTAGCTGCCCCAGGCCTGCCGGCAAAAGTATGTTTTAAGCAATCTACGAAAGGCGAAGAGGGTGGGGGCGACACGGATCTCCGGGGGAAGTTGGTTCCAGAGGGCCGGGGCCGCAACAGAGAAGGCCCTTCCCCTAGGCCCCGCCAGGCGACACTGTCTGGCTGACGGGACCTGGAGAAGGCCCACTCTGTGGGCCCTAACCGGCCGCTGGGATTCATGGGGCAGCAGACGGTCCCGTAAATAACCTGGTCCAATGCCATGTAGGGCTTTATAGGTCATAACCAACACTTTGAATTGGGTTCGGAGACCAATTGGCAGCCAATGCAGCTCGCGGAGTGATGCCGAAATGTGGGCATTTCTAGGCAAGCCCAACACTGCTCGCGCGGCTGCATTCTGCATTACCTGAAGTCTCTGAACATTTTTCAAAGGTAGCCCCATGTAGAGAGCATTGCAGTAGTTGAACCTCGAGGTGATAAGGGCATGAGTGACTGTGAGAAGAGACTCCCGGTCCAAATAGGGCCGCAACTGGTGCACCAGGCGAACCTGGGCAAATGTCCTCCTCGCCACAGCCGAAAGATGATGTTCCAAATTTAGCTGTGGATCGAGGAGGACGCCCAAGTTGCGGACCTTCTCCGAGGGGGTCAAAAGCTCCCCCCCCAGGCTAATGGACGGATAGATTGAAATATCCTTGGGAGGCAGAACCCATAGCCACTCCGTCTTGTCGGGGTTGAGTTTGAGCCTGTTGGCACCCATCCAAACCCTAACAGCCTCCAGACATCGGCACATCACTTCCGCTGCTTCACTGAAATGACACGGGGTGGAGATGTAAAGCTGGGTATCATCAGCATACTGATGATATCTCACCCCGTGTTGTCGGATGATCTCGCCCAGTGGTTTCATGTAGATATTAAACAGCAGAGGGGAGAGGACCGATCCCTGAGGGACCCCACAAGGGAGGAACCTAGGGGTTGACCTCTGACCCCCTGCCAACACCGACTGCGACCGACCAGTGAGGTAGGAGGTGAACCACCGCAAAACAGTGCCTCCAACCCCCAACCCCTCCAGTCGGTGCAGAAGGATACCATGGTCAATGGTATCGAAAGCCGCTGAGAGGTCAAGTAGCACCAGGATAGTGGATAATCCCCTATCCCGGGCCCGCCAGAGATCATCCGTCAGCGCGACCAAAGCAGTTTCCGTGGAGTAGCCGAGCCTGAATCCTGACTGTTGAGGGCCCAGATAATCGGCCTCATCCAAGGACCGTTGGAGCTGGAGTGACACCACCTTCTCAACAACCTTCTCTATAAAGGGAAGATTGGAGACAGGATGGTAGTTGTTTAAAACAGCTGGGTCCAGGGAAGGCTTCTTGAGGAGGGGGCGCACAATTGCCTCCTTGCAGGGAGCCGGAAAGGACCCCTCCCTCAAAGAAGCGTTGACAATCTCCTGAACCCAGCCCCGCATCACCTCCCTGCTGGCCGAAACCAGCCAGGAGGGGCACGGGTCCAATAAACAGGTGGCGGAGCTCACAGCTCCAATGGCCTTGTCGACTTCATCAGGTGCCACCGGGTCAAACTCCTCCCACACAACAGGATCAAGACGAGTCCCTGTCATCTCGACTGAATCATTATCAGCCGATACTGCATTCCAATTGGAGTCAAGGTCCATCCGAATCTGGGCGATTTTATCCGCGAAAAACTTATTAAAGTCCTCAGCACTACCCTGCAAGGGTGCATCAACCCCCCCCCCTGATTAAGGAGGGAGCGAGTTACCCTGAACAGGGCGGCTGGGCGGGATTCCGCAGATGCAATCAAGGCGGAATGATACGCGCATCTTGCCGCCTTGAGCGCCACCTGATAAGTCTTGATATAAGATCTTACACCTGTTAGAATAGAGCTATTCTAACAAAGCTTGCCCAAGATTTTACTACGGTTATGCAAAGGAAGAAAAACTGGTACAAGGAGCCTATCTTTCATTTTCTTCAGTGCTCATGATTCTCAGCTATCTTCAGCAAGTTGAGAGACGTATACTAGACAACCCATGCCCACTGAGTCATTGTTTTAGAGATTTCCTCACTAAACAGAAAAATGGAAAGACCACACATGAGCAAAAAGGCAATGGGAACCACTTTATAGAATTGGGTATACTGTATATATTAGAGTTAGAATACTATAGTTAGAGTTAGAATACTATAGTTTTAGTCTGGCAAGATTTTGTCTATATGGTATGAACAAATAAAGAACTGAATTTTGACTAGATTGTTCTATGCCCTTCTTGAGTTGGGCTAGCATGTTTGTCTGCTAGAGAAGGGGCACATAAAGCAATAAATATATCCACACCTTTCTTCATGCATCTTAAAGGGGTTGCTTCTTTATGAATTCCTTGCTGCTGAGTGGAAGGGGAGGAATAGGGCGGCATAGAAATTAAATTAATAATAATAATAATAATAATTGCAAGAGTGGCAGGGAAACTGCCACAGAATTTTCAAAATAACCATCACATGACCAAAGCAGCAGCCTGAAGCAGCCACAACATCCCCAAATTTCATATTCTATATTTTATCCCATATGAGGTATCTTGGTCCCAAAAAGATTTCCCTATGATGCACTGTTTCACTCAGTTAATAGCAATGACAAAGAGAGTTTTACTAGTATATAGAAGAATAGAGTTTGATGCCATTTAAGAACTATAGCATGCCATGTGATTGACAGGAAGCATAGACTCGGCAAGAGGAACTAACAATTGCTATTTACAGTAAAGTTACAACTGAATGTCATTTTTATTTACTCACTTGTCTCATGTTAAAAGCAATTCTCTGATTAAGTGCTTACATTCTTCAGTGAATCTTTAGGCTGACTCAAACCTATTTAATGATCCATTCCATAATTCTTATGTTGTCTTAAATCAAGCTGTACTTGTTGCTTTCTCTGGTTATGTTTCTGGTACAGCTTAGATAAATTGTGCATTTTTCTGTTATTAGTTCTCGGAATATTGCTATTTGCTCTTACTAAAGAGCACTTCCCAGCACACTCATTATAAATTTGTTCATCAAAGTTGCTGCACATTTAAAGCATGTTTGGTCAACATAAATCACTTTTAAAATCTTTATTGATTTTAACATATGAAATACATCTACTAAGGCCTGCAAAGTTGGTGTATACTCTCAAGGTAGTGAATATCACTTATGCATTAATAATTGAAACTGGAGAAATTAAATATCATTAATTTTAGCAGGATTAAACATTCATGAATGTGATATTGATAGAATATCACCCATGCCCTTGTCACCTCGAGATTCAACTACTGTAATGCTCTCTACATGGGGCTACCTTTGAAGAATGTCCGGAGACTGCAGGTAGTCCAGAATGCGGCCACGCGAGCTGTCTTGGGTCTTCCAAGACATGCTCATATCACTCCAGCTCTCTGTGAGCTGCACTGGCTACCAATTGGTCTCCGAACACAATTCAAAGTGTTGGTTATGACCTATAAAGCCCTTTATGGCAACGGACCAAGATACTTGCCAGACCGTCTCCTGCCTCATGAATCCCAGTGACCAGTTAGGGCACACAGGGTTGGCCTCCTACGAGTCCCGTCCATTAAACAATGCCGTCTGGCGGGACCTAGGGCAAAAGCCTTCTCTGTTGCTGCCCCAGACCTCTGGAACCAGCTTCCTTCGGAGGTTCATACTGCTTCCTCCCTCCTAGCCTTCCAGAAAGGATTGAAGACACATCTATGCCGACAGGCTTGGGGCATGTGAGCTGCGCTCTGCCCCTCGGCCCTAAGAGTGTCCCGCCATCAGTGCATGTGAATTGATTGAGTTTGTGTGTGGTATGAATGTGTTAATTTTAAAATTATTGTAGTATTTTTTGTTGTGAGCCGCCCCAGGTCTTTGGAGAGGGGCGGCATATAAATGTGATTTAAATAAATAAATAAATAAAAATAATATTTCTGATTGCTAAAATCCAGAATATTCAGACTATTATTCTAATCACTGGATTATACATAAAGAGTTCACATATATGCAAAGTAAAAAAATAATATTAAGAGTACTAAGATTAAGAATAAGACAATGGAAGAAGAAACCATTTTTTTCCAAATTCTGTGGGGTGATGCTAGGGGCTCATTTTCATACATTGCTAACTGTTGCATGAACTATGAAGCACGTTTAAAGAATATGGCCTTCATTTTATCCTCAGTCTATTGTGGTGTCATCGTAAAATCATCCTTAGCTGTCCAGTTTTAAAGTAGAATTTTCCATCTTTTTCTGATATAAGTCTCAGCATATGAATAATCAACAATATCTCCTTCACAATCATGGTGATGTGCAGTGGTTGACATCTGCAAAAGCACATAGACTCCTTCAGAGCTGGTTCCTCAAAGCATATTTGGCATGGGTAGCAAGTGAAATCAGACATCTGGTTTTGGTGGGGACATCCTCCTGTGTGTGTGCCTAGCTCACACTTCACAAAGCACTAATCAGGCATTACACAAGACTGCTTAGATACCGGAATATCAGTCTTCGGAAAGATCACTAGACTGTTCTTAAACCTATGTTCATTGGCTTTGAAAAATCTGGTAGGCCAGTCCATAAAATAAAGGATTTTAAACTTATGGGTTACTGGTTCTCTTGGAAATAAATGCATTACTGTTTTTCTGTTGCACATTCCAAACAACATGCAAGAAATTATGCAAATTAAATTAACCATAACTTTGTACTGTATTTATTAGTCTGAGAAGGCTTAACATCTATTTGCTTGTTCCATGGGATACTTCCAGGTACTCTCAACTGTTTTCCTTGCATTCTGATATTTATTTGGGAACTAGGGCAAAATTGATAAGAATTCTGATAGTTTGTGATGGTAGCCCAACTGAAAGAAAAACCAGTAGCTTGGTTGACTGGTCTGTGGATTCAAGGACGCCCAGATTGAAGCAGGAGGAATTTATCTTGAGGTGAAATGTGAGCTCCATTGCAACAACCCACAAGTTCTTCTGACCTATGAATCCATCAATTTGGCTACTTCTGGACAAGGTAGAAAACCTCACAAGAAGCCAGGTAGATTCACATTCAGAAAAATCTTGGAGATTCTGTCACTCAGCAATCTTGAGAGGTAACCAAAGCTCTCTCCTGGGAATCCAATTATCCTTGCACAAGCAGGCTCCTCAATGAAAGTGATTGGTGGAGATTTTTCATCAGTAGCTGGTGATTTTGTGTGGAAGGGGAAACATCAACGAAGGACTATTCACATCAACTCATCAATCCTAACACTAGACAATCAAGGGTTGTAAAATTTTGAATATCCACTAGATCAGGGGTCCCCAACCCCTGGTCCATGGACCAGTACCGGGCCGCAGCATGCCAGCAACTGGTCTGCACAAACAAGCAAAGCCCCATCCGTGGGATGCAGGCAACACACAAAACCACACCCCCTCTTGTCTGCAGAAAAACTCTCTCCACGGAACCAGTCCCTGGTGCCCAAAAGGTTGGAAACCTCTGCACTAGATCATTTAAAGAAGTAGATTTTCCGTGTCCTTGCTGCCATCTAATGATCCTTTTTTCATATTATAGTCCAGATATAATTTACACAGAATGTTTCAGCATTGATTTAATTTTATTAAATTGATTTTAAAATATTAGAGTCAGAGTACAAAAGTAATAATTGGACTGTGATTTGGAATTATGAGATTCACTCAACCAAGAAGCTCACTAGGTGACTCATTCTCTTTCAGTTCAAGTCCATCACTGGGTTGCTATTCTATTAATAAAAAAAGAGAAGACATTCTCTTCACATTAAAGCTAACTCCAGCTTTTTATTTTATCAATGCACCATATAAGTTAAATAAATGCACAATGCATAGGCTTACATCCATTGTCAGAGATGTCAGTAAGTTAAATGCACTTGAATCTGCCCATTTTTCAATAAGACAATCCTGTACCAAAGCTGGTTATAATGTTAAGACTCAATTGCTACAATCAACAGTGTTCAATCTCTACTGAATAATAAATCTATTTCTGACATTTCTACAGTATTTTTACTGCAGTGTTTATTTATTGTGGCTCATAGATGCAGGTTGTGTGCTTTTGATTTGAGTGTAGGAAGCCAGTAGGAAATGAAATGGAAGTGCATAGAAGTTGCATGTGCTCTTTTCAATTTTTTCTAAGTGTCCAAAGATTAATTGGATCCCCAAATCTCTTATTTTGCTTTTGGATAGATTGTAAGAGTAATTCATAGGATTGTTCCAAAGCAAATCATTTAAATGTTTAGGATATTGGACTTCTGTGTTGGAGGCAAAAAGAACAGACAAAGGTGCTTTGAGTTCCTCTTTCTGAAATGTGGATCAATGTCTTATTTTCCCCATGATCACTTTTGATTAAGTTGCTTCCTTTATGTTGCAAAGAAAAACATTCCATTACCATACTGAGAGAAATAGACAAAGGGTAGGGATTATCCACTGATTGATGCAGTCAATTACTACTTCAAAAGGAAACTGACTCTTTTGTTTTGTGCACAGACTGTAGGATTAAAAGATTGGAAGTTGATGCCTTTAATCTTTGTTGACCAGGGCAGTATGATATGAAAATTTCTCGTAAATTAGAAAAGTCCCACGTTAACCTCTGACGAAATGGGAGCATTGAGAAAGATTTTGATGATGCCTTATCTGTTCACATGGGTCTCACTGCAGTGTTACAGACTGATGTAACTTTCTGAAATGTTACCTGTTCAAGTCAAGCAGTGTTCTTAATCTAGAAGGGTTGTATTATCATCCCAGAAGTCAAACTGTACCTTGGTTGCAGAAGGAAAAAAAATTATTTTTCCACAGCTATAACTATTTCCACAATTATTTCAAATAATTTAAATGTTATAGGCTAGAATCCACTAGATCTGCAGGAAAAATGCAGGAAGAAGATAATTAGAAATCAAAGCACTTTGCATTTTGCAAAAATACAAAAAATCTTTGGGCCTGAGATTCTGGGAATATCAGGGACCCAGATTGTGCTTTCTTATATCATTCAGAAAAACATAAATTGGCCCTGAATCTTGTTTGAAAGATGTGGTGTTTTTTCTTCTTCTTCTGAAGTTATCATGAAGTGTGAGAAACTGAAGCCCTTAACCAACCTTAAGTGATCCCCCAAAGCTGGACAAGGTCAGATCTGATTGGTGTTTTTTAGGAGACCATTAATAATGACAAGGCTAGATTGGGAAATCTAAAAAAGGATTCTGGAAGGAGTCAACAGCAATTACGTCTGTGTTGCTGCCAAAATAAAACTATATGGATACGTACGTCCTTATAATCAGTAAAGTCAAGCTTGACTTAGTGTACTCTTGGTTATTTTTTAACCTGCTAATGGTTAAGGGCTGGGTTTAAGAGTGTTGAGGTTTTGGTTTTGGTTTTGTTTGTCCTGTCTTGTCATGACAGTCTTGGGAGTTAGGTTGATGGGTCATCATTTCAAAGATAGTTCTGTATGTACACAGAGAAATAGAATGACCATGGGTGGGCAAAAAAGAAGTGGGACTGGGAGCAACTTTCAACTTCCTTATTCCTTCCCCATTGAGTTTTCTTGGAAAGCTGGCAGGAAGCATCAGAAATTTTCCTTCCTTCCTTCCTTCCCTCCCTCCCTCCCTCCCCCCTCCCTCCCCCTCCCGTCTCCTCTCCTCCCCTCCTTTCCCCTTCTCAGTAGACAGGTAAGTGGTTGCTGCTGGGTGGACAAGGGAGTGAAGGATTGTGAGAATGGCTGGGAAACTTTCCTGGATCATTCAAAAGAAGATCATATGACCCCAGCAGCAACCTGACTGTGGCAGCAGTCTGAAGCATTACAACTGTCTCAAATTTCATTCTCTCAGTAGTCAAATGTCCTGGATTTCAGACACATTCTTTAAGATTTTTTTTAGTTTAAGATACCTTGGTTGAAAAAGTGTTGCCCTGTACTGCACTGTTAAAAGTTATAGAAAGTAGAGAGATGTAATTATTAATGAATGCTTTAACAGAAATTTTGACACTACCTACAACAGAGGAATGGTTGGTGAAGATGATGGAATTTGCATATGGCTAAATTAACTTCATTTACTAAAGAAAAAAAAGCAATATCTACTTTTATGGTTGACTGGAAAACCCTTATGTACTTTTTTTCATAAAACAGTAAAAAATGCACTTATGACTTGTTTTCATGATTAGAACAATGAAACTGGGTAATACAAAAGATATGAGCTTTCTTTTGTTGCCGTAGATTTATATGTGTGTGTGTTTGTGTGTGTGTGTGTATGTATGTATATTTGTTTTCTGAGGTTTTCGCGGGTGTTTGTATGTAGGTCTTTGGTTCTTCGGGTTTTCTCCCACGTAGAATTTGAAGTGTCTTGGCGACGTTTCGACGAAGTCTCATTCGTCATCTTCAGGCTGGTGCTTTCGGCTTCTGCTTCTAGGAGCAATGTGAGATTTTAGCTGTTTCTTCCTTTTAACTGCCAGTGGGGGTTTGAACTGATTGGCTGGGAGCTCGGCTGTGTTCTGATTGGGTGGAGGTGTGTTCTGATTGGTTAGGGGCTTGGCTGTGCTCTGATTGGATGGGGGGTTGGCTGTGCTCTGATTGGCTGGGGGAGTGTTCTGTTTGGGTGGGGGCTTTGTTGTGTTCAGGTTAGTCAGTGTTACAAGGGGATTAGAGATGGTGAACTGTATAGCTGTTTGACGAATGTGACTTCATCGAAACGTTGCCAAGACACTTCAAATTTTACGTGGGAGAAAACCCGAAGAACCAAAGACCTACATATATATATATGGGTTTTCTCCCACGTAGAATTTGAAGTGTCTTGGCAACGTTTCGACGAAGTCACATTCGTCATCTTCAGGCTGGTGCTTTCAGCTTCGTGCTTCTAGCAGCAATGTGTGATTGCAACTGTTTCTTCCTTTTAACTGCCAGTGGGGGTTTGAACTGATTGGCTGGGAGCTCCCACTAAAATCCAAGACAGAGAACCAAAGACCTACATACAAACACCCACGAAAACCTCAGAAAACACACACACACACACACACACACACACACACACACACACATATATATATATATATGTGTGTGTGTGTGTGTGTGTGTGTGTGTGTATATGTGTGTATATATATGTGTGTATATATATGTGTATATATATATGTGTATATATATGTGTATATATATGTGTATATGTGTGTATGTATGTATATACACATCTTCCCTCCCTGATTACTGACAAAACGGGAGAGAGCCTGTGGCTTAGAGGTTTAAGCATCTGCCTAGTGTGCAGACTGCCCAGGTTCGAATCCCGGAAGGGTGAGTTCTGACTGAAGAGAGTTAAATAACTCGAAATAGCTATCTCAGAAATCCCTTATTTCTTTGTTAACAATTTTAAAAACATATATATATATTTGTGCTTGCAGATGGCTCTGGGTTGAGCTGAAACAAGCAAAGGAAAGAATGATTTCTTCCTCCCATATTTGGGTTTACAGGGTGCTATCTAAAAAAGAAACACTATATACACATCTTCCCTCCCTGATTACTGACAAAGCGGGAGAGAGCCTGTGGCTTAGAGGTTTAAGCATCTGCCTAGTGTGCAGACTGCCCAGGTTCGAATCCAGGAAGGGTGAGTTCTGACTGAAGAGAGTTAAATGAAGTGTCTTGGCAATGTTTCAATGAAGTCTCATTCGTCATCTTCAGGCTGGTGTTTTCGGCTTTGTGCTTCTAGGAGCAATGTGTGATCATAGCTGTTTCTTCCTTTTAACTGCCAGTGGGGGTAGGAACTGATTGGGTGGGAGCTTGGCTGTGCTCTGATTGGATGGGGGAGTGTTCTGTTTGGGTAGGGGCTTTGTTGGGCTCAGGTTAGTCTAAGTTGCAGGGGGATTTGAGATGGTGAGCTGCGTTGCTGTTGTTTGGCTTCGCATTCGTGGTTGTGCCTCATCTTCATGGTGGGTGTCAGTTTGCTTCATGTATGGATTGGAGAGGTTTAAAGTGGCTAATGATGCAGCTGTGGTCTGGCTTCTGGTTTATGGTCATGCCTTATCATCGGCGGGGGTTTGGGTTTGCTTTTTGCATGGATGTGTTGTGGTGACATCCTGTGTGGTTTTCGTGAGTGTGGGTCTAGTGTCATTCTTTGTGTTAGGGAGTCGTTTGTCTATAAGGGTGGGTTTCCAAATGGCTGGCAGGTGGGAGGTATCACCTCATTTATTCATGCTGTGTGGGCGTTTTTCTATCTCGATGGCTTCTCTGATTAGTCTGTTATTAAAGTGTTCAGTTTTGGCGATAGTTCTGGTCTTTTTAAAGTCAATTTCATGCTCTCTCACACCACCACCCAGCACAGATCAACTCCGTAGCCAAGACACTCATCTCCAGAACAAAACGCTTAGCTGACGAACAACACCTAAAAACTGAACTACACACTCTCACTAATGTACTAACATCCAATGGATTCCAAAGAAATAAGATTACCAACCTAATCCAAAAAGAAACCCCCACTAAAATTCAAGACAGAGAACAAGAAAATGGCAAAGCCCTCCTCCCATACATAAAAGGCACCACAGACAGAATCAGTAAGATCCTCCACAAAAATAACATCAAGACAGCATTCTGCACAAACAGAAAAATATCCACCATCCTAAGAAACCCCAAAGACAAAATTGAGTTAGAAAATCAAGGAGTATATGAATCCCATGCACCACTTGCCCCACCATATACATCGGACAAACCAACAGAAGAATAAGTGCACGCATTGAAGAACACAAGAACTCAGTCAAAAAAGAGGAACCAACTTCTTTCCTGGTCCAACACTTTAAAGCCACAGGACATGAAAGTGACTTTAAAAACACTTTAACACACACACACACACACACACACACACACACATAAGGTTTTAATACAAACTAAAATAGAAAGAGCAAATGAAAAGTAAGAGAGAAATAAAAGAAAAACTAAAACTTCAATAAGAAAATGTATGTAGAAAAAAGAGGAATATATTAAAAAGATATAAAAATACAAAGATGAAGTTTCTGATAAAATTACATTTTAACCTCTCTCTCGAATGTTACATCATGACTTTCTTCATTTTATAGTCTATCCTGTCTAATAATCAAACCATAAATTACAAGATTTTGTTTTTGCAAAAAGTCCATTAAGCCTTTCCAGTTGCCAATAAATGTAGAAATTGTCTTTTCTCTAATCAAATCTAATCTAATCAATTATCCATCTCAGCAAATTTTGTCAGCTTTGGCAATCATTCCTCCATGGTGGGTAATGTTGAATCTTTCCATCTTTGTGCATATAGTATACTCACTACAGTAATAATCATATTGAAATATTTTTTTAATTTCTCATCTCTCTCTCAATATCATCTTCATCCCAATCCGAAAATTTAGACTGTCTTATGGCCATCGTTTTTTCCTGATATTTTCTGCATAGACTTCTTGAATTATCCTAATTCTTAAAAAAAATACTTTTTCTCTCAGTTCCGCTAATGCCAAGTGGTCCAAATTTTCTTCATCTGTTTATTTTTAACTTCTGTCTAGCTTGCCAAAGCTTCTTGGTCATTAATTTGCTTTACATCTTCAGCCAATTGTCCTACAGATTCTTCAGTCTTCTTAGCTTTTTCTTTCATATCCTTTTTTATGCTCCCAAATCCTTCTTCCATTTCCTTTTTAAAAGCATCCAAACTATTGGCAACTATTGCAGTCATCCTCTTGCCAAAGTTTTCAAACATTTTCTGCAATAAATCTTGTGCAATACCCTCATCTGCAAGTGGTTCTAATAAACCTTTTCTTCCTTCTCCTATTTTTTTGTTGCTTTTCTTGTGGTTGCCGTTCTGATGAAGTGAAAATGTATCAATTAATAGTGTGAAAATAAAAGACAGGCTTTTCTCTCTCTTTTTCTATGTTGCTTTTTTCTGTCTTTGACACTTTCCTTAATGACAATAAAGCCAACATTCCAAATGAAGGTCCAATCTGTTTATCTGATTTATTTGGAAAAAAAAATAGTTTTCTCTTTTCTAAAATTACTATCTCTTTTATCCATTAAAGTTTTCTTGAATCACAATCTTCTTAAGGCTCTTGCTTTTAAATTTAAATTTAAACTCTTAATATTTCAAGATAGTCTTTTTCTTTCTTCTTAATTCTAGAAAAGAAATTTGCATCTATGCATACAGATCAGTATATGTATATTAACATGTGCACATTTTACATAAACCTGTCCCATTCTGCTTTCTTTGGGAATGTATTTTCCTCCTCCTCCTCCTCATATGATTAAAGGAAGCATTTGATAGAACTTCACTACATTCAATGTTTCCATTTCATCAACAAACTTCTGCAATAGATATTGTATGTCTCCAAATTCATTCATGTAACAGGGGTTCTCAACCTTGGCAACTTTAAGACTTGTGGACTTCAATTCCCAGAATTCCTCAGCCAGCAAAGCAGGCTGAGGAATTCTGGGAGTTGAAGTCCACAAGTCTTAAAGTTGCCAAGGTTGAGAACCCCTGAAACATGTGCAGTAATGGTATTCATGAAAGACTGCCACATGGTTTTTATGTATCACATAGTTACTGGTCTGCCTGATGACAGGCACAGAGAAAAAGGAGGGCTAAAATTTATTATGTTGAATGTACTGAATCCAATAACTGAATGCAAATAAATATATGTTCTTTATTTTGTACCTTCAAACCTAAGAAGAAAAATCTAACCTGAGAAATTATTAGAATAACAGAGTTGGAAGGGACCTTGGAGATCTTCTAGTCCAACCCCCTGCTCAAGCAGGTGACCTTATATTATTTCAGACAAAAGGTTGTCCAGTCTTTAACAAAATAACAAAGTTGGAAGGGAACAATTAATCTTATTAATTGGAGGTCTTCACTTAACTCGTAATGCTTAATTAACCTTGGAGATCATCAAGTCCAATCTCATGCGCAAGCATTCCAGACAAGTGGTTGTCCAGTCTCTTCTTAAAAGCCTCCAGTAATGGAGTACCCACAACTTCTAAACTCAAGCTGTTCCACTAGTTTATTGTTTTCATTATTAGGAAATTTCTCCTTAGTTCTAGGTTGCTTCTCTCCTTGGTTGGTTTCCATCCATTGTTTCTTGTGTTGCCTTCTGGTACTTTGGAAAATAGGTTGCCTCCCCTTTTCTTTGGGGCAGCCCCTCAAACATTGTAACATTGCTATCATGTCACCCCAGTCCTTCTTTTCACTAAAGTAGACACGCCCAATTCCTGCAACCGTTCTTCACATGTTTTAGCCTCCAGGACCTTAATCATCCTTGTTGCTTTTCTCTACATTCTTTCCAGACTCCCTACATATTTTTTATAATATGGTGACAAAAATCAAAACCAAAATTAGTGAGATGGGTTTTATAAAAATAACAGAAATAAAGTTTATTTATAACAAATAGGAACAAACAAAGCACCTAACTTACTAAAGCCTATCAGGAAAAGTATAAAACACCATGTGTTCCGCATGTAGTATGGCTGCCTGGAGGGAAAGGAAGCATCTTCAATTCACACAAAAAGTAGACAAAATGGTAGAAAAAGAAGAGATACAGTGTAAATACCTATTCTTCCCTACATCCTAATGGTTGAGACTTAGAAAGAATGCAGAGAACAGCAACAAAGATTATCAGGGGACTGGAGGCTAAAACATATAAATAACAGTTTCCGGAATTGGGTACGTCTAGTTTAATGAAAAGAAAGACTAGGGGTGACATGATAGCAGTCTTCCAATATTTCTTTGCCACAAAGAAGAGGGAGTCAAGCTATTCTCCAAAGCATCTGAAGGCAGGACAAGAAGCAACGGATGGAAACTAATGAAGGAGAGAAGCAACCTAGAACTAAGGAGAAATTTCTTGAATTAGAACAATTAATCAGAGGAACGACTTGCCTCCGGTAATTGTGAGTGCTCCAACACTCAGGTTTTTAAGAAAAGATTGGAAAACTGTTTGTCTGAAATGGTTTCAGTTTTCCTGCTTGAGCAGGGCGTTGGACTAGAAGATCCCCAAGATCACTACCAACTCTGTTATTCTGTTATTCTATTCTAATTATATCATGAGCTGAATTAGTGCCATTGGAATTGGACCTCTAACAATATTAATATGCCATGGGTTAGTGAATGAGCCTAGTTGAACATTCTATTTATGCTGTTCACTGGGGTGAATAGAGAGGAAACTCACCAAAAATTCTGGCAAGATGCAAACATGAAATGTTTTTTTTTATGTGCAAATGCTAGGCAAAGGATATACAGAGACTATTAATAGTTCTGTACTGTTAGCATAGTAATGATTCCAAATTGCACAAATCTGTGCGCAAAATGTTTTTTTTTTTAAATAAAACAAGAGCAAAAAAAATGGGGATTTTTAAAGAGTTAAATGTTTTTTTTTAAAAAAAAATGTCAAGAGATCGACCCAAATTTAAACAGTATTGTTGGGTTCATATAGGCTGGTGTTGCTCAAAGCATCTTCAAGATAGTAGTGTTAGCTTTCTAAAACGTCCTGCTAATTTTTCACTTCCTGCTGTAAATTATCATTTGCAATTGGCACGGTCAGCTCAGCATTCAAAGTCTGAGTGAAACCTTCACAGCAAACAACAGGTTTATTGATTATAAAGCCCAAGGACTGTTTTCTGGCCACAAGAGTAAAAGAAGAAGAAAAAGAAAAAAAAACTTGGAGAGGAGCCATTTTTATTTTAAAAGCCTTTTTCCTCTGAATCACCCTGTTGCCTTAGCAACCACTCATTCCTGTTAACTGGCAGAAGAGAGCTTTCTTTAGTTTGAATTGCTTCTCAAAGCTGAAAGAGGGATGAAGGTCAAGCTATGAAAATTCCCCATTTCGTTCTTTGGAAATGTGAATTAGCTTGAAATGGAGCTGCTGGGAGAGCCATTTCCACACTCCCCTTCCCCACTCATTCAAATTCTTCAATGCCACGATGCTTCATTTCCGTTAATTAAATAATTATACCAAATTGTCTAAAAATAACAGTCAGCTGAATTCATGTATTCTGAACCACTCTTTGGTTTAAACCAAGTTCATATTGTTCTGCGGTGGGTCGATGAAAGACTCGAGTTATTTTTCCAACTTGGCAGAAGGTTACTTTTTTTAAGCTTCCTTATTATACAGTAGGAATTGTGGCACTTTAAATAAATAATGCACACACATACACACACACAAAGTTGGAATAAAGCTTTTCAGACTCCTCAGCTGTCCTTTTCATCTTCTCAGCATGATGGAGTATAATTAAAACATACAAGCTTTAAGATGGAAGACCAAACCAGACGTTTATAAAGATTAATACTTAGTGATGTATATCAGGTGCTATGATGATTGATGCATACTATGATTTTATGTTCAATGCTGATTGTATGAATGTAGATAGACCATATACAAGAGATGTATTTTTGGGTCTTATGAGGACAGCTTATTAATATGAACCCAGATTTAATGTTGATTGATTTAATATTGGGAAAGCGTACTGAATTTCTACCTCAGGATACTGAATTTCTACCTCAGGATTTTTGGTTAGGGATCATAAAAGATTGTACTAATACTGAGATAAATAATATGTGATAGACTAGGAACTGTGGATAGACTATAGAAAAGAGAAACACCAAGCAAATAAATTGTAACAGGCGTTTAGTTGAGGCTTGATGTGCGGAGTGAAAAATGTTTACCAAACCAGACGATTATAAAGATTAATACTTAGTGATGTATATCAGGTGCTATGATGATTGATGCATACTATGATTTTTTGTTCAATGCTGATTGTTTTAATAAAAGAATTTTTTCATTAAAAAAAAAAGTTAATGGTCATCTAAGAGGGGATCCAAAAATATTCATAGAAAAAAAAATTGAAATAGGGATTTGGTAGCTCTTGAATTAGACGACCTGATCAGAGTAAACTTTCCTGCAGTTCTTTTTTTCCCAAGGCAAGAGCTTAAGGAACTTAAGCTGAATTCTTCGTGGACAGACTTCTCACGATTGGGATCTCATTCCTTAAAGCAAGTTTCTTTCCCTCTTGGTTTTTTTTTTTTTTTTTTACGTTCGGCCACAGCAAAGACAAATGAAACAATGAAGACATGAGAGAGGCAGAAGAAGAAATTTCAGTTCTCTTTCCAACTAATTTATATGACTGGAGAAATGTAATACCCCAGATATTTATTTTGTGTTTTAATTTTGCTCTCAAGTGGCAATTTGCTCCTGAATCTCAGCATTTTGATCTTGCTGGAGGAGTGGCCTGAAGGATGCAGGGCAACATCAGGTCCAAGGATGGCCTACTCATTTTCCTAACAATGGAATAAAACAAAGGAATAAAAATCTGGGGAGAAAATATGAATTAGAGACGCCAGGAAAACTCACACCTCTAGTTTGGATGACTCACCCAAAGATGGAAGTAATCCTTGGAATTATCATTCATACTTATCCCAAAGGTGCTTTTTCAACAGGCAACTGGATTTTCTTTGTGTTTTTTTCTTGAAGACATTTTGCTTCTCATCCAAGAAGCTTCTTCAGTTTCTTGGGTGAGAAGCAAAGCATCTTCAAGGAAAAGCAAAGGAAGTCAAGTTGCCTCTTGAAAAAGCACCTTTGGGACAACCATGGATGGTTTGAGAATCTCCGTAGAGATTCATACTTCTGCAGTGTTTTGCAGTGTGCAGAAAGCCACAAAAGAAAAGAGAGAGAGTTTAGACCAGAGGTCACCTTTCCAGTCTCGTGGACCAGAGGCAAGGAGAGCACCTTCATAATTGGTGTGCGCACATGTGTGCGCATACATGGGGCCATGCACACTGGCGTAGCACTAGCAGCCCCATTTGTGCATGCAGCATGCACTGGCACCGTGTGCATGCACGAATGGCCACACACCCCCACGGCGGCTAGTGGCACATGTGCAAAGAGGCTGTGGACACCTGCCCTGTGCTAGCATCCCTGTTCATGCATGCACAAATGGGGCCGCTGGAGCTAGCACGAGTGGAGGGGAATGCATGCCCACATGTGTGCACACTGACCAGCCATTTCCGTGGCCTGCTAGCCAAGATCCTATGGCCCGGGACTGGGTTGGGGATGCCTGGTTTACACTAACCTTCTTTTTCTTTCCTACATTCCTGTAAGTGCTCCAGGTGCTAGCCAATAAGGGAAGGAAAATGAAGGAAAAGTTACTGAAAGATATAGTCAGAAATGAGACTTCTCAATGCCATACTTGAATTTGTAAGGGAGTACTTCTTAGGCCATCTTCCAAGCATCCCTAACAAATAGCTATCCAGCCTTTGCTTGAAGAAATTAAAAAAGGAACAATTGGTTCAACTACTGAATTGTTCTTATTCTTAGGAAGTTTTTTTTTTCTTAACATTCAGTCAGAATCTTCTTTCCTGTAACTTAAGATCATCATTTACAGTCCTGACTTCTGAAAAAAAAGTCCTTGACCATGTCTCTGTCAACCCTTTTCACAGTGGGTACCATTCCAGCTTAACAACCAGAAATTATAAAACGTCAGATAATGAGAACTTGAAAATATATTTACTTTGTGCATATGCAAAAGCTTATCTACTATTTTGGATACACAGAGGAGGGAGGGCAAAAAAAGACCAGGTAATCTTTCAAAAGACTTCCAAACAGAACCATGAATTAAAGTTTATGTACAGTATGTACATAACCTTTATATGCATATACTAACTACAAAACTCTGAGTACAAAACTGTATATGCGTACAACCTCTATTTGTAAATGGCTTCTATAACCTTCATATTGTACTCATAAGTATAATTAATATGAGTTTCTAACCCTCTTTATCAATTCGGAAAAACACTTGGGATGAATGTCCTTAAAGACAGAGGTAAATGCTCTTTCCTAAAACTGCTTTAAATAATAACATAAAAATAAAAACCATTTCCTACAAGCTGATGAACTGTTCTTTATTAAAATAGAAGTGACTAAAGTACCATTTCTTGCAACACTCTTTCTAGATTAAACCATTTGCTCCCAACATTTACAGTGGAAATGTTTAGAAATAAGCAGAGCAAGGACTTCATTTAATTCATATCACATGAAACAACTGTACAATAGTGGATAATGTTATTTTTATTTATTATTATTATTATTATTATTATTATTATTATTAATGTACAAATTAGGTTTGATTTTTGGGCAGCAAATTAAAGTATATCATCATTAAGCTTAAAATTAGTGTGCTATAGTCACTAAGAATTCTGGATTTCTGAAGTAGAAATACAGAAGTTTTCCACTCAAAGGTCTTAGTTTACTGACTAAGCTTTGGTTAATCATTATCTTCTAGGCTAACATATCTCAAGGGATAAATAAAATATGATGTGGAAATGCATACATTGCTTTACTAATTGGGAATATAATGTTAATAATCATGGCTACTTTTAAATTATAGTTTACTTGTACATCTGTGAACAACAGGGTCAGTTGCTGAGCACCTGAAGTGCAGTCACATGACCATGGAGCTGTTGGAACTTCAGAACCAAGTTGTAAGTGCATTTGAGGGGTCAGTCATAACTTCAGATGGTTGTTGTTAAATGGTTACAACCTGTGTTCCATCAACCATTATTACCAGATTGGGCGAGACCTGGCTTGGAGGCAGTAACTGTGAGAGGGACCTTGGAGTCCTGGTGGACGATCACTTAACTATGAACCAGCAGTGTGCAGCAGCAACCAAAAAAGCTAATGCAGTCCTGGGATGTATAAACAGAGGCACAGAATCAAGATCATGCAAAGTACTAGTACCACTTTATAAAGCACTAGTAAGACCACACCTGGAATACTGCAGCCAATTTTGGTCACCATATCACAAAAAAAGATGTTGAGAGCTTGAAAAAAAATTCAGAGAAGAGCAACTAAGATGATCAAAGGCCTGGAGACTAAAACATACAAAGAACGGCTGCAGGACTTGGGTTTGGCTAGTCTAAAGAAAAGAAGAAATAGAGGAGACATGATAGCAGTATTCCAGTATCTGAGGGGCTGCCACAAAGAAGAGGGGGTCAGGTTGTTCACCAGAGCACCAAGAAACAATGGTTGGAAGCTGATCAAAGAGAGAAGCAACCTGGAATTAAGAAGAAACTTCCTGACAGTGAGGACAATCAACCAGTGGAAAAGTTTACCCCCAGAAATCGTGGGTGTTCTATCACTGGAAGTTTTTAAAAAGAGACTGGACAATCACCTGTCTGAGATGGTATAGGTCCTCCTGCTTGAGCAGGGGGCTGGACTAGAAGACCTCCAAGGTCCCTTTCAGCTCTATTCTATTCTACTATTCCACATTCTATTCTACTATTCTACCATGATATCAGGGACGCAGTAAACTATTAAGGATGCCAAAAACTGATTTTTATATCAATAGATCATAAATTTTGACCTACACTCTTAGGATCTAGAAGCTATTTCATTCAAAAAAAACTTTAATCACATAAACATTGGGCTTAAAATTTTACTTTAAACTTCTAAAGTTTCAAATGCAAAAGCCAATGGAAAACAGTTGCTTCTCTTTCAAGCTTTTTCTTGCCAAGTTTTATAATATTTTCTTTTCTCTCTGAGAAAGAATTTGTCCCATTAAATATCTTCCTTAACAGAACTATTAAGATGATATGCTATTATATATTGAAGTAGAAATGCAGATGTAGGATGTCTGGTTATTGAGGTTAAACAGTTTGGTAGGAGCTGGAGGAGAAGCTATAGATTTTTAAGGAATTTAAGCTGAAAGTATCATCAAAATACTTTCAAGCTCTATTTAAATCAAATCATTCAACATAAAATCATAGCAAAATATAATGTTGATATCAAGCACCAAAACCAAAGCTGGGTAAGAAACTTCATTAAGAATTACTTGTGGCAATAAGAGTGGAAAATATAACCATTTTCCACCCTTATTACATTTGCAGATAGCCAGCCAGCAGCTTTTTAAATCTGGACCCAATCCCTCCTGGGAATAGAAGATCAGAAGAACATCTGCAGGGGCACCACTCTATTTCTCGCATCTGTTGAATAAAGTTGCTCAGCCCTGCCCTTTACAGCTTTACAGGAAAGAATGTTAGGCTATTAGTCCTGAGAAAGTGGACAAAGTATTTCTAAATGTAGCCACCAGTATATTAGATCTGTGTAACTCCTTGTTGGTAAAGGCCTTCTGGGTATGATATGAACCAGGCAGTGGTAAATTAATACTTAAATAAAATTGTGATCCTCATGTTAATAGTCTGCACTCTCTTCAAGAACCATTACTGGATACAATGGGGTTCGACAATTTTCAACTTTATCCAACCTTTCCCTTCTAGAAGCCAACCCTTCTGAACCATCTTAAAAAGTTGGAAGTAAGAAGCACAATGTTGTAATGGTTCTCTTCCTTCCTCTTGGGCTAATTCTAGTTGGTGCTGATTAGGTGGGAAGTAGGGGAAGAAGCCCAGCCTAAATCCTTGCGTGTGCAGTCCTTGGGGCTCTACTCTCTCCCTCCACACCACTTTGTAGCCTACAAATGAACTTGCTGGGTAAAGTTACCTTTCACATAGGCTTAGATTTAATTAACATGAAAGTAATGCCCACCCTGTGGAATAACCTACTTGCTGAGGTTAGGATTGCTCCAACTCTACTGGCCTTTTGTTAAGTTGTTGGAAGCCTGTATGTCTCTCAAGTACTAAGTCAGAGAATTAGGAAAGCCCATCTTTAAGAGTTACTATTTTGATTGGCAATGGCTTCAGGCATACCATATTTTCACGTTGGTTGTTTATGTCAGGAGAGGAAGGAAGGAAGGAAGGAAGGAAGGAAGGAAGGAAGGAAGGAAGGAAGGAAGGAAGGAAGGAAGGAAGGAAGGAAGGAATGAAGGAAGGAAGGAAGGAAGAGGAGGAGGAGGAAGAGAAGAAGAAGAAGAAGAAGAAGAAGAAGAAGAAGAAGAAGAAGAAGAAGAAGAAGACTGCCATTGCTTGCAAAATGTCTTAGACAACACAAGTATAAAAAGGCCCTGATAAACAATAAAAGAGGCCATTACACTAAAATTGGCAATGCCTATATCCCTCAGCCATTACAACGACAGTGGATAGGCAAGCACCAGGCAGAACTGGATGCAAGAAGTGGTGAGATTTTGAAGAATAGTAAGTATTACATGGCTTGAACTCCTAAATTAATCCACCTTCAGATTACCACAACTGATAGTCTTGAACTTGCACATCCTTCTTGCAGCAATTATTTTTCAACAAACTAGAATGATATGATTTTTAGTAAATAAATGTATGGACAAGCACAAATCGAAAATATTAATGAGTAATTGAAATCTTAGGAGTTGCAGTGATGAGGGGGTGAAGAACTAGGGCTGAGAAGATTTAGGTTCAAATTTCTGGCTTGTAAACTCATTTCAGACCAGTCACTCTCTCAATCTACATCACAAGGTTGTTGAAGTGAGGATCAACTTTGAGGTGGAAGTGCTATCTAGATTGCCTTGTGTTCCTAGAGAAAAGGTAAAATATAAATTCCATAAAAGAATGTATAACGGACAACAGAAGCCTAAAGGAGGCCTAAACCAAACAATAGGCTGAATGGATGGATGGCTGCTACCAAAACCAGAAGATGCATGTTTAGCTTTCTCCTTCCATTTTAAAATGTCTCATAGACTATATTATATATTTCAGTTCCACCATTTTTTCTAGTATCAGCACACAGTTACGGTATGTGGAATAATATATTGGAGCAATACATTGGATTTGTAGGGTACTATTACATTCTGATCAATGTAACAGGACTATAATAACCTAGGGGGCTTTTATTAATGATTTAGTATCTACTTGGACCTAGGATTAGCAGTTCAGAAGAAGCCTGTAGAACAGGGGTGTCAAACTCACAATGTCACGTGATGTATCATGACATATCGTGACTTTTTTGCCATTGCTGGCAATGGGGTGGGTGCAGTTTTGCTATGATGCATCCGGCCTGCAGGCCTGCAGTTTGATTTCATGAGAACTTTCCTTCCTTCCCTTCAATCTTTCATCCACCCAATTTTCCTGAGCTGGCTAACAAAATCTGCCAGAGAGCTGAAAAGTAACAATTGGTTGCATTTTGATATGGTACCTCATTGCAAATCTTGGGAAGGGAGCATTGCCTTTGTTGCTATCTCATCAGTTAATACCACTTTATAATGCCCTGGTAAGGCCACACTTGGAATACTGTATCCAGTTTTGGTCGCCACAATCTAAAAAAAAATGTTGAGAATCTAGAAAGAGTGCAAAGAAGAGCAACAAGGATGATCAGGGGACTGGAGGATAAAACACATAAGGAACGGTTGCTGGAATTGGGAATGTCTAGTGTAATGAAGAGAAGGACAAGGGGGTGACATGATAACAGTGTTCCAATATCTCAGGGATTGTTACAAAAAAGAGGGAGTCAAACTATTCTGCAAAGCATCTGAAGGCAGGACAAAGAAACAATGGATGAAAACTAATCAAGGAGAGAAGCAATCTAGAACTAAGGAGAAATTCCTGAAAAAATTAATCAGTGGAACAACTTGCCTACAGAAGTTGTGAATGTTCCAACACTGGAAGTTTTTAAGAAAAGATTGGACACGCATTTGTCTGAAATGGTATAGAGTTTCCTATATGACCAGAGGGTTGGACTAGAAGACCTCCAAGATCCCTTCCAATTCTGTTATTCTATTAATACAATGCAACTGGCCCTCACCCTCACATCCAACATGATCCAATATATTATTATGGACTGCATTAGCCCTACATTTCCTTCCCTTTAAAAAAAACATACTCAACACAATCATTGTTTTCTGAATTGTTTTTGCTGTCTCAGCCACAGTAAAACATAAATGCTTTTTTGGCTTCTCTCTGAATGAACAATTTCCTAGTTAGACACACTGGATTTGGAGCTGGGTCAATAAAAGCTTTACTGTGCCCTTGTCTCTTTCCTCACAGAGCCTACAAAAGGGAATGACATTCCATTCATCCTTTCACTGGGCCACTGTGGAATATTGAGCAACACCATTTTTTTGGCTTGGATGAAAAAAAAAAAAAAAGGTGGCAAGGAGCTGGAAGCAGCACAAATAGGAATTCTCTCATTTCCCATGCTCACTGCCCAAAGATCTGCCACTTGCTTGGGATGCATGCAAATGTTTTGCACTTTTAAGACTTTGTCTCGGACACCAAATTGCTTGGAAAACAGCACCCATTCAGTATCAAAAGAAGATTTAGCTTAATCTCACTGCAGCTCATGTGGTTAAGTGTAAGTTATTTGTACAGCATCCATAGCGAGCTCTTTTGGGTAGTTGTTTTGCATGCCAGAGAGACTGGACAATTAGTCTGGGAAAATGTTTCCATGCACAAATCCACTCAAGGTTTTGGAGGGTGAGTAGGAGGTTGAAAAAAAAACATTGTAAGACTGCAGGTTGATATTTAAACTGGCCCTAACCTTACCAGACTCCAAGAAGAGTCAGAAGACATGGCTTTGTCACCTGACATGGAGGTGTGATAGTAATATTGGCTATTCTGTTAGCGAGGTTGATTATACTCTCCTACAGATTATGGGGTGTTTAATGGCTTTCATAGTTTTTTATTGTTTTAATGGTCTTTTGTGGCTATGATTTTTGGTTGTTTTTGTTTATGTGTGTTTTTAAATCTGTAAGTCACTCAGGATTATGTATGTGAAATGAGTAGCGATATAAATCAGATAAATAAATAAATAACCAGATGCATGCATACAAATATGAGCAAAAACGTACCACTTAAGTAGGCAATGATGATCTTTTCCCAAAATGACATAGTAATAATATTCAGTATTGAACTTGTTTGTCAAATTCTGAAGTACAAATGTTACTATATGTTAGGGAAGAAAAAAATAGCTTCAGGTAGTCATGGTGATAAATATAGTATTTAATAGAAACAATTTTAACAGTTGCAGGAATTAGGTATGACTAGTTTAATGAAAAGAAGGACTAGGGGTGATATGATAGCAGTGTTCCAATAGCTGAGGAGCTGCCACAAAGAAGAGAGAGTGAGGCTATTCTCCAAAGCACCAGAGGGCAGGACAAGAAGCAATGGATGGAGATTAATCAAAGAGAGAAGCAACCTAGAACTAAGGAGAAATTTTCTGACAGTGAGAACAACAATAACAATAACAATAACAATAACAACAACAACAACAACAATAATAATAATAATAATAATAATAATAATAATAATAAATAATAATAATAAATGGACGTGACCTTGGAGGTCATCTAGTCCAACCCCCTGCTCATACACCCTACCATTTCAGACAAATAGCTGTCCAGTCTCTTCTTTAAAACTTCCATTATTGGAGCATTTACAGCGTCTGGAGACAAGTTGTTCCACTGATTAATTGGTCTCACTGTCAGGAAATTTCTCCTTAGTTCTAGGTTAGTTTCCATCTGTTGCTTCTTTTTCTGCCTTCAGGTGCTTTGGAGAATAGCTTGACTCCCTCTTCTTTGTGGCCACCCTTGAGATATTGGAACACTGCTATCACCCCCTCGTCCTTCTACATGTAAACAATGGAACGGCTTGCCTTCAGAAGTTGTGGGTGCTTCATCACTGGAGACTTTTAAGAAGAGATTGGACAGCCATTTGTCCGAAATGGTATAGGGTCTCCTGCCTGGGCTAGAAGACCACCAAGGTCCCTTCCAACTCTATTATTCTGTTATTCTGAAATGGTGATTCTTCTTTAACTATTAGTTTACAACAATGTACAGTATCTTATTTCCAACCAAAGGTAGACATTAAAGATATGGAGTTTTTTTCCAGTACTCCCATTTATCTTTGCTCTTCGAAATGAAATGCTCTTGTCATTACCAAATCACCAAATTACCAAGTCAAAAGACATAGAGTTGCCTCAATAATAAGAATGTAAAATGTTATTGTTGTCTCTGGAGATTCTCAATTATCCAAGTCATGGTTGTCCCAAAGGTGCTTTCCAAAAGGCAACTGGATTTTCTTAGTTTTTTTCCTTTAAAACATTTCACTTCTCACCCAAGAAGCTTCTCATCCAAAAAGCTTATATTTGCTGCTGGAGTAAACAACAACACAACAACTCAAAGGTGCTTTTCAAAAGGCAATTTGACTTTCAATTGAACTGAAGAAGATTCATGGATGAGTGGGCAAATGTTTTCTAGGGAAAAAAAAACACAAGAAAGTCTAGTTGCCTTTTGAAAAGCACCTGTGGGTTGTCGTTTTGTTGCTTACTCCAGCAGCAAAAATACTCCAGCATCCCTTTCTAAGCTTCCCTATGGGTTTTTTTATTATGATTCTTTTGTATTCTAGAAGATTTCTTCCTTCCCTTCGCCCCAAAAAAACCCCATCACAGATGATGATGGATAAGAAGCCAAGAGGTTTTATAGAACAGAGAAGGAAGAATAGGTGAAATGGAGTTGGAAGATGAAAGGAAGAGAGACAAAGATGTAACATGAAGAATTTTATTGTTTCACTCAGTCTCTATGTAACCCAAACTGTAATACTGTAGTAATTGTAATATTTATTACTACAGCTTAAATGACACTCCATTTCCAGACACTGTATGGCATACATTGTTGATATCAGGTATCATTGTGGGCTTCAGCCTTTACTTCACATACTCTCCCACTGATCAAGCATTGTGTTATAACCAAAGTTTCTTGCCTATTTGATCATACAATATTTAATATATTCATCCGCTGTATTCATTCTCAACACTAATTTATACATCTCACCAAGATGTAATTTATTTATCTTGGCAAAATGGACTAAATTACCATCTTCAATTAATTTTGTTTTAAAGGTTGCGTTGCATTGTGTTTTATTCTTTTTTCCCCCGACTTTTCAGCTGAGTTATTTTACTGCTGATCACTTGATCAAAACCATTTTACTGAAGTGTTACTTATGTATTTATTTATTTATTTCTTCTCCTAGAGATCTTTGGGAGGGAAACAGTGTCACAATAAATAGCAATAAAAATCTCTCCTGTGTGCTGTAGATCAGGAGTCCTCAATCTTGGCAACTTTAAGACTTGGGGACTTCAACTCCCAGAATTCCTCAGCCAGCTTTGCTGACTGAGGAATTCTGGGAGTTGAAGTCCCCAAGTCTTAAAGTTGCCAAGGTGGAGGACCCCTGCAAGATGGTCTAGTACACTATTTGGAAGGGGTGCCCCACAAGACATAATATTGTGGCAGACCAAAGGACCTGTTTTGCCTTGAGACAGCCACATCTTCTGGGAGGCTCAGCACAGCTGTTTGGAAAGTTCTCTGTGTGTTCGTGCATGTTTGTGCACACGCAGTGACACTTCCTTTAGGACCACCAGTGAAGTCAAATGACTCTGCAGGCTGACACGCATGCAAACAACCGCAGCCTTCAAAGAAGCCACATGAGCTTTCCCAAGCTGTAGCTACTTTAAAACCTTGAGACAGGTGCTTTGCTTGCAAAAACACGATTTGGAAAGAACTTCTTGGAATGTTTTGTATGATGCTATTGTTTGGGATTGAAAGCTATCTTTTAAATACCTCTGTGTGATTTCATCTGCATCATGACTTTTATAGGCCTTTTCATAGTACATTTCAATTTAAGTAAGCTGCAATTCACCAGCAGCTTAGTAAAATCAGTAAATTTCAAACTGATGTATTTCATTAGAGCAAAATTAGGCATGGTTCTGAATCATGAAAAAATATCTTAATATTTGTCTATGGAGATTCTCAGTCATCCAGGTCATGGTTGTCCCAAAGGTGCTTTTTCAAAAGACAACTGGGCTTTGTTTTTCTTTGAAGACATTTCACTTCTCATCCAAGAAGCTTAAGAAGGAGGAGCGAAATGTCTCCAATGAAAAACAAAGTCCAGTTGCCTTTTGAAAAAGCACCTTTAGGATACTTTAGCATTTAGCAATCTTTGAGTTGAAGTCCATGTGTCATACAAGGGCCAAGTTTGAAGACTCCTGGTCTAGTATGTGGCTCTTCTTCCCACTGTCCAAAGTCATTCCCTCATTCCATTACAGGTTCTGCCTTGACCAATACTGTTACACAAAACATTCTAGAATTTCTTATTTTTGCCTCACTTCTAAGCCTAACCACAGTTAAAAATGGAGTTTTGAATCTTTGATGGATGAGGGAGAACAGAACTTGATAAAAAGCAGGCTTTAAATTATTCGTGCTTTGTGTAACCAAAGAAAGAAGGAGATGATTTCTTTTTCATCCATACTTTCATTTTTAAAATTAAATATAACGGCTCTTTCACCTAGTCTGCCTACACTGTTTACCATGAAGTGCAACATCAATGAAAACAGATCACAAAAAAAGCAAATAAAATGAGAAATCTCTAAAACTACTGTATGTAGCATCATAATAGCTATCTAATCACCAATAACATGAGAACCATCCTGAACTTTGGGCCCTGCTTTGCTTTTTGTAATTAGCCAAAAAAGCTAATACAGTCCTTGGTTGTATAAATAGAGGCAATATAATCAAAATCACATGTAGTATTAGTACCGCTTTATAAAGCCTTAGTAAGGCCACATCTGGAATACTGCATCTACTATTGGTCACCACATTACAAAAAAGATATTGAGACTTTGGAAAAAGTGCAAAGAACAGCAACTAACAGCAACTAAGTCCTGGAGACTAAAACATTTGAAGAACGGTTGCAGGAATTGGGTATGGCTAGTCTAAAGAAAAGAAGGACTAGAGCAGGGGTCTTCAAACTTAGCCCTTTTATGACTTACGGACTTCAACTCCCAGAATTCCTCAGCCAGGCATGCTGGCTGAGGAATTCTGGGAGTTGAAGTCCACATGTCATTAAAGGGCCAAGTTTGAAGACCCCTGGACTAGGGTGACATGATAGTAGTATTGCAGTATTTGAGGGGCTGCCACAAAGAAGAGGGAATCAATTTATTTTCCAAAGTACCAGAAGGCAACACAAGAAACAATGGATGGAAACTAATCAAGGAGAGAAACAACCTAGAACTAAGGAGACATTTCTTGACAGTGGGAACAATTAAAAAGTGGAATGGCTTGCCTTCAGAAGTTCTGGGTGTCCCATCACAGGAGGTTTTTAAGAAAAGATTGGACAGCTATTTGTCCAGAATGGTATAGGGTCTCATGCTTGGGGGAGAGGAGATATTTTTGCCTATCTTTTAAAATCAAACTTTCTCCTCAAGGCATACATTTTCTTTTTCCCATCCATATCCTCTAAAGGAGGAATTCCATACTTTTAGTAAAAGTGATAAACTATACTGCATATGTCTTTTTCCAGTGCTCCTTTCATTCCCATCAAAGTGTAATCAGGACATCAGAAATGCTTTGCAATAGTGGTTTCACATCTGGAGCTTGAATTTTTTATGTACGCATGAATCCTTTCATAAATCACTGCTTAAATGGCAGACAAAGGGCATGCTGGGTAATAGATCAGTTTGCAAAGTGCAGTCAGAAGGTTTCCTCTGACATTTTTTTTTTATCTTGCAAAGCTGGGTCTTCAGAAGAAAAATAAATTCCAGGGCTCTTGGATTTTGCAACATTTTATTCATTCCAATTAGGTGGTGATTCTCATTATTAGCACCAGAAAATACAAATTAAAATATCATTTTCCCCTTACCCAGCACCCAGAAATATTTCTTTCACTCAGTCAATGTGGCTGAAACCATTACAATATATGCAAAGATTATTGGCTTCATCAGAGAGGGGGAAGCAAGGTGTTGTTGTTTTTTTAATGTGTGTATCTTTCTTTATTTTCCCCATAGGCAGAATGTCTTTCCAATATTGCATATTCCCTCCTGCCCCACCTGGTTTTAAACCGAGAACCAGATGTGCAGAAGGAATAGTAAAATAGTCAGCACAAATATGTTTGAAGCGCTTTAAGTCCCCTTTCTTCCAGCAAATTCCAAATGAAAATTCAAATAACAGTCAGGCACTTACAGTATGTTTTGTTAGAGTGGAGAAAACATGGTTGAAAACAGATAGAAAAAGATGGGGGGGGGGACTACAGGTATCCTGAATGTGTACATTGTATATATGTCCTAAATGTTGGGATATAAGCAGCAACACATGGCTTGCAAAAGAGTTCATAGATTCAATCTTAATTTGCATAGAACAGCTTAAGTATACTTGAAATATAACCAAGCTTTGGCTGGGTTTGTAGTATACTCACCAAAATTTGCCTAAACTGAGTGGCCCTTAATATTAGCATGGAATGGTACAGATATTGGTAGATTTTCACTGTCTTGGTTTAAAAGTCATTATTTCAAAGTCTTGACTGGCTGCCCAAGCCAAGATGGGAAACAGATGTCAATGTCTATGGGTCTGTATAGTGACGAGCTTATGGGAGATGGTCTTGTGGAATGTTAAAGCAGTAGATCAGGGGTGTCAAACTGCCAGCCCATGGGCTGATTTCATCATACCGAAGCAGCACCCATCCCATTATAGGCAATGCGGGACCGTCTTCTGCCCCACGAATCCCAGTGACCGGTTAGGGCACATAGGGTTGGCCTCCTACGGGTCCCGTCTGTTAGACAGTGTTGTTTGGCAGGACCTAGGGTTAGGGCCTTCTCTGTTGCTGCCCCAGCCCTCTGGAACCAACTTCCCTCAGAGGTTCGTACTGCTCCCTCCCTCCTAGCTTTCCGAAAACTTTTAAAAACGCATCTATGCAAACAGGCCTGGGGCGTGTGAGCTACGCTCTGCCCCTGGGCCCTTGATTGGGATTGTATGTGGTATGAGTGGATAGTTTTATAGTTTTATATTGTATCATTATTTTAAATGATTTATATATCTTTGTACTTGTATTCTGTTGTGAGCCGCCCTGAGTCTGGGGAGAAGGGCGGCATATAAGTCAAATAAATAAATAAATAAATAAATAAATAAATAAATAAATAAATAAATAAATAAATAAATAAATAAATAAATAAATAAATAAATAGATAGATAGATAGATAGATAGATAGATAGATAGATAGATAAATAGATAAATAAATAAATAAATAAATAAATAAATAAATAAATAAATAAATAAATAAATAAATAAATAAATGCAAAAAGAGTCGCAACACATCGCAACACGTCACGTCACATGGCGAGTTTGACACCTGTGCAGTAGATGATAGAGAGAAGAGGGAGGGAGGGAGGGAGAAAGGAAAAGGAAAAGGAAAAGGAAAAGGAAAAGGAAAAGGAAAGGAAAGGAAAGGAAAGGAAAGGAAAGGAAAGGAAAGGAAAGGAAAGGAAAGGAAAGGAAAGGAAAGGAAAGGAAAGGAAAGGAAAGGAAAGAATTTTGCATGCAGATAATGCCATGCTGTTGACTGAGAATCCAATGATTTGCAAATGACATTAGTATAAATTGTATAAGTATAGTATAAATTAGTATAAATAGATAAGGAGTTTGGATCCTAATATTAATGTAGTGAAGATCATTTATGCATAATGGGAAATGAAGTGACCAATGGAATGTTCTGTATAAACAGAAATATAGTGTTCACAAAAATGAGAAAATGAATGGAGAAGTTGTACAAATGAAAACCAGTTTGGTTTAATGGTTAAGATGCTGGGCGAGAAACAGGGAGAGCACTATCTATATGGCATCTTGAGCATTACAAAGCAAAGGTAGGAAATAATGATAATTAGAGCACCGCTTGAGCACCATCAGCATTGACAACGTCACCATCAATCAATTGCAAAAGGCAGCTTTACTTGGAACATCCTATATCCTGCAACAATACCTTTAATACTGTCAAACAATATCTGGTTCTCCCAAGTCAAGAAGAAGAAGAAGAAGAAGAAGAAGAAGAAGAAGAAGAAGAAGAAGAAGAAGAAGAAGAAGAAGAAGAAGAAGAAGAAGAAGAAGAAGAAGAAGAAGAAGAAGAAGAAGAAGAAGAAGAAGAAGAAGAAGAAGAAGAAGAAGAAGAAGAAGAAGAAGAAGAAGAAGAAGAAGAAGAAGAAGAAGAAGAAGAAGAAGAAGAAGAAGAAGAAGAAGAAGAAGAAGAAGAAGAAGAAGAAGAAGAAGAAGAAGAAGAAGAAGAAGAAGAAGAAGAAGAAGAAAGAAATTATTTCACACAGGCTGAGTCTCCACTTCATTGGACCAAAGATCCGCCTGGTTCAGTGTCCTGATTCTTTCAGAGTTAGAACCACCCATTTTCTGCTATCCATTTCTATTATTTTTTTATCAGGAATGTTTTCATCTTTCTGTGTTTGGTGTTTTCAGGTTAGATAAAGGAGAATATCTGTAGTTTAGGGTTGAAATGAAGAGTCTTTGGCATTCTCTGATCATTGGAGCACTTTAGATATTGTCTAGTTTGGGTAACAAAATATCTGCAAGAAAACAACCAGGTTCGGGCATCACCAAGCACCTCTCAACCTCAGGATTCTCACACAATGTGTAATGGCATTTTTTTTCAACATAGAATTGAGATAACTCTCTGGTAATTATTTCTGTCTCTGTCTCTCTCCACACACACTCAGAGACATATGCACAGAGACACAGTTCCTAGTTCTATTCACAAACACACTTAATTTTCATGGGGATTGTAATTCTTCCTGTTTGATGATGGTCACTGTGATTAGAGAAAGTAACACCTAGGAAGTTTAGTGAAAAGACTGCAACAATACTAAACCTTTGAACCTAAGGATCAAGCCCTTTCCCTATATTTTCTCTAGAACATAAGAACATAAGAAGAGCCATGCTGAATCAGGCCAAAGCCCATCGAGTCCAGCATTCTGTGTCACACAGTGGCCCACCAATTGTACATGGGGATCTTGAGCAGAAAGAGAAGGCAAAACCCTCCCTTTCCCTTGACCCCCAACAAATGGTACTCAAGGGAATCCTGCCTGCCTCAACCAACATAGAGGCGGTACATGGACATCCGTTTTAATAACCACCGATACACTTGGCATCCATGAATCTATCTAGCCCTGCCTTGAAGCTGTCAAGGCTGACAGCTGTCACGACTCCTTCTGGAAGTGAATTCCATAAATCAACAACCCTCTGGGTGAAGAAATATTTCCCTTTATTTGTCCTCACTTTCTTAGCTATGAGCTTTTGTGCCCCCTTGTCCTGGTATTGTGTGATAGAGAATTTTTTTTTTCTCTATCCACCTTTTCTATCCCATGCATGATTTTATACACTTCGATCAAGTCACCCCTTAAATGCTGTCTTTCAAGGCTGAAGAGACCAAGGCGTTGCAATCTGGTTTCATAAGGGAGGCACTCCATTTCCTTGATCATTCTTGTTGCCCTTTTTTGCACCCTTTCCAGTTCCATTATATCCTTCTTGAGGTGCGGTGACCAGAACTGTACACAGTACTCCAAGTGTGGTCTCACCATCGATTTGTACAGAGGCAATACAACACTTGCTGACTTATTTTCGATTCCCTTCCTAATCATGCCAAGCATGGAATTTGCTTTTTTTTACTGCTGCTGCGCATTGGGTTGACATCTTCATCGAGCTGTCCACCAAAACCCCAAGATCCCTTTCTTGACTGGCAGAGTAAATGCTTGCATTTTGGAGAAGCAATTTAATTCATTGCTGATTGCCTCAGGGCTGAGTGCTGCAAAAACAATCTCAATCAACATCTGTTAATGTCAGCAGGAATTGTATCAAGGAAGGATGTGAAATGTATCAAACTTTTGCATAAATTATAGCTGCCTTCCCCTACCCATCTAATCTTCTGGACACAATGTAATGGTAATTTGCAAATCAGATGTTGTAATATGCTTGAAATTTTAATTCATCAAGTATTCTTGAATTAATTTATTAAGAAAAATGTAAGTGTGTGCATTTCAAGAGTCCTAAAGCAGCCTAAAAAATAAAAGCTCTATGTTGGTTCTGGAAATTATCTGTTTGATTACAGAATAATCTGTGATAGAATAAATATTTTATATGTATTATTAATGAATGCGTTTTCAGATAGGAAACTTATTTGCTATTTCCTAGATGGTCCATCAATGTGCATCAGATGTGTATTATAATATAATAATGTCTTCCATTTCTACCAGTAGAATTTTCTAATGCAACTT
The DNA here is from genome assembly GCA_034064705.1 of Bothrops alternatus. Lineage (NCBI taxonomy): Eukaryota > Metazoa > Chordata > Lepidosauria > Squamata > Viperidae > Bothrops > Bothrops alternatus. The sequence goes on along the minus strand of JARGCV010000112.1, from coordinate 926,314 downwards.
ATATGTTCTATAAGAACTATTTTATTTTGCAGATGCACAGGTGTCTGAAAAGCATATATATATATATATATATCATCTATCTATCTATCTATCTACATTATCTATCTATCTATCTATCTATCTATCTATCTATCTTTATCACCATCAACAACCTGATCATCATCATCATCACTAGTTTTAGCAGCATCAATTTAAAGACTCTGGGTAATATACATAAACAATCCAAATCAAAAATAATGTTCACATACAATATTAAAAGAATTTATACTCAAACAGATAACAGTCACAAATATAAAAACTAACTACGAGCAGAAATATTTTGGACCCCAAAGACCCCTTGAAATGAAATCATTTCATCATAGGCAGGAAGAGTAAGAGTTAGTTGCATTCCTAGGCGAAACATAAAGCAGGGCTACTACCAAAAAGGATTTTGTCCTTGCCCTGCTTTTCTTACCCAACAGTAGTAAGTGCTACTTTGATCGGGCCTTCCTTTGGAATAGAATCATGTTTGGTAAGAAGTTGCCTGATGTATCTCAGTGCATAGTGATAGCCAACATTTTGAACTGGGCTTGGAGTCCAGTTGGCAGTCAGCACAACAATTACAATATTAGTGTAATTCTAAGTAATGGGTCTCATTGGGTAAAAGCCTGGTGCTGTCATCTGTACAAGCTAAACTACAAAGGCAGCCCCACAGGCAGTGCATTACAGTGGTCCAATTGGGAGATGATCAGATAAGAGTGAGTGTCAATAGGGCATCCTGGCCCAGGTCAGGCCTCAACTGACAGACTACCTGAAACTGAGCAAAGACCTTCCCAGTCATGGCCTTCACCTGCTGATCTATCAGGAAGTGTAAATCTAGGAGGAGCCCCACTTTGCTGATCAGAAAAACTAATGGGCATATCGAAATATATGGCTATATATTAACAAACACCATAGCTATTTATGGTTGTGAAAGTTGGACCTTAAAAAAGCAAGACTGGAAGAAAATTTACTTCTTTGAGCTGTGTTTCTGGAGAACGCTCCTGCATATTCCTTGGACAGCAAAGATGACTAGCAAGCAAGTATTGGAACACATAACACCAGACATGTCACTGGAAGGCAAAATCATGAAACTGCATTTCACTTAGTTTGGCCATGTCATATAGAGAAATTCACTAGAGAAAGCAATTATGTTGGGAAGAAAGGAAAGGAAACCAGGCTGCCAACGAACATGATGGCTAGACACTATCAAAGCTGACACCAGCCAGAGCATAGAAAAACCCAAAGAAGCAGTGCAAGATTGGAAGATATGGAGAGACCTGGCTCACAGAATTGTCAAGAGTCAGACATGACTGAATGGATAATATTATCATCATATTAATAAACATAGATCAATTTTTGTTGTTGTTAGTTGCGAAGTCATGTCCAACCCACCGTGACCCCATGGACAACATTCCTCCAGGCCTTCCTGTCCTCTACCATCTTCTGGAGTCCATTTAAGCTCATGCCTACTGCTTCAGTGACTCTAATATAGCTTGCTAATGTTTAATATGAGTTTGCCTTTCCCTAATAGCCTCCAGAAACATGTTGAGGATCTCAATAGCATTTTCAGCTCAGCCTAGGTGGTAGTATGTAGCTGATATCTCAAACCTACAGATGACCTCTGTAGCTTAATAAAGATGTTGAATAGCATAGGGAAACATTGTGTCCTGTGTATCTTACTCTAGAGTACTAAAGGGTTTGATCACCATTATTTTCTATGGTTGTCACTCATGTAGGAGCAGAATCACTATAAGGCAATGCCTCCAACTCCTATACCCTATAGGAGATCCAAAAGAATATGGTTGATGGCAATGGAAACTACTAAGTGGGCCAAAAAGGGGTGTATTCCCCAGTGGTGGGATTCAAATATGTGAACAACCAGTTGTCTATGTGTATGCTGCTTCCAGAAGTTTATTCTGGGCCTGGGCAACAAAAAATTAGCTACCAGTTCTGCCAAACTGGGGTGAACTGGCTGAATCCCACCACTGGTATACCCTCATTTAGGTCCTGATGAAAGTTATTTACCAGAGCAGCCAATGCAATATCTGTCTCATGACTGGGCCTAAACTCTACCTAAAAAGGATCCAGATAATCCACTTCCTTTAGAATCCACTATAATTGAGTTTCTACTAATTGTTCAGTAAAGTCAGGAAATGATGAGACACATCAAGGATGGTCGGATAAGGATGGTAAGAAAGGATGCATTATCTCTGCTTCAAATCAGGAAGCATTACCTTCTTCCAAGAAGCATTTAAAGCCTTTAAAATCTGAAGGAGACAGGAAGGATATAAATTTAGATCAGAGATCATACTGCTGAACTCGTACTTCTGGATCCTCTTTACTTCCCCAGGTTTCACATGCTTAAAAGAATCCCAAACTAAAATGAAAGATGCTAGCTCCATCAATTCCCTTGTGATTTCTTCCCCAACTGGCACCCAAACCACAGCAGATACAAGTGAATTTATCTGCAAAAAAAAAAAAAAAACAACCCTACAATTCACCCATTAGTTTATGGATATCTTATTTCACTGATTCTTCCTGATAAAAGTTTGAGTTATTCTGAACCTCAGGCAAGACTCGACTCTGCAATCTCTGTGCAAGAGACACAGAGAAGGATGTAAAATGGATGCTTTTCTTTCAAGGTCAAAAATTCCCATGGTTTGACATATTCTTCATCTAGGAAAGACAAAGAGGAAGGAAATGTTGCCAATGTTAATATTAGAGTTTTTGTAAACTAGAAATATTACTAACTAGGATATTGTAATTGCCTGTCTTTGTGAAGTGTCTTTCATAAAGAGATATTGTTAAGCATCGCAGTATGAAAAAGGCATGAATTTTACAGGGAACAAAAAAATATAATAAATTTGAAGGAAACCTATCACATTTAGATTCCATTCCAGCAATATACTTTATTCAGATGTTACATTATTCAGTTGCCTAAATGAATGTTTGCATGAAACAGAACTGAGTGAAATGTATTGTTTCATGGTAAGAAAACAATGTTGCCCATGAAAAAACCTTCCTTTTTTAAAGAGTTTCTGTGTCCCATTCAATACGTTTCAATGAATGATATATTCCCAGGATTGGATAGATTCATCCATGTGACTAATAATCAAGAAAAAAACAAACACAGCCAGCAATGACACTGAATACGAATGAAAACAGAATGAAAAGAAATTGGTAATTTCTATCTACATATAAAATACCCAGGATAACAAAAAGCGGTGAAAGAAGTAAACTGCATTCCTAAACCTAAATTAGACAGCTTCTTTACAAAATGGAAATTGCTGTTTTGACAAAAGGTTAAGTGAACTAGGAAATGCAAGTTATATGCCCAGTAGCAAAAAAAAAAACCCGAGCAGGAACATAAACATCTTCCATGTTCTGCAACAAGAAAATTTTCCTTAATAATGGAATACTTTTGCAATGAAATATATGAAGACATACTGCATGCCGAGATGTACGTATCTAGTAATTTGCCCTTTGACCTTAGTCATGCTACATTTTGCCCTTCAGCAGTCCCTGTAGAGGAGCCTTTGCAGAGCAAATTTTCTGTAGATCTCCTGCTGTGGCCTCTTGCAGCTATAAGAGTTCATGCAGAGTCCATCTGGTAGGTAAATATTAAGGTAACCTAAAGGTTGTCCATGTTGGTGCAGTATATACATGAGAGTATCTCGTTATGTAGTTAGAATGTCATGTTGCCATGGGGCAAAAGAACCAGACCTTTAGGCATACACTGTAGTTTAACATTAAGTTTAAGGTTAAATTAAGGAAAACAAACTAACTAACTAATAAAGGGAACACATGCAGTCAACTTGTACTCCAAACAAAGTCCAGCATCCTAAACTGCTCCAAGGGAGTCAGTTGCATATAAATTTAATACATTATTATTATTAATGGTATCAGTAGTAGTAGTAGTAGTAGTAGTAGTAGTAGTAGTAGTAGTAGTAGCAGCAGCAGCAGCAGCAGCAGCATTATATTTGTATTAAATGGTTAATCAGGTGCTAAACTAGAAACCTGCTAAATAAAATGGGCAACAAATCTGAGAAAATGTTTACTAATCAACATATTTGTTGATCGATCGACTTGAATTTCTATTCCCCATGTTTTTCAACAATTATACATTCTTCAACACATCCTGAGTTATACTATGACATTTACTAAGTTTTACATTATTTCTTCTGCTTGGCATTGATTCCAAGTTGTTAACCTAGACTTCTTCTACCCCAGCAAAATGGCCCTGTGAAGATCATCAGTCTACAACATAATCCCTTCCTTCTGTTTTCAACAACTGCTATGATACATAGAGTTATATTCCCTTGGATAGTAACATATAGTTGTCAGTGATATCTTATTTTCCATACAAGGAAGTATATAGAATTTCATATTCCCAACTGTTTCCCCATCTAAGCATTTAACCAGGCCTGGTCTGGCATATCCATATATATTTTTCTACTGTGATAAATCTTTGGTAGGTCTATCTTTTAATATGATCCATCTGACATAAGATAAAATAACATTATGATGCCACTTTAAAAGGAATAAGCAATTATGCATTGCTCATAATTATTTATTTATCTGATTGTTCACTTATTTTATTTTGTTTTTTTGCAAAGTACCCTGGAAGATCTGTTAAATCTATAATATTTGTATAGAGTCATTCTTTTTGTTTTCAACTGTTCATTTATTTACAACCCACTTTTTTACATAAATTTTGATAGAAAGCTACCAAAATGATAACAAGGTAAATACTTTGTAAGAAAATGTACTGAAAATAGCATCAAGCTACATACATTCAATTCATCTAGTGCCAGCAGAAATAAAGTAAAACAAGAAATGTCTCCAAAAGTATAATTAGCGCTATTAAAAGAATAAGCGAATTAAGTGGTTTCTTGTACTAAGAATTCTAGGTCTAAAATTATGGTGCTATCCCTAAGTATTTCTTTTACTAATCGTCTATGAAACCATTAAAAATTCAAGACACTGAATTGCTGAGAAGGCACACAAGGGACAATGTGGTCTTTTTAGTATACTATCTTTGTAATGCTTGAAAAACAAAAGTAAACTGCTAAGTAGATCTGAAAAGAAACTAGAGCTAATACTGTTCTTCTCATCATAACCTAATGGCCTCAGTGATGTCCAATTTTTGATCATTGCATTCTGCATAAGCTGAAATGTTATTCATCTTGGACACCCCAAAAGCATGAATACCTACCTATAAGCAGATCATCTCTCTGTCTTGGAATTTATAGTTGATACACAAGATGAAGTGAATGTGAGAAGCTTGAGCAACTTGTGTATCAGTTGAGTTTTCAGAACACTTGATCATGGGATCAAGATACCTGATGGAACAGTGCAATCTTATCTCAGACTACTAGAGTGATAGAAATTGCAACAGCATTTATATTGCCCCATAGTGCTTTACGGCACTCTCTGTGCAGTTTGCAATGTCAGCATTAGTTGCATATTGCCACCAACAATCTGGGTCTTCATTTTACCAGCCTCAGAAGGATGGAAGGCTGAGTCAACCTCAAGCTCCATCAGGATCGAACTCCAGGCTATGGGCAGAGTTTGCCTGCAATACTGCCCTGCACCACCAGGGCTTCATCAGAGATCCTACTAGACTGATACTATAGAACTTCAACACTTCTGACTTTCAATTTGTTAATCTTTTGGGTGATCATTCCTTTCACTGAAACTACTTACTTTTTCACTTAGCTCAAACATTTTCAGTTTCTAGGCATAAAATGGAAAAAAAAAAGTTATGCCTTTTCTTGCTCTGTTTAGCTGTTTTTGAATCAATTTGAATTATCAGGTGTCCATACACAAACCCCAAGTGTCTTAACTGTGGTTAAATATTGGATGGATTACAGTTTAATTACCTTGTGTGCTGTTTAAAAGTGTAGCATCAAATCAAATCAATCCTTTATAATGATCAAAGACCAGCATAACCAGGGTAGGGTACAAGAAACTATAACAGAATTAGCATTGAAAATACAACACAATAAAATTACATGTAAAAAGCTTAAAAAATAAAACCAAAGAACTGAAAATGAGTTGAAAAGGAGACAAAAAGAGGGATAGGACCAATAGATGGATGTACACAATATAGCAAACTAAACCCATTACAATACAGAGCTCCTTATAATGATAAATTAGGTGCTCTGGATTAAACTTGGTTTGTGGCACAGGTGATCTTCTGACAAATGTTAAGTGCAGCTATGTATAACCTGGTAACTGTGGCAAGGCTGGTACCAGAGCAGCAGGGAGGTGTAGACTTACCCTGTGAGTCCTGGGTATTTATGCAATCAGGGTGAGATTAAGCTAGTATGAATATCTCTGCAGTATAGACACTGGAGAATTACATGTTCTGTAGTTTCTATGTGTCCAGAATCACAGCAACATGGTCTCTCTGCATAGGGGGTGGAAGCATGGAATAAAAGTATTTCAGATAAATACCGTATGTAGATGTGCAATGTAAAGTATTTTAGATAGATAGATAATGGAAGGAGGAAGCTTGAGAGTTCACAAGATTAATGCTGTATGGAATGAAACTCTGGTTGAATCTGGATGTTCTGCTATGGATACCACAAAGCCTCCTCCCAGAAGGTAACAAGGAAAACAGGTCATGAAGAGGATGTGTAGTGTCCCAGATAATCTTACGGACCCTGCTCAAGCAACCCTTCTGTGCTAGGTCCTGGATGGAAGGGAGGGAACTGCCAATAATCTTTTCAGCCATCCTCACCACTCTCTGCACCACCTTCCTGTCTGAAGCAGTGATGCTTCCATACCAGACTGTGATGCTGTATGACAGGATGCTCTCAATTATCCCCTTGTAGAAAGTGGTAAGGACAGGGGAAGGAAAATATACTTTTCTCATGCAACGCAGAAAATGCAGGTGCTGTTGTGCCCGCTTCACCAGTGTCTGGCTGTTGAGCAACAAAGGCAGCCTACTTGTTAACTGCATACCCAGGAATTTGATGCTTTTCTCATCATTATAACAGAAAAACCATGTTGAGCCATCTGGCTACCTGAACACCAACCAAACATCAATTTGAAGGAGTGTTTTTCTCACTATCTTAGAACATTCAGAACCTAAAGAACTAATTAGTACTGAGAGTAAAGCTAAACTAGAAGTACTTGATTGAATCCAAATATGTTCTTCTCTGCATTATTTGCTTTTTTCAATACAGATTAATGAAAAAGGAAAGACATTCTGCTAATTCCTCCTCCTCCTCCTCCTCCTCCTCCTCCTCCTTTTCTCTGAAAACCCACCTGAAGAGTTGAGGGATATTCAAGAATAATATAGTGGTTTCAGATATCCACGGGGGGGAAAAGAATTAGTGAAAATACCTTTTCCTGCTCTTCCATCAGTTAAGATGTCCCATAGATCAACCTCATTTTACAAATACCATAATGTTTTTGGCTCCTGCTCATATTATAGTACTTAAAAAAATATCTTGTATTCGGGAGAATAAGAGATTTTTGTGGATAAATGGTTTAATCAAACTGCAGTCCAATAAAATAGAGAAAACCACTTCCTGAAACCAGACACAAAAACAACTCACAGAAGGAGAAATCTTATATGGATGAACCCTCCATCCCGTCTCCTTTCTGGAATGGTAGAATTATTTTACTTATATTTATAATAGATTAACATTATTTTCTCTGCTCTCATCATTTGTGTAATCAATTTTCTAAGTCAATGATTCTCATATTCCTCTCCACATTTACTGTTAATCTGGTAGTCCACATACCACCTTCACTCCTGCTTCACAAAGACCAGTGGTGGCGAACCTATGGCACAGGTGCCAGAGGCGGCACTCAGAGCCCTTTCTGTGGGCACGCGCACCGTTGCCCCAGTCCTAGGCCTTCAGCTGGGTTTTATAAAACCTTTTTGCTTTAGGTCTCTGCCACTGTGTACAAAAAAAAAAAAAGGTTCAATCAGTCAATTTCAACTTCTCGCAGGAAAAAAAAGGATCTTGCAAAGTTGGAATTGATTGATTGAACTTTTTAGTCCCACCCAGTCTGCCGTTACCACTATAACCACACCCACCCAATTGGCCACACCCAGCCAATGGGCTACACCCAGCCAATGGGCCACACCCACCTGGCACTCGACGATGCATAAGTGGGTTTTGGGTTGCAGTTTGGGCACTCAGTCTCTAAAAGGTTCGCCATCACTGACATAGGCCACTACTTAACTGATACATGAAAAATGGATGCAAATTGATCCATTGAAGAAGAAAAGCAATAATAGCAACACGACAGCTAAGATTCAGTGTTGTGGTCTATGGAAATTCTCAGTCATCCAGGTTATGGTTGTCCCAAAGATGCTTTTTCAAAAAGCAACTGAACTTTCTTTGTTTTTCCTTGAAGACATTTCACCTCTCATCCAAGAAGCGAAGAGCTGAAGAAACCTCTTGGATAAAAAGTGAAACATCTTCAAGGAAAAACAAAGAAGGTCCAGTTGCTTCTTGAAAAAACACTTTGGGGACAAGATTCAGGGTTGAAAATAAGAATTGACTCACATATGCTGAGCTAAGTAGAACTGTGATCATGTGGAAGATATCCAAAATAAAAGGAAATAGGAGCAATTATCTAAAATCTTATCTTATTAGACTAGAGATCCATTCACTTCTAGCTCTTTAATTTAGTTTTCATGTTTTTATTGAAAAATGTTGTTTATGATTAATGTGTAGGTTTTCTAACAGTTAATGTCATATGTCATGAGGAACATTAGTTAAAGTGGTAAACAAATGCTTAGGTTTGCTTACAGTTTGGGTAATAAATTAATTGAAAATAGGGGTAGTGGATACGCAAATATTTCAAACTACAATTGTCTTATTTAACAAAAATACACTGTATTCCTAAAGATCAACATTTAGGCAGAGGTTTTCATTTTTAATTGTGCAGTCTTCACATTTTCAGTGCTTTTCAAATGTTTATTTAGTGATCCATGGTTTCAGAAAGATTCTAAACATTTTTGTTTATTCTGCCATTCCATATACAGTCTTTTCCCTAAAATATATTTTCTTGAAAATAGCCACTGTAATGTTTAATACAGGATATTCAAGAAAGATAAAAGGTACACTCATTGTGGGATTATTTGGAGAGCTGGAAAGATGGTATATATTTCTATTGGTGAGTGATTGCCACATCTGCAATTCGTATTAGAAATGAATTATCTGCACTTCAAGTTTCTAATGTATAATACATTGAAAACTCTAGCCCAAAACATTTCCAGAATTGTCTGAGTTCAAAATATTCACATCTTAGTAGCCAACATGTCTCTATTTTGCAAATCAGATCAGACTGAAATTTCCTGGTTTAATAAAAAAAAGTGATAAAAATATCCTATCTATCTATCTCAATACCCATTTACAGAGAGCTATACTAAATTGACACATACAGACACATACAAAAGCAGGAAAAGCATTTGGCTGAAAAATAAACCTGAAATAGAGCCAGGTTATGTTTAATAAATTCACCCCCAAAAAGTGGTTATATCTGGAGAAGAATTAAACATAGTAGACCGCTACATATACTTTGGCCAATGGATCCCAATGGAAAGAAATAAAGGAAATTGAAAGGCGTGTTAAATGATGAAAAAAGTAAGGTTCTATATTTAGGCAAGAAAAACCAAATGTACAGGTATAGTATAGGGGGTACCTTGCTCAACAGTAGTAACTGTGAGAGAGATCTTGGAGTCCTAGTGGACAATCACTTAAATATGAGCCAGCAGCGTGCTGCAGCTGCCAAAAAAGCCAACACAGTGCTAGGCTGCATTAACAGAGGGATAGAATCAAGATCACGTGAAGTATTAATACCACTTTACAATGCCTTGGTAAGGCCACACTTGGAATACTGCTTCCAGTTTTGGTCACCACGATATAAAAAAGATGTTGAGACTCTAGAAAGAGTACAGAGAAGAGCAACAAAGATGATTAGGGGACTGGAGGGTAAAGCATATAAGGAACGGCTGCTGGAATTGGGTATGTCTAGTTTAATGAAGAGAAGGACGAGGGGGGACATGATAGCAGTGTTCCAATATCTCAGGGGCTGCCACAAAGAAGAGGGAGTCAAGCTATTTTCCAAAGTGCCTGAAGGCAGGACAAGAAGCAATGGATGGAAACTGATCAAGGAGAGAAGCAACCTAGAACTAAGGAGAAACTTCCTGACAGTTAGAACAATTAACCAGTGGAACAACCTGCCTCCAGAAGCGGTGAATGCTCCAACACTGGAAGTTTTTAAGAAGAGACTGGACAGCCATTTGTCTGAAATGGTGTAGGGTTTCCTGCCTGAGCAGGGGGTTGGTTTCGATGACCTCCAAGGTCCCTTCCAACTTTATTATTATTATTATTATTATTATTATTATTATTATTATTATTATTATTATTATTATTATTATTGGTTGGCAAGTATTTGGCATAATTTTCAAGAACAACCTGCCCCTATGCCTGAAGAGAAAAGTTTTGGATCAATGTATGCTATCTGTTCTAACATGGACAGTCCTAACAGTGAAACATGGACTCTAGCCTCACAATCGATACAAAATCTACGAGTGGCACAAAGAGCCATGGAAAGACATGTGCTCAGCATCACAAGACAAGACAGAAAGACCCTCACATGGATTAGAGAACAAGTAAAAATATACGATGGCATCCAAAGAGGAAAAGAATGGAAATGGAAATGGGCTGGTCACAGAGCAAGAAGAACGGATGGCAGGTGGATCAAGGCAGTCATAGAAGGGATCCCACTTGATAAAAAGCATCCATGAAAGAGACCTAAAACAAGATGGATCAAGGACATTGGAAAATATGGTGGGCCCAACCAGAAAAAGGAAGCGCAAGACTGCAGTGGGTAGACAATGGCTAGAACAGGGGTTCTCAACCTTGGCAACTTTAAGACTTGTCCACAAGTCTTAAAGTTGCCAAGGTTGAGAACCCCTGGGCTAGAATGATGGTAAATTGCATGATATTGGGCGGAAATTGTAAAGCTCAAACTGAAAATGCATAGACACCTTATTTTACGTAAAAGCTGCTGATGTGCAAAGTAACCATTCTGAGCCATGAAACAAGAGAAATGCAATAATTTTTTTTGGTCAATTGATAAATATAAATTTAAAAAAAATAAAAGCTAAAATGTGCAATCTGTTTATAATAGAGAAAGGGGGGGGAAATGTTTTTAAGCAAATAAATTCAGGCAAAGTCATTAATTCCTCACAAAATGGAATCCACTATTTTTCATTACACTTTTAAGACTTTCTTTTCCCCCAGTAAACATAATTTAATAGTTCTGCATTGTTTTACAGGTTCCACTCCCTCCCTTTTTTATATGGTATTTGTCTTCATGCCACAAAAAGGGACTCCAGTTAGCCTGTTTGCACTACCTTGTACACATGTAGGAAAGACAATTCAGCCGTTTGGAATCTGATGCCAATGGCAGTTGATGAAAAACAGGCCCGTGTATTTGGGGAACATGATGAATGGACATTCATACTGGCTTATTGCTAATGAGCCATCAGGAAAATATTTCATTTTCTGATTTATTTAAAGCATAAAAATGAAAACAAACCCACCCCACAGCCCCCACAACTTGTTGTAACAGGATCGGGTTGTTGTTTTTTTCTTCTTTTTCTTAATTCCTTGATGTAATTGGCTGAAGTTAATCCTTTAGACTTAGGAAAGTTAACTGTAAAAAAAGAAAAGAAAAAGAAAAGTCCTTCGCATTGAGTACTTTGGTTCTCCTTTGCAATCCACATAATCAAAAGCTTCCTCTTATGATATTTGAAATCCATAATCACTGTTGACAGTGAGGCGCTCAAATTAAATTATGCATTGACCCCTTAATAAAACACAGCTGAGATGGAGTGAAATTAGCACAAAGAAAGGACGAGGGCAATTTGTATAGTGCAAGATTGGGTTTCAGAGTATTTCCTGGTACTGTCAGTCTTCAGCTTTTTCCCACAAAAGAATAAACAGTTGTGCTTTGGGCTTAGGGCCAAATTAGACAATAAACACGTGGCTGCCACCATATCCAGCAGTGACGTATCCAGTTCCTTTTTCTGTAAAGGCTAATAAAATGCATTTCCTGCTGACCCTCCCTTCTGCCTTGTTCAGTTGTGTGATCTGAAGGGCCAGGGCAATTGCATGGATTCCAGAGCCAGACAAGATGGTAGCTTCTTCACTTTAACAGCAAAATAACAGAATAACAGAGTTGGATGGAATCTTGGAGGTGTTCTAGTCAAATAGGAAACTCTATGCCGGGGGTAGGCAACCTTGGCTCTTTTATGACTCGTAGACTTCAAGTCCCAGAATTCCTGAGCCAGCATGGAATACCTCTCTCATGGCTGGCTCAGGATTTCTGGAAGTTGAAGTCCACGAGTCATAAAAGAGCCAAGGTTGCCTACCCCTGGTCTATGCTATGCTGTTCCAGTGGTTGTCCAATTTCTTCTTTAAAACCTCCAGTTATGAAGGATCCACAACTTCTGAAGGCACTGATTAATTGTTTTAACTGTCAGGAAATTTCTCCTTATTTCTAGGTTGATCCTCTCCTTGAATAGTTTCCATCCATAGCTTCTTGTTCTGCCTTCAAATACTTCAGAGAATAAGTTGACCTCTTCTTTTTATGGCAGCCCCTTAGATATTGGTACACTGCTATCATGCCACTCATAATCCTTCTTATATAGATAGTCTTCAACTTGTTTAGTCAAATGAACAAATTACAGCAGCACTGAAAGTTATAGCAGCACTGACAAAAGTGACTTATGACAGTTTTTCACACTTATGACCGTTGCAACCTTCCCATTGTCATGTGATCAAAATTCAGATGCTTGGCAACTGGCATGTCTTTATGATGGCAGTGTTCCAGAGTCATTGTGATCCCCTTTAGAAGAAGAAGAGGAAGAGGAAGAGGAAGGAGGAGGAGGAGGAGGAGGAGGGGGAGGAGGAGGAGGAGGAGGAGGAGGAACTATGCATTGACATAGTGGCAGTGAACAAAATAAATTGGTTTGCATTAATAGTTTTTGCAGCTTTAGATTTGTGCATTTAGTCTCAATTCAAATGTTATCCAGAGGCAAAGCATCTAATTCAAGGTTAATTTGCATGATTCAGCATATGCCACGTCATTCCTACAGAGATAATACAGCGTAGGTATTCTAGGTATATAGAGCATTGTAGCTATTATAATTCTAAGATTATTTTTCTTCCAATCAATCATGTTGGAGATTGCCTGGATATGTTGCAGCAGTTTTCTTGACAAGTTTTTTCAGAAGTGATTTGCCATTGATCCTTCCATTGGCTGAGAGAAAGTGACTGGTCCAAGGTCACAGAACTAGCTTTGTGCTCAAGATGGGATTAGAGAGTGGGATACTCTCCAGCCTGATCTCTTAACCCACTGCACCCAACTAGCTCTCTCATAATCCTAATATTTTCACAGAAGTGAACTTCATCCGCTTAAAACTGTGAGTGACATTTCCATATTCTTTTCTCTCTCTCATTTCTTTTGTGGCAAGTTAAAGGAGATTAAATTTTATAGCTATCTGCTATAATCCAATAAATTCATTCTATCTCCTCAAGATGTCATTATTTTTATTGCCATACTTTTATGTGCTTTGCAAAATGGACTTTTAATTTTAGTTCTCTGCCATAATTGGAAGGCTTCTCATCACAGAAGTCCAAACTTAAGTACAATTGTCATGAATTAAATTAACTCTTCTCCACCTCCTCTCTCTCACTCACTGTGGATATTTTAATAAATTTGTAAAGTTAAGTTCAGTATATTGTTGGGGCTTTCTGGCTTGAATGTACATAGATTTTTAAATTGGGTAGGGTACATAATTGCATATAAAATTCCAGAGATCAGTCTTCCACTTAATATGTTGTTTATTTCCCCTGCTAAAAGTGTTACACATTTTTCATTATCAAAAATTCTATCAAAATCTTTTTTTAGCTTCCATTAAATTACAGAATGATAAAGTATGGTCTCTGGATTGTAATCTTGTTTTCATAAATCAGTCATGTATTCCTTGACTCTATTGAGTTCTCTTTGGCTTTCTGGAAGGCTATAAATCCTGCCTCTTCCCTTCCCCCCCCATCACTGACCTGTTCAGCCTATGTAAGTACCTAGACACAAACACATGAAAACACATCCATTTGTACACATACCCATATGCATACATGCTTGGATGCTGGGAACATGCAAAGATTGGACCGTGATGTAATTGCACTGTCAACAAAGGAAATCAGGTGGTTCAAATGACTACTGATTTACTGCATATTAGCTCTACAAGAATCTGAGCTACTAACAGTCAAAGCAAACTGACAGTAGATAAGACTCAATGGAATTCACGGTGGGCAGAACTTAGATCTCTTGTGGGGATGAAGAAACTCAAGACTGATGACACATTTGATCCCTCCCTCAGGCTCAGCCTGGTCATCTCCTACAGGTATGTGGAAATTATCTTGGGTGAAAGGGTGAAGAAATGCAGACAAGGGGACAGTTAGATACAAGAAAACTTAGCCCAGGCAAGGATATGGATGGGGTAAGCAGCTCAGAAGGGACCCTCTCTAGTTTCTGGAAAGGGGAAAAAAATTTCAGACTTGCAAGAGTCTGTTAATGTAACCTTACAACAAAATAAAATGAGGTCACGTGGCCATGTTTCCTATCTGGTTTGCCTCACAAGGCTGACAGATAAAAAATACATTGGACCATTTTTGGTGCCATTATCACTCTCATGTTCTGAAAAATAAACTTGAATATCAAACCACATTTGAACAGAAATAGGCCTGCCCAAAAATAAAATTGTCATTTCTGCTAGTTCAAAGAACTTCCTAGTTATATAGATGAACTTGTCAGGCACAAAAGACCAGGGCCCCATGTGAAGGTCCAATTAAAGTGATTTATTGATAAAAGCTTATGCACAGGAACCTTCTCAACTAATGGTTAACACCTGTTTGGAGTTACATGGAATTCAGGGGTGGGACGGATTTAGTTTCCTTGTGGCTACATAGGGATTCTAGCCTGATCCCTCATTTAACTCTGCCTTCAGATTCTGCCACTCCTTCTCCTGCAGAACCAAGAAGTATGGAGAGCTCTTTAGTAAAATCAAATACTCTTTTACAAAATACAAAATGGCCTTATGAGTATTTTTGAGTTTCCAGAATATATGGCACTTTTTGCCTTGGAACAGGGGTCCTCAACCCTGGCAGCTTTAAGAGTTGTGGATTTCAACTCTCAGAATTTCTCAGCCAGCTTGGCTGGCTGAGGAATTCTGGGAGTTGAAGTCCACAAGTCTTAAAGTTGCCAGGGTTGAAGACCCGTGCCTTGGAATATTAGGAGATTAACAAGGAAGAGAAAAAAGTGAATTGAAGGAAGACTTTGGTTTCTTCAGGCATCAGCTTTCATAACTCAGTCAAGTTGTTCTAGCTGAGACCTGGTTTTCTTCCTTATGTTTCCCTTCACTGCAATTTTGTGCTTATACAATTGCAAAGCTACCAAACTGGATCAAAACTAATGCTGTCAGGTATGACTTCCAATAGAAATAATCTGGTCATTACAGTTATGTTTGATGTACTTTTCCCATTCCAGTATAGTTAGTTTTAATTTTACTTTGCTGAACTCTGTTTTTTTTTTCTCCCTATGCACAAATATATTGAAATAGAAACTAAATAGAACCAAAAGTTTATAAAAGGCAATTCGCTCTGAAGGGATTTTTTTATTATTTTAAATCATACAAAATTAATGGTACATAGGATGACTTGTCTTACTTAAGTGCTTTCTTCCTCGTATAGGCATAAACCTTAAATTAATCTAAAATTATTTGGGCACAGAGCAACATCTAGTTGCTGCTGAGGAAAAGGAGCACCATTGAAGGAAAAGATGTAGATAAAAAGATAACAAAAGAGGTACAGTCATGACCTCTCTTTGAGAAACCAATTGAGTATATTTTCACTTATTCCTACATGATAACCATCAGTGGTTCCAGTGTGGGTCACTGTCCAATGTCAGCCAGTAAATAGTTTTTCAAACCTCAGGCAGTGTGCAGGCATTAGGTTTCATCCATCTTCTGCACAAGGTTGCCTTTGTTAGACTAGCTAAAAGTTGCATATATCGCTTCACAATTTGCTAATGGGTTCTGCTACATTACTATTCCATTATCAGGCTATCCTTGCACTTTAATAAAGGACTAGATTTCCCTGCTGCAGCTGGAAAAAGTTGCTAACTTAGCTGTTTGGGGATGGGGTGGGATGAAACAGAGGAGATTGCAAAATACAGAACAGCCGTTGCAGAGATTTCCTGCATTTCTGACCTCTAAGCTGAAGGTAGGAAGAAAAGGCCACTGGGACAAGCTCTATTTTTGCTAAAAGATAAAGTGCCAAAAGCAATAGAGAAAATAAGCATTACACATTTTATTTTGTTATTTTATTTTATTTTAAAAACCAACACAGAAGTTGTCCTTTTCATTTTCTAGTTCACAAACCAATAGGAATATAACATAGAATAATAAAGTTGGAAGGGACCTTGGAGATCTTCTAGTCTAACCCCCTGCTCAAGCAGGAGATCCTATTCCATTTCAGACAAATGGCTGTCCAGTCTCTCTTTAAAAACCTCCATTGATGGAGCATGCACAGCTTCTGAAGGCAAGCTGTTCCATTGGTTGATTGCTCTTACCGTTAGGAAATTTCTTCTTAGTTCTAGGTTGTTTCTCTCCTTGGTTAGTTTCCATCCATTGTTTCTTGTCCTGTCTTCAGGTGCTTTGGAAAATAATTTGATCTTCCTCACCATACTGGAACACTGCTATTATGTCTCCCCTAGTCCTACTTTTCATTTGTTTAGACATACCCAATTCCTGTAACCATTATTTGTATGTTTTAGCTCCAGCTCCCTAATCCTTGACTCTGTCCCTCTATTAATGTAGCCTAAAACTGTGTTGGCTTTTTTTGTCTGCTGCTGCATACTATTGGCTCATATTTAAGCAATTGTCCACTAGGACTCCAAGATCCCTCTCACTGTTACCGGCATTAAGCCAAATTTTACCTAGCCTGTGCCTATACAGTTAGTTTTTCTTTCTAAGTGTAAAACCTTAGTCTTAGGCAAAATAAAAACAACTGTATAGTATAGATACAGCCTTGACAAGGGTCTGTTTCCCAGGAGTTTTAGGCATTATTTGACAAATTATCCTACAATATATAATATATCAATATTAAGTCCTCTAATATTTACTAAAAAAAATCAAACAACTTCTAGCAGTTTATTATTTGCCAGCATCAACCCTGCACTTCCAGGAAGTTTTGGGAAAATAGGAATAAAATCAAACATGTCTTTAGACCTGGGAGAGAGAATGCAGAGCAGATGTGACTCACATCATGCTTCTCTCTGTGTATATACACACACATCTATGCACTTCCTGTCTTGTAAAAACAGACAAACAGATAAATAAATGACTGTACTCGCCCTGTTGGTAATGGAAGCTTTACAGATTTGCAGACAATGGTGCAACAGACAAAGTCACCGGATCCACCTTTCAGTCTTGGTGAGAACTAGAGAAGGAACTAGGCTACAAAACACCTGAACCTGCTGGCATGAGGTACATTTCCTGTCAAAAATTTGGTTGGACAACAAACACAAAGGCTGCCCTGTAATTAAATCCCACCCTGATCTACATTTTGCAGTCATGTAATTAATACTTCCTCTCCACAAAGCAACAGAATAATTTAAAAAGCAGATCTCACCACCACCACCACCCACCCTCACCTTACAAAATTATTCTCTTTCTCCTTTTTCTTTTCTCTCATGTCTGTAAGAGAGCTTGGCGTACACCTTTTAGCTATACGGAAGTGATTGGCCAATTCCATCTGCTAATAGAAAGCTACAATTAGATACTCAGTGCTCTCTTTGTGTTAAGAGATGAAAACAATACTTCCTTCCTGTTTAAAAGCTGTGAATGGAGAAAGAATTGGGGTGGGTAGAACACTATTTATCCAGGGAGGATTTATGGAATTTTTAAAGCGTGGGCTTAAAAGGTTAACTTAAACAAAGTGAATATTATATAGTCCCACAATTTGGAGGCAAAATATTGACCGGGCAAATTGTTTCCTGTGATATTGATTGTATTGATTTCACTGCTTACCAGATGTCTTTAATGAGATCAGTGTGACTACAAATTTCTATGTGGCAGGCTTTTCTGGCCTCCCATTCAGATTTCCTATAAACAGAAACAAGTTGCTTTTCTGTACCTCATGTTCCTTCAGGCAATAAAACAAAACAAAAGGAAAATGTATAGAATAGTGACTAATCTAGCTCCATCCATGATAATCTCCAGAGAACCCAAACTAAGATAGCTGAAAAAAACACCACTTCTGAACCAGGGCTCTAGTTAAGTATAGTTTGGCAACACCTCAGATGCAGGAGGAGAGTAAGGGTGAGATTCATACAACATAGAATATAGAATAACAGAGTTGGAAGGAACTTTGGAGGTCTTCTAGTCCACACGTACCCAACCTTTTGGGCACCAGGGACTAGTTCCATGGAGAGAGGTTTTTCTGTGGACTGGAAGGTGTGTGGTTTTGTGTGCTGCCTGCATCTCACGGATGGGGCTTTGCTTGTTTGTGCAGCCCAGTTGCTGGCATGCCATGGCATGATACCAGGGGGTTGGGGACCCCGTTCTAGTGCAAACCCCTTCTCAAGTATCATTTGGCTTCCAGTCTTTTCTTGAAAGCTTCCAGTGATGGAACACCCACAACTTCTGAAGGCAAGCCATTCCACTGGTTGATTGCTCTAACCATTAGGAAATTTCTCCTTAGTTTTATGTTGCTTCTCTCCTTAATTAATCTTCATCCATTGTTTCTTGTCTTGTCTTCTGGTGCTTTGGAAAATAGTTTGACACACACACCCCTCAACTTTGTGGCAGCACCTCAAATATTGGAACACTGCTATGATGTCATCCCTAGTTCTTCTCTTCACTAGACCAGACATACCCAATTCCTGCAATCGTTCTTCATATGTTTTAGCCTCCAACCCTCTAATCATCCTTGCTGTTCTTCTCTGCACTTTTTCCAGAGTCACAACATCTTTTTTATATTGTAGTGACCAAAAATGGATGCAGTATTCTAAGTGTCTTACTAAGGCTTTGTAAAGTGTCCTAATACTTCAGGTGATCTTGATTGTATCCCTCTGTGAATGTAGCCTTGTATTCCTTGTATCCCAACCAGATTGCTTTCCATTCTAATGCATGGGAATCAAGGAATATCAAATCAATTTTGATGACCAGATACTTCTTCTGCTCCAAGATTGCTGATCTGAAATTAGCTATGAAATAAGCTATGAAATTACACATGAAAAAAGTTTTAAGGTGCAAGTTCAATTTGGCCATATTTAGGCACTTTTAGCATGAAAACTGCCCCATACACTACACCTTGTGAAACTATGAATAATAATTCTTAGAGAATCAGAAGTGGTTCTGGATACTTTCTTGGTCCTTAAATAGAGATTAGTATCAATAACCTCACTGTGCTTCATAGCCAGCCCTTGTTAATTCATGGTGGGGCTCTCAAAGATTTGTCTTTATCCTTCAACCTAGGGACAACAAATTCCCAGTCCCATACAGCTGCTGGACTTCTCAATCCAGCACATCTCACATCTGCATTATACATGTATTACTGTGAATTGTTAAATTAAGGAGAAAGGCCACTCCCTTTTCTTACACTTAAAACAGCAGAGCATCCAGAAATAAATTACACATGGAATGTGAAAATACCAGATGTCTCAATTTTAATGAGTTTTCCTACCCAGAAATGTAAAATTCCTCTCTCCTTTTGGCAGGAATAATTGTCTAGAGAATTGCACATTCAACATCTTCCTGGATCCATCGTGTCAAAGTGACCTGCACTTAGCTTCTTGACTGCACTGGATGATTCTTGGATTCCTGCAGATGCATCATATCTCAAGAGATATCTGGTATAAGAGAAAGAGGAAATAGCTGAAGTTACCGTAGAAAACTAGGCTGGGGATAGAATTGGCATGTGATTAAAGACAAGAGGAAAAATGACATGAGCAGTAATAAAATGTGTGATTAACAGCTGTGATCAGGCCATTGATAGGAGGTGGGTGCTAGGAAGAGTTGGGGCAACTAATAAATATCCTGTTTTTCCATTTATTCCATGTCAGTGTTGCCCAGCCTTATACTGCACAATAATGCAAAACTATTTCAAAAGTTACATTTTTAACTGGCCTAGTTTTGGTGATGGGATGTATGTGCAATGACTTAATTTTCTTCCATACTACTTCAACCAATTAGAGTCATTGCTTTCAGGGAATGGCATAATAATTATCTGAAAGCACCTTTATATAAGGTTTCCTCAGTGTCACTCTGAAATTTGACAAAGATTTTCCTGTTACAGGTTATAATATTGCTTCAAAATTTATCTCTCTTTTCTCATCACCACAAAGTTATTGGCAGAGTTTATGGATGGATGGATGGATGGATGGATGGATGGATGGATGGATGGATGGATGGATGGATGGATGGATGGATTCATGGCTGGATGGATGGATTGAAGAAATGCAAATACAGAGAGATATAGATATGCATAATGGATACTGTGGGAAGAGAGAAAGACAAGGGAAGGCTGGTTTTAGAGGAATGTAGTTCAAAATAGTATTTGCTATGTTTCACCTTTGCTTAATGTACTTTGCATGCAAAATAAAAAAAATAGATGTTCCAAATGAAGATCATTTTGAAAATTGCACTCTTAAACCAAATGTGTCTAATTAGAGCACTCCCAGAAAAAACCTGGTTTGGATTAGTAACAATCAGTTGGTTGGTTTCCAAACAGCTATATAATTATTTAGTTTAATTATACATTCAATTTTTTCTGTTTTATACAAAAAGTCTATAAGGGAAGCAGGTTATTCCAGGAAGCAATAACACAGATGTTGTCTTTTTTTTTATCAAACAAGTCCATTTTGCTATCTCAACAAGTTCCATCATCCTCATTCTTCCTTTGTGGGTAGGATCAAATCTTTCCATCTTTGTGCATAAAATAATCTTGTTGCAAAATGATATAGTAAAAGCTTAATTTATTGAGAAATGCTTATCTTCTCTGGAAATTTCTTTAATTCTTCTTCTTCTTTTCTCTTTATCTCATTCAAAGGGGTGTGTGTTTTCTCTTGACTCTTTCTTTTTAAATTCAATATTATGTTGTATAAAATAACCTCTAATAAAAGCTTTCCTTGCTTCCAATATCTATAAAACAAAACATTATTTAAACAGAGCACCTAATCAGTGATCTGCTTTTTTTAAAAAAAAATCATCCTTCCACTGTGTTACTCTGAAAGCTCCTTGTTGTTTCAGTTTCTTTGGTTAGCTGCCAAGTTTGTTATCACAAAGTTAGCATGCATATTTCATTAGGTCAATGGTACTGAAGAGTTTCAGAAACTGTTCTGACTGAAAAAAATAACAGAAGCTTTCATCAATTACATGCTTTAGAAAAAGAAGCAAAGAAATGACAACAACATTCATTATGAAAGGACGTTGTATGGATTTTTTCCAGTTTCTTTACATCTTTTAACCAAAGTGCCAGATCAGATTATCTTCCTTGAGATTAAACTAAAATCGTTAAAAGTACATTTGTTTGTCTTGAAAAAGCTTCAATATACTTTTAAACACTGTGTCAGTGTTGGATAAATACACAATTAATGGTTTATATTAATACAGTACTAATAAATTATTATTTGGAGGACATGATACCGTTCTGAATTTAAAAACTGTCTTTAACTGCCTTACAAAGTGCCTTTATGAAGGCATTCTCTTTTCCTTTCTTTTTTCTTTTTCTTTATTTTTGATAAAATAATATAATTGCATATAACATAACAGAATCACCAATAAAGGATACTGTATATTGTGTTTATATATTGTAAAAAGAGAATATTTGTAGCTCAATGTTGAAAATGAGGGGTCTTTGGCGCTGTCTAAGCTTGCTTGTTTTCTTGCAAATGTTTAATCATCCAAACTAGGTAACATTATCATTGCTAGTCACTAGCATTGATGATGTTACGTAGTTTGCATAATGAAATGTCTGCAAGAAAACAGCCAAGCACAGCAAGCATCAAGTACCCCTCATACCAGAGTCGATAATATTACGGTAAATATGAAGGCACAGTTTCTTTTTATTTTTTAAGCAATATATTGATCCATTCCACTTAATGGAACTTAATATGGCAATTATATAAATATAGCAATTTGATCTAATAACAATAGGTAATCACAACAGCACTTGAATAGTGAACACATAATCACTACTTTCTAAGAGGAGAGGAGAGGAGAGGAGAGGAGAGGATATTATTTTGGCATTTGTTGTCTTCACTAGCTTTAAAGAGATATTGTAAAGCACAGGTGTCAAACTCACTACGTCATGTGATGTGTCGATGTGTCGCGACTTTTTTTGCATTGCCGGTGCTGGGGTGGGCGCAGCCTCAGCATGATTCAACCAGCCCATGGGTTGGCAGTTTGACACTCCTGCTATAAAGGCTTCTCAAATCATATTCTGCCACTTGAAAAACAACCTGAGAAAAAGCTTGAGAAGGTAGACAATAGTTTACAATAGTTTGGACAATCTGTGCATTCCTTGGTTCTCAGAAAAATTGTGAGCCACCTTCCCTTACCTTCAAATAGTTATTAACAAAAGAATTAAAAAGTCCCTGCCCTGTCATGGAGATGATATTGGGTGACAAAATGAAAATATCTAATTGTTGAGGTTTTTCTGTCCTAATCAATTTTCCCTTTCAATAAACACAGTAAGCAAGATTTTGTGAGAATCTTATATTCAGATGCCATCTTGATATCTACATGGATACGACCAAGCAGTTCTCTCAGCGATTGCATGGAAATGGTTTCTTATTGTCTTCTGCAATATTTTTGAATGTTCCTTCTTCCCCACATTGCCAATGTTCCTTGGCAGCCTCCCACAGAAAATAAATAGGCTGAAACCTACTTAGTTTCTAAACCAGGGGTCTTCAAACTTGGCCCCTTTTATGACTTGTGGATTTCAACTCCCAGAATTCATCAGCCAGGCACACTGGCTGAGGAATTCTAGGAGTTGAAGTCCACAAGTCATAAAAGGGCCAAGTTTGAAGACCCCTATTCTAAACTCAGTCACGGTCAGCTAGGTACCGGTAATACCATCTGCCAAAATGTATCATTTTAATGTTATTGTAGAAAATCATTATTTTAGTCTACTTATGCTTTATGTCCGGTACGCTCCCACAGAGAGGGCCTCCTCAGGGTGCCGTTGGCCAGACAATGTTGGCTGGCGACCCCCAGGGGGAGAGCCTTCTCTGTGGGAGCTCCTACGCTTTGGAATGAGCTACCCCCTGAACTCCGTACGATGACGGATTTACGTACCTTCCGTCGGGAATTGAAAACATTCCTTTTTAGACAGGCCGGCCTGGCATAGAAGCTCCGGTTCCAGCAAGGTTAAAATTGTTTTAGGGGATTGAGTTATTTTTAAGATATATAATGTATTGGGTTTTAAATGGGATTTATGGCCAAATTGTTTAATTTATTCTTAATTATTTTAATTTTTGTATATTGATATGTTTTTAATTTTGGGCTGTACACCACCCCGAGTCCTTCGGGAGAGGGGCGGTATAGAAATCGGAAAATAAATAAATAAATAAATGTTATAGCTATACCATGTTTACCTAAGGGCAAAAATGACAAGCTAAGTAAACTTGGATGGAGCACTTACAATATGAGGGTCTTCTGAACAAGGCATGATGTATAATGTGCCACTATTGGAATCTTTAGCCATGACCTGTATGGAATGCCAGGATCTCTATTCAGTTATAGTTCTGAAGACCTGCTGTGGCATTGAAGAAAAGAGCATGTCTATCCATTATTGGATAGTTTTAAATATATTTCAAAGCTTTTTGAAAATAAAAATGCTGCTGTCCATGCAGCTAGAATTGTTGCAGCTTTGTCTATAGATATTTCATGGTTTTTAATCTTTCTGTGGTATTGAAAATAAAGTCAGTTGAAAAATAATATTCTGTTTGCTGACACTTCATACAGGTTGCTAATAAAGTGGCTTGTCGTCCAGTTCATCAGTTTTGATGACAAATCTATTTCGTTTTGTTCAGGTGAGTAGCCAGGACTATTCATTTATATCTTTGTCTTTTTCCATCTCAATAGCCAGTTGACTTTCACCTGCAAATAAAAGGAATAATGCAACATTTTGCTGTTGAAAACCAGAACATGCCTTCTTTTCCTTTGAACAACATAAGGCACAGTGACAACTCTTTAAATGGTCAAGCAAAGAGGGTTAAGGGTAGGAGAAAAACCAGAACTAAAGGCTTTATAAAAGGAAGAACAACTCAGCAGTTCTTCACATTTCAGAAATGGCCAGGAATTCCCAAAGCTGTTTCCACAGTCAATCTAAACAGCTGCTATTGGAGCTCCTACGCAACTCATTTTCTTTCCAAACTATGTTACAGGGGGAACAAAGACAAAGTGCAAAGAAAGGACAGCCAAAATGTTGCATGGAGAGATCAGTGAGGCACCAAAGCACATAAGGTCAACATTGCTATGCGTATAGATCTTTGCTCATCTCTCTGAAAGACGGGCTATTTTTCCCTCTCTAGAAGTTTTAAATATGTGCCTATGTTTGCTATCATTTGTCTTCCATGAATAATGAAATCAGCCTATAAAAGCACACTCTATTTAAAAGATCCTCACATAACCTCAAAAGCACTCTGTTCTTGGGTACTGAATTCTCATTTCACACAGAGATTCAAGGAAAAGTTCAAAAAGTTTCCAACAGGCACCAATTGGGGTTATCAATTCAAGGAATTATCTGCAGCTACGGTAGTAGCAATGTTTACATCTACTTCAAACAAAGACATAAAATAGAAGCAAATGGGAATTTATAGTGTTTTAAAATGTGGCTGTTTTTATCTGGTAGTCTGATTCAGCCAGACAGAACTTTGTACCTACTTCAGAAGCTTTATAACAAAACTACGTTTTTTATTGGCAATCTTTTAAATCTTCCTGATCAGAAATAGTTGCAGAATTTTGAGTATTTTGTTGGGAAACTGATTCCCCAAGCATCAACAACAGTAACAGAATTTTTTACCTTCTTGTTTAACTTCTTATTCTGTATTTAGACTTTGTTTTTTGAAGTTCAAGATTTTGAATCCTTATCTACTTTTTCTCTAGGTTGTGTCTTTCATAAACATTATAGAGTTATTAGATCAGCCACTTCCATTCTTCTACATTCATCTACAAGATATTTCAAATATCTTCAGTTTCATGTTAATAATTCCATATTCAGAAGTGCAGTGACGTAGATACTATGATGTATTGTTTGGCTTCAGTGATGTCTTTCTATCACCAGAATTGGGCATTGACTAAAAAAGGACTTGTTTTGTTAAAGAGAAGAAAAATATCTCTAATGTAAAGCTGTAGCTCTTTGGAATTCTAAGCAAAACAAAATTTGTAAATTCTGGGGGATCTCTGAGCAACCTCTCAGCCAATCGTATCTGTTTTCCTTTTTATAAATATTTGCTAAGTTAATACTTAAGTGACCACATAAATAACTATTAACAACCTCTTCTTCTTCCTCCTCTTCCTCTTCCTCTTCCTCTTCCTCTTCCTCTTCCTCTTCCTCTTCCTCCTCCTCCTCCTCTTCTTCTTCTTCTTCTTCTTCCTTCTCCTTTTCCTCCTCCTCCTCTTCCTCCTCTTCCTCC
This sequence comes from Bothrops alternatus, assembly GCA_034064705.1. NCBI lineage: Eukaryota > Metazoa > Chordata > Lepidosauria > Squamata > Viperidae > Bothrops > Bothrops alternatus. Next base: position 900,547 of record JARGCV010000112.1, on the reverse strand, counting down.
TCCTCCTCCTCCTCCTCCTCCTCCTCCTCCTCCTCTTCTTCTTCTTCTTCTTCTTCTTCTTCTTCTTCTTCTTCTTCTTCTTCTTCTTCTTCTTCTTCTTCTTCTTCTTCTCCTCTTCCTCCTCCTCTCAGTGGTCTTGGGTAAGTCCATCATCATTTTGTCTCTTTCCTTCAACATTATCCAGCATTTTGGACTTCTCAAGGAACCTGCATCTTTGCTGAATACATCTTAAATTTGGTATTTTGAACCTGGTCATTCATGTCTGGAAAGAAAATTCTGTTCTAAAATCCATCTGCTTTTTTTCCTAGCTATCTATGATACATTTTTTTTTCTCCAAACTGAACTAAAGTTCAAAAGTTTCAATACTCTTTCTATTCTGCTTTTTCAAGATCCAAATTTTCATTCCAAAAGCATAACAGAAAAAGCATAAGATTAGATTAGATTAATACCAATTGTCAAGTAAATAGTACAAATAGCGGGATATAAATTTAATCTTTCCCTACTCATCCAGTTTTCTCATTCTATTTTATTTCAAGGTAACATAAAGATAGAATCCACTCCATCTCCCTCTGAGCATTTTCAATTTCTTATTTTCCATATTAAATCCTATTTGTTTCATTAATTTCATCAAACGGGTAAATGCTATACCACCTTTCTGATATGAACTGATTTTTTTTCAAACTCGGATCCTCCCTTTTTCATTCTACACCCCCCCTCTTTTTTTCCCCTCCCAAAATGAAATAAAGCTAAAAGAGGAAATTGCATTTTTGGCTGATAGCCATGCTGAAGCTGAGAACATGTCTTTTAGCAAAGAAAAAGCAACTCGGTGAATGGCTTGCTTTTCAATGGCCTAAATACAATCTTCACAGTCATTCAGTATGAACTGTTTCTTTAATGGAAGAAATAGGGACAACTTCCCATGTGTACTTTGGTGAACATCCCATTAAGTTTTAAAAAAAGAGAGAGCTTAAAGACAATTAACATTCCATCAATCGACATTTGGAATCTTTTAATTTTAAAAAAAGAAGACACTTCCTATAACATGCATGTACACCCCTGGTTTTATCCATCTCTCTCTTAGCTCTCCCCCTTTTCCTTCTTTCAGCTACAGTTCTCAAAATTTATTTGGATTTAAGAACAAATGCAGTATCTACATTTTTAGATAGCTTTTTAGAATCCATAAAGGGAACAAAGCAGCTTGCTTACTATTTTTTTAATATAATAGTTTTAAGATGGACAATTTGAGGCCCTCTTCATGTTTGAATGCAGATCCTAGCACTCTTTTCAAATCAATTCTTTTCAAATTGATTATATAGGAAATAATCACATAAAGATAATTTCATATATTTAATGTAAATGTAATCTAAAATTACAAGGAAAAATCTCTTTCAGGCTGAGCTCAAATTCTGGTGAGTTCATAAATATGTCCATTCAGTTTTCTTGGCAGCAGAATGGAAGTGGTTTGCATTGCCTTTTTCTCGAATGTTTAGTTTTGCTTTATTTTCCAACCTGGCCTTTCTTAGAGGAATCTCATCCCAAAACCAACCAGAACTAGCACTGCTTAGCTTCCACGCCAAGGCAGTGTCTCAAAGTGGTAGCGTCCTACTGAGATTTGGGAAATGTCATCAGATTGCATTTAGGTTTGATCCAGGCTATGTTTCTTCATACAATGGGCTTCTCCACCACCACTACTCAGTATGGAACTCAAAGAAAATTGAAAAATGTAGTTAGTAAAACATTGTATATTTATTCTAAACATCTTTTAAAAATCCAAGAAAAATGCAAAATCTTCATAGAAGTATGTTGGTCTTCCTTATCACAACTACCTGACCTGGAAGTAACTTGAAGAAAGATTGTACTTATTGTTTGCTAGGTTAATGATCGTAACTCTTTCTCCTTACCTCTTTCTCTGGTAAAGGTTCTCATGGGAGAAAAAACAAAGCCTGATGAATCTGACTTAAGAATTAAGAATTTTGGAATTCACAAAATATGAGCTAGGACAGGGGTAGACAACCTCGGCTCTTTTATGACTCATGGACTTCAACTCCCAGAATTCCTGAGTCAGCTATGCTGACTCAGGAATTCTGGGAGTTGAAGTCCATATAGCTGACTCAGTAATTCTGGGAGTTGAAGTCCATGAGTCATAAAAGAGCCAAGGTTGCCTACCCCTGAGCTAGGACACGATGTTGGGGCCAATGCCATTCAGGTGTTCCACAAACATTATCTTCTATTGTTTTGTGGCATGGAACTTAGGGACAGTAAGGTGTGAAAGTTACTTGGGTGACTTCAAAGAAGTCTATATGTTTGCAAGGAAGACAGTAGAAGAGACAAAACAAATTGTTGAGGTCTAAAGGAAACGTTCTTCCTTTCTGAGCTATTAGAAACTGTTTCTTGTAGTCTAGCACTCTCTACATTGTTGAATTCCATACATTCTCTTGGCAGAACAAATTAAAAAACCAATATCACAAATGCATATGTTTGTGTATGGATGAAAGAGAAAATTGAGTATAATGCATGAGACAAAATGTGAATAAGGATTCCAGCCTGGACAGATTTCACATTCAACACTACAAAATATTTTGCAGTTATGGTTTTGTATTTGGGATGGATTTAGCTATATAAAAAAGTCTCTTTGCAATACCATCCTCTTCTTTCATCAGGTTCTCTTTGTTTAGATATTTTAATGGCCATCTTGGATCCAACAATGAAATTCTTTGCACTGAGATTAATGCTTCTCTCAACATTTTAAATGTAGACATCTGGAGATTTATCACCAATTTAATACACTGTCCCCCCCCCTTTTTTTTTTAAAAAGTATGTAATTAACTAAATCCTATTGTGTATCTAGGCCCCAGTTACTTGTCTAACTTTTATAGCTATCTGAAGCGATTCTCAAATATAATCACATGACAATATACTAGCACAGAAAGGTTGTATATGTCAACAAAACCTGTTGGCCGCCATCTGTCATGGCGAATAAATGTCTAATAAGCAATCAAATATTGTCAGGCATCAAATGCTGGTGTTGGCTATTAAATGATAACTGAGAGTCCTACTTTGAGAGAATGATGAGCTTAAAAATCTTAAAAGTTACATTTACTTTCAATATCAATGCTTTTGCAATATATTTCAAGAGGAGTTTTGTTCATATGCCACTTTAAGGATATGGATGAAGAATCAGGAATCAGGATGAAGAAACAATGGATGAAAACTAACCACGGAGAAAAGCAACCTAGAATGAAGAAGACATTTCCTAATGGTGAGAGCAATCAACCAATAGAATAGCTTGCCTTCAGAAGATGTGGGTCCCCATTATTTGAAGTTTTTAAGAAGAGACTAAACAGCCATTTGTCTGAAATGGTATTAGAGTCTCCTGCTTGAGCAGAAGGTTGACTACAAGACCTTCAAGGTTCCTTCCAACTCTATTATTCTATCTTCTATTTTCTGACCTTGTGCTTTCTCATGAGGTAAAAACCATATTAAAAAAACACAGAAGGAAGATAGGAAGAGTATTGATACTTTTAGACTTTGTTATTGGCGAAGACTCATGGGAATACCATGAACAGGCAAGGAAACAAACAAATAAACCGGGAATTCTCATTTAAGACACAAATGACCAGGATCAAATTATCCTACTTTGCATGCATTATGTGAAGACTCAGCTCTCTGGAAAAGGCTCTAATGATGGGAAAAGAGAAGGAAGAGAATGACCAGCAGCAAAGTGGATAGATGCACCATTGTGTGTTCTGAAAGAACAGGTTAAGGATAGATTGTCATGGATAAAATCCGTCTATATGTTACTGGTTGAAAATGACTTGATGGCATATAATTAAAAATATGGATGTGGTATCTACAGAATATTTTAAAAAGTGAAAAACAGAGATCATGACTGTGCAATTGATGCTTTGCTCCTCTTGATGTGCATATGAACACTTTCAGATCTCCTCCGAAAAGATCAAATTCTATTTTAAGAGGGAAGAATTTTGTTTCACTATCTATTAAGGAACAACATTTATACATGTTTAGTAAAGAATCAGATCAGCCTCTTTAAATTTTCTTGAGTAGCAGAGTATGAGAAACAAAATAAATATGTATTTAAAATATTGATAGCATCAATAGGATGTACTCTATATTATGTCTTCTGCACTGCTATATTTATATACAGATCCCTTACATAAATATGCTCTCACCTAAATTTGTCCCATCTTGTCGATCTCTGTATAAAATTCACACCCTGACAGGTATGGATGTAATTCAACCACAGATTAATTTGTTTGTGAGTCATAGCCTCACAAATGTTGATCTAATTCTGAAAATATCTCATTTAAGTTTGCAGTCTGGAACTTGAACTTTCGTAGAGCGTGCCAAGTGTAAGAATAATGTTCCCAAAAACAAAAAGAAAAACCTTTTTCAGAAAAGTTTGTAAAAATAAAAGATTTGAAGAACACCTTCCTCTCCTTTAAATGTTAGTCTCATATCAAATAAAAACAAAATACTTATTTCCTAATGTAATACCTATTTGATGATCATCATTAGATTTCTTGTTTATGTAACTATTAATTATTATGGTTATTTTTATTATCTCCTGTTGAATTTGATGAGTCTCTTTATTTTTATTGATTTAGAGACTATATATTTATTGGACTAGGCATGGCATGAGAGCAGTGTTCCAATATTTGAGGGCTGCCACAAAAAAGAGCACCTGAAGGCAGGACAAGAAGCAACAGATGGAAACTAATCAAGGAGAGAAGCAACATAGAACTAAGGAGACATTTCCTGACAGCAAGAACAGTGAACCAGTGGAATAGCTTGCCTTTAGAAGTTGTGGGTGCTACATCACTAGACACTTTTAAGAAGAGATTGGACATTTGTTCGAAATGGTATAGGGCAGGCATGTCAAACTCGCGACGTCACACAACGTATCGGGCCGGTTTTGCCATTGCCAGCAATGGAGTGGGTGTGGCTTCCACGTGACGCATCCGGCCCACGAGCTGGCAGTTTGACACCCCTGGTGTAGGATTTCCGGCTTGAGCAGGGAGTTGGACTAGAAGACCTCCAAGGTCCCATCCAACTCTGATATTCTGTTATTCTGTTACTCTGTCTGTTCTTGTGTAATCATTTTGGGGTTTTACTTCATTTGTTTCTTACTATGTGCTGTTTCTTACTATGCTGTTTCTTACTATGCTGTCTCTAAGTATACAACATGTTTTCCATAACTGTGTGATTTTATATTTGTTGTCTGAAGGGAATTTTTCCTCAAAGGCGGATAATAAATTATTCTAGAAATACCTGTATATTCAGTTAAATGCTTTGGTAGTTCACTGCAAATCAAATAAATGACTGTATTGGATTAGATTAAAAAAAAGTCAGCTAGTACTTAAATAAACAGTCAAAGAAATACTGAAAATCCTTAATTTACCTTCATCTGTAATGATGGCACAAATAGCTCAAAGCTATGAGAAATTAAAAACGAAGCCCAGAAACATAGGAGAACTTTGATTATGTATGATGTGCACATTTACACTTTTATGTAGGAATTTTCTTTTCATCTTAGATTGCATGGAACGTTGTCAGTTCAGCTCCAAGCTAACACATTGGAATTTGATTTTTTTTTCACATACATGAGCACAATGAGAACACCAGCCTGATATTAAAAATGTCAGCAACTTAAAATGAGTGGGAGGGCAGTTAAGCTTTCTATATAACACGCTGTCTGTGACTTCAAGATTGTTATGCTTGAGAAGATTAATTAGGAAGTCAGATTTCATGGTGCAATAGTGGAACTGCAATTTGTTAGAAACAAATGTTAACACTACTTCCTAAGAATTAAACACTGGCCAAACTTAGCATTTTATTTATGTTAATCATCCCACCGATGCAAAAACAAAATAACAAAAACAAAATAAGTTCTGTGAATGACCATTGTTACTATACATCTGTATCCACATTTCTACCTCTTGTTCTCTTTTAATTTCTGTTTCATAGTCCTTGAACACAAGTCCATGTTGAGTTGTCATCCAAGACTCCTGGGGCCCAAGGGACACAAAAACAGAGGAAGATTGTTCTGAACAGGGATTCTCTCTCTTCCTCCACACAACCCTTCTGTGTTCTGTTAGCTAGGCAATCCAACAGGTTGATCTGGGGCCATCATTTTAAGCACCCAGCTATAATCACCCAATACTGCCCCATTCCATATTAGGGAGAATGATCATTGGTAGGAGGTAGCAAGGGAAATGGAGTGGGGGAACCCACTAATCCCTTAGCTCATATAATGTGCATTACAACAGCCTCCTTTCCCAGCACATTTACCGTTGCAGAATAAAAACCAACAGTGTGGACAGCACAGTGTATGCCAGCATATTTTTGTTCTCCTAATTCAAGGACTGGGACTTAGCATTTCACCCATGCCTCCTATTTTCCCCACAACAACCCTATGAGGTGAGTTGGGCTGAGAAGGTGGACTGGCCCAAAGTCATCCCAGCTGGCTTGCATGGCTAATGTAGGACTAAAACTCATGGTCTCCTGCTTTGTCCCCTGGTGCCTTATGCACTAGATGTATTTCTCTAAAAATGCAGACCTGGTACTCTGACTTCCTATTTATATGGAATGCCCCCCCCCATGTGTTTGGGAGCAGTTTCAACTAGGCTACATAAGAAAGTCAAAACAAGTCAGCATAATTTTTTTTTTTTGCTATAATTGTTCTCTTAAACAAATTCCTTTGGATACAGGGAAGTATTCTTGCTTTCTAACAAATAATTGCAACAAGGAAAAAAAAGAACTTTAAATATTCATTTCTGGCCCTCATAATATACAACTTCTTCCCCAATTGCCATATAAATATTTGGACTTTGGCTCCAATTGCTGTTCCCTTCCATCTATCCTTTTTTCTTCGCCAAAGATGGATTGTTCGTTTTTGTTCCCAGTATATTCAACTTCCTGCTAGAAAACAGGGGGTGCCAAATATGCACTGATGATTTAGTGTTGTCTTTATGGTTCTTTTAAGAAAGAGATGATGAAAACAGAGACAAATGACTTGCCATGAGTGGCTTTGTGTATTCAACTGCTTGGCACTTGACAGCAAAGCAATATGTCTGGAATGTTGAAGAATTCTTAGAAACTTGTCTCCTTAACCAAACATGGGCAACAGAAAATGTTTATTAGAAGCAATGTGTAATTGGAAGGGGGGAAAGTTTTTGCTTTCTTACAAGAGAGAGAAAGAGAAATGAATCAAAATGCTTACAACTTGATAACTGGAGGGGGGAAGCATGCAATTTCATTTTTCTTCTTTTATTAACTTCTGCTGTCAAATCAGATCTCTCTCCCCTCCTATGAAATGTATTTTGTAGCCCAAAGATAAAAGTCACTGGACCTAAAGGTATACACTTTTGCCCTAATCCATTTCTGAATACATATGATTGTTCACATTCAACAATTGGGTTTGTTTGTTCCTTTTGTTTCCATGTATTCTCCTTACATGGAAGATACATACACATCTGCAAGAAAACAACCAAGCTCAGAGAGCACCAAGGATCCCTCATTTCAACTATGAGCTACAAATATTCTCCTTTAGTGTTGGTATTAAGATGTACAGCCTCACCATCCTTGAACGTTTCTGATCGAGAAGCCATCTATATAGTAAAGGGCAAACGTATATGACAGGGAGAACGTTAAATTTCAGGAGTATTTCCAAGGAGAGAAGTGAACTTGTTCCCCTTATGGGAGATCTTTTTCAGGTTGAGACCCCACTTGCGCCACCCATGCGTGGCGCGACCCCGACCCGTGCCCCCCCGCGCGCGCAATGGGCCAAACTGCGCATGCGCGGCACGACGGGCCGATCTGTGCATGCATGGCACACGCGTGACGGGCCAATCCACGCATGTGCGGTGCACGCGACGGGCCGAACCGCGCATGCACGCCGCAACGGGCCAATCCGTGCATGCGCGGCACGCGCGTGACGGGCAAAAAAAATGACGGACCGCGGTGTCTGGCAACCCCCGCGAAACGGTCGTTCGACCCCAAATGGGGTCGCGACCCATAGGTTGAGAACCGCTGATCTAGTACATTTCCAATTGCTCTGAATATTCAAAGCATAGGAACAAATGCAAGTAGTCCATTCTCAGAATCTTAGAAATCTTTGCATAATAATGATGAAGAGTCTTAATTTTCAGAAGTGCTCCACATTCTATGAAATAGCTTCTTCTCCCCCCAAAAAATATGGCTCCTAGTTTTTATTGGATTTATAAGCTTGTGTATGAGGGCATTTCTTCATGAAGAATCCACACCAATTCAAAAATAACTGCATTGTTATCAGCAGCAGCAACATCCCATGTCTTGATAAATGGACAAAAATGCCTAATCCAATCTAAACATCTGGATGACTGTGCTACCAACCATAACTATATTACCATACTTTTATTCCAGTGATGAAGATCTTATAACTCACTGCATGGAAGTGATGTGAGCTAAATTACATCAAACTGCAGATGTGAAACAGGATTTCTATGAGCAAAGTTTCTTTTTATTAAACGTAAACTTTGTCTATATCTTTTAAAAATTTAGTTCGTCTTCAGAATCTTTTAATCTAACCTTCTCCGTGGCATTTTTGTTTTACATAATAAAAACTTTGCATGTTTTTTAAAGGGTTCGGGTTTTGTTTTTGTTTTTTTAAAAAAATGAACTTCCTCCACTTGAGGAAGTTCCATTCTGAGGCATCACCCCAAAACCTCCCATGATAATGAGATTCTAGAATGAAAATATTCTTCCTTTTTGAATAAAGATCTTCTGCTTCTTTTGGTTTACCAGTTAACTGTCTCTTATGTTTCCTTTTTGGTTCAAACACGTTAAATAGCTGTTTTAATTTTGGCAGCATCTGGAAATCTGGAAACTTCCTGAATAGTGGCAAATATCTGTAGCTCAGGAGTAGGATGAGGGTGAAGATTTGTTCTCTGAGCTTGTGGGTTGGTTTCCAAACATTTCATTACCAGGCTAAATAACATCTTCAGCAGAGTTTAGGAGCTTAGTTTAAACTCCACTGAAGATGTTACCTAGCCAATAACCTTCACCCTCAACTTCCTCAACCTTGGAATTTCCCTGTATATACAATTACCCATGGCCAATCTCCTCTTGTTCTTTAAAACAGAGATGGTGAACCAGTGACTCTGCAGATGTTTTGAGAACCTCAACTCCCACCTGTCTCAGTAAGCATAACCACTGATTATGGGACCTGTAGTCCAACAATGTTGCCAAACCCCTAATTCCATGCTCCCCCTTTAGAAATAATACACTACTGAGTGATCCTTAACACTTCTTGTGAGTCATCCTGTCATCTCACTGGGCCAAGCTTGTTCCTTTGTTGCTTGTTGGTACATCCTTCCTCTTTTGCTAATCTGATGCCAGGTGATAGGCTTTAAATAGCTGAGCTGGAAAGGGGACTTTGAAAGAGAAGCATTGCATTTACAAAGTGCACAAACCTGGTTCACTAAATGGTTTGGTTGGGCAGGAGAAGGGGGGATGAATAAAATGAATAGCTGAATAAAGTCATTTGTTTGTGCGGCCCTGCAGCCCTGATACCATGATCTGTTTTCTACAATTTCCCTCTGAGGATTGTGTATCTAAAGACAGCAGCCACTTTGTTCTCTATGTGTTTGCATCCGGTTACAGAGGAGACACGCAGTCTGTACTCCCTTCTGGAAATTTGTTTTATTCTTTACCTTTGGATTTAATGAAAAGCATACTGCATATGCTGTTGCCATTTCCTCCGAGCAGAAAACAGTGTACAGCACTTAACAACTTAAAATATATATATATTCAGGACACAAGGTATTTTGCCTTACTCCTCAAGCATAATCTCCCACATAATGGGTGGAAATGATCTTTCGAAAATAGCACTGGGTTCAAAGTCAACCTAATTTTGTTTTCCTCATGTGAAACAACGATAATAAAGTTTTAACTAATCTTTATTGAAAAGGAAATTTGGAAATCAGAATCAGCCTCAGCTGCTACAAGTACCCCTATTGTCGTATGTTCTATGATCTTATTGTGTGCTTAAATATAGACAGTAGGAACTGATGAGTAGAGTCTTAGTCAAATAGTGAAATTCACTCTTCTTGTGCAGAACATTTCAGATTTAATCTCTAGCATTTCCAGTAGATCAAAAAGAAATTCCTATCTGGATACATTCCTATAAAAAATCTGGAGGTCAAACAATCCCAGGAAATGCCATCCTTTTTTGGATCCACAGGATTGGCTCTTGAACATGGCTGTGGAGTATTCCTTGCTTAAGAAGACTTTCATGGATTTTTTTTATGATTATTACACCCTCTGTAAACTATACAACCAGAGAAGGCTCTGAAGACTATGATGATAACTGGGCAGTTAATAAAGTCTTCCAGTCAAGATTTAGGCATGGCCATGGAATTGAGATGGCATTGCAGCTGGGTGGCACAGTGCTTAGAATTTAGCATTACAGACTAATTTAGCTCCCTGCATGAGTTCAATCCTCACCAGCTCAAAGTTGACTCAGCCTTCAATCCTTTTGAGATCGGTAAAATGAGGACCCAGATTGTTGGGGGCAAGATGCTGACTCTGTAAACCACTTAGAGGGCTGTAAAGCACAATGAAGCAGGATATAAGTCTAAGTGCTAGTGCTTGATCTTGTGAATGATCTTTGTTAGAACCTGCATGGAGGCATTCTTGAAAATAGAACATAGGATAACAGAGTTGGAAGTGACCTCAGAGGTTATCCCCCTGCTTGAGCAGGAGAGTCTACACCAGGGGTCCTCAACCTTGGCAACTTTAAGACTTGTGGACTTCAACTCCCAGAATTCCTCAGCCAGTTGCTGGCTGAGGAATTCTGGGAGTTGAAGTCCACAAGTCTTAAAGTTGCCAAGGTTGAGAACCCCTGGTCTACACTATACCATTTCAGATAAATAGCTGTCCAGTCTCTTCTTGAAAGCTTCCAGTGATGGAGTACCTACATTAATAATAAAACTAAAGCTTAAATATCTGGGCACACAATTCAAAGACAAAAGCAACTTAGAAAGACCCTAATGACTGAAAAAAATGTCCATCAAAAAAGAAGAGGGCAACGGAAAATAAAATGACTTTATTGAATTGGACAATTCTCCCATCTCTCTATATTATGACATTTAGTGAAACAAAGCAAAATGACGGCACCTCTGAGAATGTTGTCTGTGACATGTTTGCCTTCAGATTGCCAGCTTTTCCTTCTTGGTTCTCCTCTGCCCACTTCTGGGTAGAGAGATCAAAAAAGAAAAAAACCCAGATGAGAGGGATTTATTTATTATATTATTATACTTACAGTACATACCATTTTATTTCAGTGCTTCCTGTTCAGTCAAAGTTTATTTCAGCCAAAGACTAGCATAATGAATTATCTCGTGTTTACTTCATCTAGTACTGAATTCTTTGTTCTTCTTGATAGTCTCAGCATTTTCTCCACAAACTCAACTAAAAATCATCCATTTTTCTTCTGTAAAATTGCTGTAAGCTACCCAGAGTTGCCTTGTGGCTAGATGGGCAGCAAATTTAATAATAAATAATGTCTTCAGGGCCCTTTGAGATATCAGTAGGGCAAATGCCATTCAAATGCTAGAGGGCAGGAACTTGAAAGGCTAGGAAGCAGCTATGGTTTGCCATACTTCTGCCATAGTTTTTTGTTAATTGTGTAACATAGTGGTATATTCAAGTCATCACCACTGTGTACTGTTTCAGAGAGGCCTTACTGACCCCAACTCTTTTGGCATATTCTCTAGTTGCCTACCCTATACTATGACAAGATGGAAATTGAAATGGTAATAATGAGGGTAATTCTACAGAGGCCACATTTCCACAGGAGCTCTCTAGGATGACTAGTAATCATCCAGACAGTAATTTGAAAGCAGAAAAAGAAAGAGAAAGAATAAAGAAAAAATAAATATGTAAAGAAATGTCTTCCAACCTTCATCACAAGCAGAAAAAAATTGTAATAACTGCCTATAAAGCTTCAGATATTTCTTCATCCCATTTCCCATTCCTTTTCTATAAGCAAGTCCATAAAACATCAACTTTTCAATATTGGTGTCAACAAAAATCTATAAAGGATGCCAGAATTTTTGGGTGGGGGGGTGTTATATTTTTAAACATGGTCAAATAAACCAACTTTTGTATTTTTATATCCCTTCCTTTTACTTCTAACAATTTAAATCTTTAATTCAATCGAATAGTGTCATAGGATTTGATTTCTCTTCAACCCTTCTTCATCCTATCACAGAGATTTCTTCAAGGGTTTAACAAGCCTCTTTTGTAGATCCAGTAAGGTCATTCTCTTGGTTTATGATTTGTATTTCTCTGTTAATTTTTTAAAAAAATTCCAGTAAAGTATTCCCTTCCAAATCATTCTCATGGTCTGCCATTTATACTTCCACTTCTAGTACTTTTTCTTTTTTGTAAGATAAAAATTTGTTCTATATCTCTCATTCTTTTACTAACTTCTTTTAGATATAGCCTAACCATACAAGCACACATAATTACTGACAGTATTGATCCTGTCATCTTCCAGTGCTCAAATCTGCTGAAAAACTATTGCCTTATCAGAAGGAACAGCATACATGGTGATCTCCCATCCTCTCCTTATCCAGAGAGTTTTCAAGGAACCTCTAATCATCAGTTCCTTGATGTTTGCCACAGTTGTTAGCTCTGCTTTCACAGAGACATCTTCGGTTTGCCATACCTTCTCTGAAAATTACTGAATCAATTAAACATGATTCCCTCTTCGCCTTACATAGCAATCCTAGCTATCTGCCACTATGATCCAGTCAACTGAACAGTGGTAGGTGAACAGGATCAAAAGAGAGAAAGGAGGAAAAGAAAAGACATATACTTATAGAACACTCCATTAAAAAAAATCGTAAAGATCTATTTGGTCTTGCAACATAAAGATCTCTCTCCATTCTTTTAAAGTTCCCTTCCAACTCATACAGTAGCTAAATATTTTTTGTGTAGCCACAGCAAGATAATGGAAATTAAAATGATTGTTTATGTGGTTCAATGCCAATGTATTTAATTAGGTTAATAAAATGACCTAATTAAGTTCCCACTTCACCTTTCAAAATTGACCCTTTGCAGTTTTATTCCTTTGGTTTTCATTCTGTTCCACTGGAAGGGCTTCCAAGTTCAAGACCAATTCAAAATAAAAAGAATCATAAAAAGAGAAAGCAAAGGATTAAAGAGTTTGGGAGTAAAGTAACACTTGAACAGCAGAGAGGTAGTATGCAATCACCAGATCAGTCTTTATGACCATATGCGTTATGTTTCTATTTACAGCTACCATTTTTGCTCTTGCCTCTGAGGACTTCTTCATGTAGAAAAAAAAGTCCTACACTTTTATTGGGAGGCTCCCATGATTTTCCTACAAGAAATGCTGCTTTTTGATTGTTGATTACTGATTCTTGTGAATGTGTCCATTAAACAATCAGGTCTTTTCTCCTTCACTGAACATCTGCTTCAGAACATGTTTTGTGTACTTGGGACTAGCTTTTGCCTTCCTAGGCCTTGGAGAAACATGATTCCCAGGATACCATATGTACTTGGAAATAGATGGGAGTCACAGGAGGTTCATGAGTTTGGGCTGGCTGGCTGTCCTTTGGGAATATTTGCTGTCCACAAAAGATTGTGTGACAGGGATCTTGAGAAGCTAGGCCAGGGGTAGGCAACCTTGGCTCTTTTAGGACTCATGGACTTCAACTCTCAGAATTCCTGAGCCTGGCTCAGGAATTCTGGGAGTTGAAGTCAACGAGTCCTAAAAGAGCCAAGGTTGCCTACCCCTGAGCTAGGCCATGAAGGAGTCTCACTTTCCTTAAAGAGACCAATATAGCTTACTGCCCTAGGAGAACAGAAAAGACCTTATGCTCTGGGAACTAAGATATACATTAGATTTCCCTATATGGCCCATTTCAAGGTTATGTTTTGAAGCAATGCATGTCTTTTCTTGCCATCTTTCTATGCTTCCTCCCTATCCAACCCACATATATGCCTTTCTTGATAATAAGTCTGAGACTAGGGATTGTACTTACAGTATATTACTCTGTATGACAAAATGCTACAAACACACCTTTTTAAAATATTCATTCATAGAAATAAATTTCCATTCTCTTATTAAACAGTGTTTAATGGAGTCTCAGTTAATACTGAATAAACTCCATCTTCCAATTTCCTAAAAGCGTTCTTCTCTTGCCTTGATTACCACCTTATTCGTGAGTGCTTAAGAATATCTTTTTGCGGTTCTATAGTGTGGAGTTAGGAAATTAAAGTGACTTGCATATGTTTCTATCCTGAAGAGAATCTGTCTTCCCATAAAGCTGCTGACCTCATGAATGTCTAGGTATGTTCCTGATACATAAAAATGGAATCCTTAATACACATCAAGCCACTTGCAATGCTTGAAGGAATTCACTTTGCCTTCCAGGAAATGGTTGTTTGGCAACCAGCTGTGCTCATTCTGCAGCAACTGCTTTAATGGGAAGCCATTCATACTTGCTATTTGGACTCCCCACCTATAATAAACATTGCTGTACAAATTCCAAATGAACATCAAAAGTTGGAGGAACATGAAATAAAATCCCATAAATGTGTTCTAGTACAATAAAAACAGTTAAGTCAAGGTGGTGGAGACACAGAGAAAAAACACTTCACAACACCTTTTGTGATGGGACCCAAAGGCCAGAATTACATATAAAGTAAGAAACAGAATACTAACAAAATAACAGAATAACAGAGTTGGAAGAGACCTTGGAAGTTTTCTAGTCCAACCCCATGCTGATGTCACTCTTCTCTGCACTCTTTCCAGAGTCTCAACATCTTTTTTATATTGTGCTGACCAAAACTGGACACAGTGTTCCAAGTGTGACCACACCGAGGCTTTGTAAAATGGTTCTATCCCTCTATTAATTGAGCCTAGGATTGTGTTGGCTTTTTTGGCTGCTTCCTCACACTGTTTAAGTCAGCGGTTCTCAACCTGTGGGTTGCGACCCCATTTGGGGTTGAACGACCATTTCGCAGGGGTCGCCGGACACCGCAATCCGCCATTTCCCCCCCCGTTTCCCCTCGGCCGTTGCGCGCACGCTGCGCATGCGCGGTTCGGCCCATTGCGACACACATGCGCGATTTGGGCCGTTGCACGTGCACCGTGCATGCGCAATTCAGCCCGTCGTGCCACGCATGCGCTGTTTGGACCGTTGTGCACGTGCATGTGCGATTCGGGCCATCGTGCCACGCATGCGCGGTTCAGGCCCTCGTGCGCATGCCGCGCATGTGCGGTTCAGCCCGTCGCGCCACACGTGTGCTGCGCGGGTCGGGGTCTCGGCCTGAAAAAAGTTGAGAACTGCTGGTTTAAGTGATTGTCCACTTGGACTCCAAGATCCCTCTGACAGTTACTAGCATTGAGCCAAGTTTCACCTAGTCTGTACTTGTACAGTTGGTTTTTCTTACCTAGTGTGGCAATGATCAAACAACCTGGGAGAGTAGTAAATGTGCAGTAGGCAAGAGTTGTCTGGGATATGAGAAAAGGAAGACTTGTGGGTAGGCAAAAGCATTTCCTCTCTGCAGTTTAATGGGAAGGCTGCTGTGAAGTAAAGGAGATAACCATCTTGAAGGATTTATACAAGTATGCAATAAGTAAAAGCTGCTTGTTCATTAGCTTTGGATGGCCTGTGGCTGCTTGCTACTGGGTGTCACCTGCTCAGAAAAACAATTTGAACTGTTGGGATTTAGCCAGTAAAAGAAGGAAGATGTTTTGCAGCTGCCTGTTTAGAAGGATTCTGGGCCAAGTGGGAGGGAAGAGAAAGATCTATACACATACTGTTCGCTTTTAGGGAACTGATGTGGTTTTTTAAGGAACTGCCTGGATGTTTGCCAGCTTTATCGTAAATAGCAAATAACATGTCTCCACCATTCTCTTCTTCCCACCAGGAAATTTTAAAAGATACCCCGTAGAGAATGGCCTATGTTGGGAATGGTCTCCTTGTGGAATGTGTGTTTGCGGGTACACGCTCAAAACAATTACCTTACTCCTTTAGGCTCTTTATGGTGAGTGAAAAAACTTTGATTACAAGTAACAGCTTCAAGAAAAAGAAAGTATATTCTCTTCTGTCTGAAATATATTTTCTTTTGTCCCAGAGTATCCCCAAAACAAGACCTTTTAAAGATACCTGGAGCTTTCCTCTTAAATGAAAAACATGAGGGCTGTTCATA
This sequence comes from Bothrops alternatus, assembly GCA_034064705.1. NCBI lineage: Eukaryota > Metazoa > Chordata > Lepidosauria > Squamata > Viperidae > Bothrops > Bothrops alternatus. The sequence continues at coordinate 884,299 of JARGCV010000112.1, read as the reverse complement.
TCCTGAATTGGATTCCAAAGAGGTATTTTGGAACCTCTACACCCTCCTGAGCAGTCACCATTTGGGGGATGAAACCAAACGTTTTTATTTCATTTACAGTATATTTAATTGTGTGTTAAATACACACACCCTCCATGTGTGCAGCCAGAGACTCTTGTATCTTAGTCCTCTTTAAAATGGCTCTGCTAAAGGCTTAAGTTAAGAATGATAGTTTGAAACTGTCTGTCATTTTTTCTTATTAAACCAATAAGAAGCACATGCAAATATTGCCCAATCTTGGAAAGCCAATTTCCCACTCTAAACAACTCTGATATTGCCGCTGACCCAGGCTGCTGTTTACACTAAACAAGCCTTAACAATCTTACTAAATATTGCTTTTTCTCAGGATGTTTTGCAATGCAGAATATACATTAATGCAGACATAATAATTTAACGGTGATGACTGTTTAGGTAATTGTATTCTGGCCCAATTCAGAAGGAAACCGATGATGAATGTGAGATTATATCTTTAGGAATAAAAACATTTATTGTGTCCTCCACCCAAATGCTGCATAACAATCAAGATGATATAAATATTTCATATCTTCTTTATATATATTTTTGGATTTACAGCTAGAGTAGAGCAGAGCAGAGCAGAGCAGAATACTTTATTGGCCAAGTGTGATTGGATGCAAAAAGAATTTGTCTTCAGTGTATAACTATGTTAGACAATGGAAGTCCATCATAATTCTATTTATATATCTACACACACACACACACACACACATCGAAATCATATCAGTCCATCTCTATCTTAATTGAGGGAATTGCAAAGGTGCACAAATATTAAAGTTTCTCATCTTTCCTGGACTGTAGTTTTTAAAAGTATAGCTGATGATGAATATATAAATGTTTAGTGTCAAGGCAATCATAAATGACTTTTCATTGAAGGATCAAGAGTGTGATTAGTACCAACTGAATTCTAAAGAAATAGGTCATAGGGGAATAACCAACACCCACAAATTTGCAACCATGGATTCCAATTCAGATACACCATACAGTGGATGGTGTACAGCCCACTAGAGTATTGAAGAACAATATAGAAATCAGAGAATTTTGAATTTTCAAAATTTTGAATTTAATTTTCAATTCAGTCACATTGAAAAGAGAAGTATGAGAATCATACTTGCTCAGAATCATTTTCTGAGTACTGATCTTCTTAGTTTCTATTTGGGAACAAGTTGTTGTTCCTAAGTAGCCCAGAAGCTACAGCACAGTAGCAGATATACTTGAATCTACTTGTACTTCCATTTTTAAGCATCTGCCTAATAGCATTTAAGTGTCAGAACATTCTTGTATTTGCACCATCTTGTCACCAATTCTTGCTTGCGGTCTTGGAAATTTTAACTCTTGTGGCCTAATAATATCTTAATATTCTACCCTCTGGAACTTGACTATAGTATACAGTTTGTATAGCTCAAACTCTCATCTCTACTCTGACTGTGCCTTTACCTAACAGTTTAGAGCAGGGGTGTCAAAATGCTGGCCCACGGCCTGGTTTCACCATACTGAAGCCATGCCCACTCCATTGCCAGCAATGCAAAAAGAGTCACGATACTTCACGACATGTCACGTGACGTGGCAAGTTTGACACCCATGGTTTAAAGTAACTGTTCCTTATAATATTATTCTTGGACTGTTCATTTTCTCAACAGTTAACTGTCCAGGTTCTGGAAATAATGGTTGGTAAATACGTAGAGATGTGATTGGAACCAACATGGGTCCAAAGGAAAATTTCCTAGCATGACAGAATTCCTACTTATGACAGAAATAAACTTTCTGCTGGATAAAAAGAACATGTGGAGTACAGGATTATAGAAAACTAACATTTTTTTTTCCTGAGGAAAAGCAGTTTAGTATTTACCTCACTGGCATTTTTCCCCTTTGAGCTTTAGTTTTTTATTATAATGAAGAATAAATTCTGTTTAAGCACTCCTAAAAACAAAAAGTTTATTGTCAATAATATTAGAATTTTAAAACTTGGGGAAAATATTGCTTTTAACTTTGATAAAACAATTTAAAACTGTAATTATCCAATAATAATAATGATGATAATTAAACCCTATTGACACCCCAAACTTCATTTGAATCCAGGAGCATTGGTGTGGAAAAAAATATTGATCTTTGTGGATGAACTAAGGTGGCATCTCAACAAGCAGAGAACCATCTGCATTTCTTTGCTTCAGCTCCTTCTTTTTATATGTTTTTAAATTAAATTTTGATGTCTGATTAATGAAACAAAGAAATGACAGTCTTCTCTAGCATGTCCTCTGATTTTTTTTTATAAAGTGTCTGACATTTATGAATGATAAGTAGCTTTCCTGATAGCTTTACCTGCTTAGAAAGCTTAAACTCAAAAATGTGGCTTTGTAATTCCTGTACTTTCATAAGTGGGAAGTGGGAAGAGGCAGAACTGTTTATAATCAAGTTAAATGGGTGAAATAAATGGGATCAAAAGAAAGTGTCCTCCAATTGTTATTAGAAGAAAAACAGTACCGCATAATGGAGACACATGCAATTGGGGCACCAAGAGCACAGCCAAATGTTAAAAACAACAGCAACCCAGAGTCTTTGTTATTCCTGCATAATTTATATCTTCCTCATTTCAAATTATTTCATTCCTGGGAATTGTCCATGATCATAAAATAAAGGAATGGCCAGTACAAAAACAATGAATAATTTTCCAAGAAAAGAAATTTCACAGAGGAGCTCAATTTCACCCTAACAGTATGCAAAAGCTGCATTTGGTTAGTGGAATTCTATTCTATAAAGGCTCAGGAAAGGATAAGGAATTCATGAAGCTCTGGGTTATTTGACCAAGCTGGCTGGACATGCTAAGATTTTAAAGGGCCAGAATGTTCCTACCCTTTGTCATTCTACTCATTGAATGTATAGAAAGACACCATGGTCACTTCTCCTGTGTTCACCAAAGATGGAATAACAGTTCATCAAATAGGAGACATAAGAAGTGGTATTACAGCACATACAGTAGTTACCACATGTGGCTCTCCAGATGTTGAACTATCATTTCTCTCTCACCAATCACCATGCAAGCTGAAACTTTCACTCCAGCCTACTACTTGAAAGAGGAGGACTCTAACCGGTGGAAGAGTCTAGGTTTTTCTACAAGCTGTGGCAATTTATTTTACACCTTGGAGTTGTTAGGATAAGCCAGTCTAAGGCAGCTGATCTGCAGGCCTGAAATCAGCGTTATGCCAGCTGAAATAAAATGATTAAAGTATACTTTTCAAAGTCAGGTCTGCTGCTTGCGCCAAGAACTTCCACATTAAGGAGAAACATTTCCTGAAATCCACTGTAATTCTGTCTTGCTCGGAAGAGATAATTAGGGAGGGTGGTGATTTTAATTGGATCTATAAAGCCGGCTCTTATTAAGGTGAATGAATGTAAAAGATAGATCAAAGGCAGTCCTTCACAACCAGCCTGTCGGCAGTATCACTGAAACAGAATTAGCAGGCTTTCCACTGTGCATGTCGGGAAAGACTGTAGCATTTGCCTACAGTGATCCTCAAAGCACTTTTCCCCCCCCTCTTCCATTTATGTCTTTAAAGAGCGTCAGCCTTCATTAATATTTAATGCTGCTTGACAGAGGAAGAAGAGGAAGAATTATAAAGGAGAACAGAACAGGAAAGGAAAGGAAAGGAAGGAGGAAAAAAGGAAACAGAAGCTAAGAACCAAAGGTGTGTTTCCACCCCCACCCACCCACCCCCAGTTAGTCCTCGGAGCCCAAAGGTGTTTAAGGCTTAGTCTTCTTGAGCTACAGCTGCTTATAAAACATACAGGCTGCTTTCCAAACTGAAAAGATTTTCCTAAGATGTTTATTACTTGTTTACATATTTGAGCATTTCCCCCCACCCTTCTTCTTCTTCTTCTTCTTCTTCTTCTTCTTCTTCTTCTTCTTCTTCTTCTTCTTCTTCTTCTTCTTCTTCTTCTTCTTCTTCTTCTTCTTCTTCTTCTTCTTCTTCTTCTTCTTCTTCTTCTTCTTCTTCTTCTTCTTCTTCTTCTTCTTCTTCTTCTTCTTCTTCTTCTTCTTCTTCTTCTTTTATTATAAAAAATTCTTTTATTAAAACAATCAACATTGAGCATAAAAACCTATTATGCAGCAATCATCATTGGTATACAGTACTAAGTATTAGTCTTCGAAAACGTCTGAGTTAGTAAGCCTTTTTCCCCACTCCTCGCGTCTAGCCTCAACTATACTCCTGTTACATTTTATTTTGATTGGTGTTTCCCCTATCTGTTTCAATATTAATGTGATCAACATTAAACATAAGGTCCTATTGCTAAGCAATCATCCTAGAACATAGCATACAGCATTAGGTATTAATCTTTGTAAACATTTGTTTTAGTAAACGTTCTCCCCTCCTCCCTTACATCTTCAAGTATATTCCGAATACATTTTGTTTGATTGGTGTTTCTCTTATATATGGTCTATCTACTGTATCTAGTCTATCGCATATTGTGCGTTTGCGCTTCTGAGTTGACTTCATCCCATTACTAGTGCAATCTTTTATGGTCCCCAACCCGGGATCCTGAGGTAAAAGTTTCATATCCTGAGGTAGAGATTCAGTCTACTTTAACAATATTAAAGCAAACAACATTAGTCTTAAGGTTATGTTAAGAGGCATTAGTTATAGAACATATACATTCAACGTTGGGTGTTAGTTTTTGTAAACATCTGATTTGTTAGCCCTTCATCCCTCCTCCCATCGATCCTTAGCTGAACGCCAGCTGCATTCTGTTTGATTGGTGTCTCTCTTGGATATAGTCTATCCACTGTTTCCAGTCAGTCACAAATTGTTCATTGGAGCGGTTTTTCAAGTATGCTGATATTTTTGCCATTTCCGCCAAATTTGTTACTTTCACAGTCCATTCTTCAATAGGCGGTATTTCCGGATTCTTCCAGTACTGTCCCACCAACAATCTTGCTGCTGTAATTAAGTTCAAAAATAAATTTGTCTCTGAGGTAGTGATATCCTTTGTGATCCCTAACAGAAAAGCCTGAGGTAGAAATTCTATACGCTTTTTGAAAATAGTTTGGAGTGTCCACCATATCTTCCTCCAGAATGCTTTGATTTTTCTGCATGTACACCAGATATGAAAGTAAGTAGCCTCCCCGTCCCCGCACCTCCAGCATTTGGGCTGGGAGTCCAGGTAGATGAGTGATATTTTTTTCGGGTCTAGGTGCCATCTATAGAACATCTTGTAGAAGTTTTCCCTTAAGTGTTGCGATTTCGTGAATTCTACATTCCTCACCCAGATTTTCTCCCACGTGTCCATGGTGATAGGGTGTCTGAAGTCTTGTGCCCACTTTATCATACAGTTCTTGACTAGCTCGGTTTCAGAGTCCATTTCTATCAGAATGCTGTACACTCGTTTGATGTGCATAATCCCCTGTTCTCTAATCTGTTTAATTAGATTCTCATCGGTCTGGGAGAAGCCCTTCTTCTTGTCTTTACGCCACCTTGATTGTAGTTGTATATATGATAGCCAGTTACTTCCTATTCCTCTGTTTGCTAGCGTTGCTTGAGATTTCAAGAGGAACCCGTTTTCTTCTCCCAGTACAAGTTCACTGTAGGGCACCACTTCTTGCCCTTGGGATGTGTTCATATCCCCTGTTGCGTGTCCAGGGATCGTCCAGATGGGAATCTTGTCGTGTAGGAGGTGCTTATATTTCTTCCAGACCCATAGCAATGGGATTCGTAATGGGTTCTCCTTGAAGTTCCTATCTGCCTTTTTGTCGAACATTCAGAATTCTATCATTTGTCATGTTGATCCAGTCACTAACCGCCACCAACGTTGCTGCATAGTAATATAGCTTTAGATTAGGCATTTTGAGTCCCCCTCTCTCCCTTGCGTCTTGGATGATTTTTAGTTTCACCCTCGGTCTCTTGTCGTCCCAAATAAATCTGTTGATGCCTTTCTGCCAATTGTCTAAGTCCGCCTCCTTCTTGAGTATGGGTAGCATTTGGAAGAGAAATAAAAATCTGGGTAATACATTCATCTTTACTGTCGCTATCCTGCCGAGCAGGGACAGACGTAGTGATTTCCACCTTTCCAGGTCTGCTTGTATCTTATTCCACAGGACCTCGTAGTTATTCTTGTATAATTTCGCATTTGTTGATTCTATCTCCACTCCTAAGTATTTGACTTTCTTGACTATTTCACAACCCGTTATTCTTTCCAGGTTCCGTTTTGCTTTGTTGTCTAGGTTTTTGACTAGCATCTTTGTTTTTGATATATTTACTTTGAAGCCTGACACCCTACCATAGTCCTCCATTATCTCCATCAATTTCCTTGCTGATTGTGCTGGTTGCGACATTGTCACCAGCAGGTCATCCGCAAAGGCACATAGTTTGTATTCTTGCTGTTTAATCTGTATGCCCTGTACATCCTCTGCCGCTCTTATTCTGTTCAGTAAAATTTCCAGTGTTAGGTTCTTCTTCTTCTTCTTCTTAGTGCATTCCAGTCAATTTTTGACTCCTGGTGACTGCCTGGACAAGCTTCTTCTCCTCTGCAAGATTTCAGAAAGGGCTTGCCATAGCCTCCTTGCTATGGCTAATGGACAGCTGGACTGGCACAAGGTGATCTGGCTGGCTTTGTGCCTAATGGGGGACTAGAAGTCACAATCTCCTGATTTCTAGTTTAATGCCTTAACCACTACACCAGACTTGATTCTCTTCTCCCCTTTAAAGTAGATCAACTAAGAGAGAGCTATCGAAGTCACCCAGTGAGTTTTAAGACAGAGTAAAAAAAACTGCATCAAAAATTATCTGGAAATACTTTTACGTATGACTAAATCTAGATTACACTGGACTAGTATTAGCTTAACTGATGACGTTACCTAGTTTGATAATGAAATGTCTCAAGAAAACCATCAAGCTCAGAGAGCACCAAGGACCCTGCAGTTCAACCCGGAGCCACATATATTCTCTGCTATCAGTATTAGCTTAAAGATTGTCCTAAGACTGGGCAACTTATGAGGGTAAATAAATAAAGATACCAGTAGGGGCTGCAGGAGAAAATATTTTTAAAAAAAGTAAAGTTGGCAATTGAGACTTCTGATTAAAGTCTGATACGTTTTTATGTGTGTAATACAGTTTACACGTGTCAAAAATGTTACACAACTTTACTATCTCCCCTGAAAATGGCTATTTCTACTACCTTATTCTTGGATGATAAAGTGGAACATTACCTCTTTTCCCAATTACAAAGTGCTATTTCTGGCTCAGTGCTAGCATGAAAGTGCTATTATTGAAGTTTTGCTGGAAAGATTTTTGAAAAAAAAATATTTTAAGATATGTGGATAAAACAGACTATATTGTACTTTTTCAGATTTCCAAAGCATTCAGCATAGTACATCTAAAGCATGCTAATAACTTTAGTACATCCAGCAGGAAATACACACATTCAAAAACTAAGCTCTGACTCAATTCAAACATTTCCACATGTACTTCTAAGGGGAAGGAAAAGTGGAGTGAGTAGGAAGAAAAGAGATAATAATCACTTCATCAACAATACAAAAGAACTTTATTGTGCTTTATATAAGAATTTTGTGTAATACCGTGAAGGTTCCTTTGATCTTAAATGATGTGGATGCATACATTCTTCGAATATTTTTGCAATGTGCTTGATTAGTAAGATCTCATGTTCTTATGAAGAAATCATTACACTTGTCTCAGTTCAAACCAAGTTGGGACTTGCGCACTGCAAGATATATTTAGCAAGGTTCCCACTGGTAATAAAAGCTTGAATCCTATAAAATCTTGTATCTTCTAATTACTTGAACTGGTCAGCTTTATTCACAGGTCTGAAACATGAGTGGTGGATGAAATGGAGACAATGAAAAAGGTCAAAGGTTAGAAGTTGTGTCTAACTTTTTACAAACTTCAAGGTAAGTTGTAAATCTGGATTTATGCTAATAGCAAATATTAATTCCTTTATATCATGGAGAAATCGTTTTGCAGATCCAATGTCAGGTTGTATCCATTGACCAACTTAGTTGTAATAATTGGATTTTTTATTTATTTATTTATTTATTTTACTATTTTTATACCGCCCCCCTCCCGAAGGACTCGGGGCGGTGTACAGCCCAATTAAAAACATCAACATACAAAAGGTAAAATTATTAAAAATAAATTAAATAATTTGGCCCAATCATTTAAAAACCCAATACATAATCTTAAAAACAATTAAAAACATCAAAAGATAAGGTTATTAAAAATAGATTAAGTAATTTAGTCCGATCATTTAAAACCAATGCTTAATCTTAAAACTCAATCCCCTAAAAAACAATTATGCTCTTGTTGGAACCGGAGCTACTATCCCAGGCCGGCTTGTCGAAATAAATATGTTTTTAATTCTCGACGGAAGGAACGCAATTCCGTCATCGTACGGAGTTCGGGGAGGAGCTCGTTCCAAAGCGTTGGAGCTCCCACAGAGAAGGCCCTCCCCCTGGGGGTCGCCTGCCGACATTGTCTGGCCGATGGCACCCTGAGGAGACCGACTCTGTGGGAGCGTACCGGACGGCGGGAGGTATTTGCTGGCAGAAGGCGGTAAATATCCGGGTCCGATGCCATGGAGCGTTTTAAAGATGGTCACTAACACCTTGAAACGCACCCGGAAGGCCACCGGCAACCAGTGCAGCTCGCGCAGAATCAGATAAATGCTTCAGTTTTGGTATACTTAAGCCTACCATGAGGCTGCAACTGCTCAGCAGTTAAAGACTCTGAGCTTCTCAGCTGGAAAACCGACAGCTCAGGTTTTAGACCCAAGTGGTGAGCTCCTGTTACTTGTCCTAGTTCCTGCCCACCTAGCAGTTCAAAAGCATGCAAATGCAAATACATAAATAGGTACCACTTCAGTGAGAAGATAACAGCATTCTGTGCACCTTGGCATATAGTCACATTGGCTACATAACCACGGAAGCATCCTCAGACAATGATGGCTCCCTTGGTTAAGAAACAGAGATGACCATCACTCCCTAGAGCCAGACACACCTGAAAATGGGAAACCTTTACTTTTAAGTCTATTACACAGTTTTCCTTATATCATTTACCCGATCCTGGATGGATGGATGGATGGATGGATGGATGGATGGATGGATAGATAGATAAATAGATAGATAGATGATAGATAGATAGATAGATAGATAGATAGATAGATAGATAGATAGATAGATAGATGGATGGATATGAAACTGGAATTATTTGATGGATGAATAGAATTTTAAGAATAATTATTCCAAGAAATGATAAAGAAAGATTTCTGATGCTTAATACCGATTCTTCTAAGCATGTGAAGGGTTTATGGTTGATGAAGCATGAGGGCAAATAGCAGGAGCTATTATCACAGCTGATGTGATGAAGGTGTCAATATAACACTTGTGCCACATCAATCAGAGAGAAGAAGAAACACTAAGATTTATTTCAAGTTTATGCTTGCAAGAGAGAAAAAAAATCAAGTATTAGATTTTTGTTGGCTGGCTGACTCTCTGTCCAATGGTTCCTGCCAATATCTTGACAGCATCTGAGTTCAATTCTGAGCAGTTTGATTTGTAAATGTATGTTTTGCAACAAGGTCTCTCACATCCATGCCAAAATTTATATCACTTTGAGCAACTTTATAATTAGTGTGCCTATCATAGCATCTAATTCCATTTGTATGAATCAGTTTCATAAGGAAGAGAGTGATCTGTTTATACCAAAACTAGCATGTTAGATGCCCTCATGGCTTATAAATTCTGTGCCATTAATGATCAGTAGGTTCATAAATATCTCTCTTTTGCAGGCAGTCTTCATCATTCTGGAAGATGAATCAATGAAGTTTTAACATGTGAGAAGCCATCTCTGGCCCAGCTGAAATAGAGCAGATTATCTTGAGCCTTCCTCATCTGCATTGACATGTATCTCTTTGTGACTGTTAATACAAAACTTGTTGCAGTGCTGAAGACAAGTGAGAGGCAGTTGTTCTGCTCTGAATGTTCTACTTTACACTTGAAAGCAATACTGGGAAACTTCTGTATGATTCCTTAGGAATTGTCCCGAGGGATTCTACCAGGTTCTGTCTTGCTTTCCATATAATTTAACATCTACCCCGTGTTTCCCCTAAAGCAAGACAGGGTCACACTTTCTTTTTATCCCCAAAAGCCCCACTATGTCTACTTTCGGGGTACGGCTTATATTGATTGGAAAACAATTGTCAGTTTTATTTTAAGTATTTTAAGTATATATGTCTTACTTTCGGGGTACGGCTTATATTAGCCGACCTCCTGAAAACCCCGATACGTCTTACAATCGGGGGTGTCTTACTATCGGGGAAACAGGGTATATGAATTCCTAGGAGAAAAGCATAAGCTAGCAGATTCAGTGCTGGCTCTCACTGATATATTGATGATGCTCATCTATACTACTCCCTTCCTACAAACTACAGACATTTCCAGAACCCCTGCTCCCAGTAAATAAAGCAGATATTGAAACAGAGAATGTAACAATCCTACTACTAAATTATGACTAGGTTATAGTGTGATGCTATTCAGCTTTTGAAGAAAAATTAATATTGTCTATCAACACTCTATGGCATAAAATATTGTTTTGATATTTCTGAATGTTCTATGCAAATACGCTCTATAATGTGGCTACATTCAATAAAAGAAAATGGACATCCCTGTTTGTTGTCCTTATTTATTTGAAGAAACTATCCACATTGTTGATATTTATTACCACCTGAGTTGGAGAATGCAACTTGATGCTTATAGAAATAAAATTATGCCCAGATACAATAACAAATAATTCCAATAACAAAGTTTCAGGAATTTCCATTCTTTCAAAGACTTTGAAGTCATCCATAGACAGCTATGGATGCAAGGTGTTAATTTAACACCTTGAAGAGTGTTCGGAGACTACAATTAGTGCAAAATGTAGCTGCGCGAGCGGTTGTGGGCCTGCCCCGTCGTGCCCACATTTTGTCAACTCTCCGCATGCTGCATTGGCTGCCTATTGGTCTCCGAGCGCAATTCAAAGTGTTGGTTATTACCTATAAAGCCCTTTATGGCATTGGACCAGCATACTTACGGGACCGTCTTCTGCCACATACTTCCCTTCGACCGGTGAGAGCGCACAGGGTCGGCCTCCTCCGGGTCCCATCAGCGAAACAATGCCGTCTGGCGGGTCCTAGGGGGAGGGCCTTCTCTGTTGTGGCACCCACCCTCTGGAACCAACTGCCCCCTGAAGTCCGTGTTTCCCCCACTCTCTCGGCCTTCCGGAAGAATTTGAAAACTTATCTATGCCAGCAGGCCTGAGGATGATTGTGATTATGTCTGTATGATGAATGTGTTTGGGGGGGTCTTTTAAATATTTTGTCGACTCGGTTTTTGGTTTTTAAATGCTGTGATGTTGTTTTTTGTTCATGTTGTTAGCAGCTCCGAGTCCTTTGGAGAGGAGCGGCATAAAAATCCAATTAATAATAATAAAATAATAAATAAATAAATTTGTTTAACCTAGTGCACAAAGTACACTTTTACTTGAATCAATCATGCTGCTATTACAAACATATCTAGATTTATAAGGGATATGCAACTGTTTAGCCAATAGGCTAAAACAGTGAGTTTGCTAATTGATGTGTAACAGTTGAAGACAAGCAAGGATCCCTTTTTTTCGTCCTTCTCCCATGTACCGTGTTTCCCCGATAGTAAGACACCCCCGATTGTAAGACGTATCTGGGTTTTCAGGGGGTCGGCTAATATAAGCCGTACCACGAAAGTAAGACATATTACTCCTGCCCACTTCCGCCTCCTGCTTAAAATACTTAAATACTTAAAATACTTAAAATACTTAATATACTTAAAATACTTAAAATAAAACTGACAATTGTTTTCCAATCAATATAAGCCGTACCCCCGAAAGTAAGACATAGTGGGGCTTTTGGGGATAAAAAGAAAGTGTGACCCTGTCTTGCTTTAGGGGAAACACGGGTAGGCTAACACACTGTTGCTGAGTTTAAAAAGAAGTAACTGAGAGACTCACCACAGTTCCTTTAGCTTCAATCTCTTCTTCTCCACCTCACATGTTTAAAAAGGAGAAGAGAGAAGAACGTGGCTCATTTGTTTTCCATCCCACTGCAATGAAGTCTTGACTGTTTTACTTCCTTGGGAGAAGAGGAAAGAAAAGAAGGTCTTTATCACACATTTGAGACCTAGTGGTAATATGAATAATGTGTGGAAAAGTTATTTTGGAATTAGAGTCCTTCAGGAATGCTTTGGAAATTAGTAGTGGTATGGTATCGCTCAATGTAAAGGAACTTTCTTTGCAATCATTATCATCATCATCAATGAAAAATCTGACTTAACATATGGTGTTATAATAAGGATGATTAGCTTACCATGTGATGGCAGAAACCTAAGAGGTCTACCCTGTAAATGATTGTACGTGTTCATTCTTAAAAGATCAAGTCTCCTTAGAAATGAGTTTGATTCTTGGTAATTTCATGATTCCTTGGCAATAGTACAAAAGTAGCTTGCCCATTGCCTTGTATTTTTTAAGCTATTTTTTAAATGTTGGAATACAAGCAACTATAACACCAATAAGGAAAAAAAAATACAACATTAATTATCAATTAAGAAAAGAATCTACATGTCATGGTTCTGATAGATGAGACCAGTAAAAGAACTCCAAGGCAAAAAAGTTTCCTTAAAGAACATATTTACTTGGCTACATAGTATCAGCACGATCAAAAGTGAAATCAACACTGAAATCCCCTCCCAGAGGTTACAATGTTGCAAAGTTGAACTTCCCACCCCAGTAAAGTGTCATGAGTCACATTCAACAATTAACTACTTGTGCGGGCTTTGTAACAGAAGCTTTAGCCTGCCAAAATTCAATCAGCAATGACCTTGGTTCCCACAGAACAATGTATTGTTTTGACCAGGGGTCTTCAAACTTGGCCTTTTTATGATTTGTGGACTTCAACGCCCAGAATTCCTCAGCCAGCGTGTCTGGCTGAGGAATTCTGGGAATTGAAGTCCACAAGTCATAAAAGGGCCAAGTTTGAAGACCCCTGGTTTTGACTAACAAAAAAACACTCATTCCCCCCTCCCAATTCTGAAAACGAAGGGAAAATGGCTTCAGCCAAATTCATTTATAGAGTTGACACGTACATTGATGGAGATTAAAATAAAAGAAAAAAGGAGCAGAACCGGGGATTTTCTGAAAGAAAACAGCTCCCTATATTATCCATGTAATACTAATAATGCAATCCTATAGTTAAATATAAACTATATGGAAACATATTGTTTCATCTTTTTTTCCAAAAAGACTTATATCCTGGATCCATTTTTTAGTATTGGGAGGGTAAGTTTGTTTCAGTTTATGTAAGATCATCTTTTCTGGTGAATTCCAGACTCAGTAGAGGCAAGGTTCTTCATAGAATGACAAATTCCATATTTAAGGATGATAATTTAACATTACAATTAAATCTTAACTATTATGTTTTTTTAAAAAAATCTAAAGTTGTATTAATACATGCTATCATCTGAAGCAAAACAAAGCTATGGCTAGACAAGACAAAATCATATGAGGTAAAGAACCTTCAAATTTCATGCCCAACCAACATAAGAAATCTGATGTCCAATCCTTTTAAAATGTTCTTTGAGGGAATCAAATAAACACAATGTAATATTTTCTGATGAACATAAATATAAAAGAAAAGTTGTTGTAACTGAAGAATGAAATTAAGCCCTGAGAAATATATTTTATACTTCTTAAAACCTAAATTTCCAAGATTGGGTATTCCAATTCTTCATTACAAAATTCAAATATGTAATTCATGCTATTCATTTTGTTGTTTAATTCCTTACAAAATTGAATTATTAATTCAAGAAGAGCTCTGTTTCTGAAGATCCTTGGATTCCGTGTACCTGTTAAGTGCCAGGGAAATCAGAAGATCTAGGCATTTCAAATGGATGTCAAAATTTATTGCAAACTTAAACTGTCTACAAGAATCTGAACTACTGATGGTCAAAGCAAACTGGTGGTAGATAAGAGTCAAAGGAATTCAAGGTGGGCTGGGCTTAGATATCTTGTGGATTTGGAGAGACTCAGGATTGATGACACATTTGACCCCTCCCTCGGGCTTAGCCTGGTCATCTCCTACATCATCTCTGAGACTGATAAAGCATCTGGATCATACTATTTAGCCAAGATATGTTTTAATGATATGTAATGCCAAATAGATATTATTGATAAATCATATTCAAAATGTACTATCTCAAAATCTTTAAAACAATCATTATAATCCACTGATTTAAAGGGTTTAGCCACTGCTTGGCCCAGGAACTCCAACAGAATATCTGCAACCTTCAGGTTTGGGTTATTCCACAATGTCAACTATGGTTCAGTTTTCAAGAGTAGAAAGGAAGATCCTTCGCTAATATACTTGGACCCTAAAACTTGCCAACATTTCAAAGGGGTTACACACTTACTCTCCAAAAAAATCCAAAGAGGACAATATTTATTTTAAAAAATACATCATAACGCAGATGTTAAAATGAAACTCCAGTAATACAATTTAAAATCTGATAGGTAAAGTCCATCTTCATCATAAGGCAGCCTGTTTAACCAAAGATATTCTAAGAGTTTTGGCTCATTAGTTAATCTATCTGGTAAAGTATCTGATAGGAATTAATATTGAAAACTCTCTTAACATGTCCTTGTATCTTTCTTCTAAGTACATTAATATTAATCCAGAGATTTAATAGAAGTCTTTGCTATCAGATTATACCTATTGAAATTACGTCTATACATTTAGATATATTCTGCTGAACATCCAATTATGTATTTTGAGAAAAATATAGGGCCAAATATTTTATGGAGTCGGTACAAATTGTAAATCCTAATTTCTTACTATAGCCTATAAATATTACAAATGATATTATAACCACAGTATAAACCATATTGCTGTGCCCATTGTCTTATTTTAAGCTCTTTGTACAATTTCACAACCCACTCTATAGCAATAGGATTTCCAGGTTGTCTCCATCTGAGTACTAACCTGAGCTGACACTTTTTGCTTCCAATATCAGCCAAGGTCAACTAAGTCATATCACTAAGCTGAATCCTTGTATTCATTATTAACTCCATATAGTTTTGCCTAAGTTCATATATGTCTAATTGACCTCTTTTCTTTACCTTAGTTTTTATAGTCCAATAGGAGATATGAATTCAGGTGTTTGTTTTTTTTTAAAAAAACAGGACTTATGTCATTATATTCTCAGCAAACATAGCAAGTAGCACAAACAGTTGAGCCTATTGGAAAATGAACTGATGACCCTCCCACGGAAA
This sequence comes from Bothrops alternatus, assembly GCA_034064705.1. Classification (NCBI taxonomy): domain Eukaryota; kingdom Metazoa; phylum Chordata; class Lepidosauria; order Squamata; family Viperidae; genus Bothrops; species Bothrops alternatus. Next base: position 868,907 of record JARGCV010000112.1, on the reverse strand, counting down.
CAGAGAAGCAATAAAAGTCTAGCAGAGCTATTATCTATCATGCAACAGAATAATATAGTTCTTATCAGATGGAGAAATATATCCACGAAACCTCTGATAATAATAATCTTCTTGGCAGGGCGTGGTGAAACTTGACATGTTAACATTTGTCAGATGGATTGAAATCAAGAAACTGAAGATTGCTAGGGCTGCACAGCTTCTTTTAGAAGAATTTGGTAGAGGAAAAAAAATCAAATTTCTAACACTTCGTGAGCTTTGATCTGATAAATGAATCATTTGACCAGATATAGTATTATGTTGATATGGGATCTGGTACCTTGAAGGGAGAAATACAACAAGGAAAAGAAAAATTAAATCTAACAAATAAGATTTAACTCGCTGCAGATGTAACTCCACACTGTTTGCATTAAATCGGCCTGCCCCATCTGCATGTCAAGGCAGACAAAAGTGCTTGACTTTCAAACACGTCACAAAGCCTTTACAAAGTATATAAAACAAAGGACAATAAATGCACTAGTCTATCGATACACTTGTGTAGCCTGTCCTGATGGCCCTGTCCTTTGGCACTAAAGTATAAAGAGGGGCAGAAAAGGACAGAACATGGAAAATAAATATTTTCCCCCTATGGAAAAAAACCTTGTGGTTTTGATAAAGTTCCAATCCTCAGTTATTTGCCCAACCTCAAGATGAATAATAGCATTAGGGCATAACCCAAGTGGAATTTTGGGGGAGATATAGAGCAGTAGGTCTTCAAACTTGGCAACTTTAAAATGTGTGGACTTCAACTCCCAGAATTCCTCACCCAGCCAGGAGCTGAAGTCTACAAGTCTTAAAGTTGCCAAGTTTGAAGACTCCTGAGCTAAAGAAACATACAGCTACACCAGGGAATATTTGCAAAAGCTAACTGTTCCTTTCTGAACGTTTGAATAGTGCATTTAACACACCCAACATAGTGTCAGATATGGCTTTCCATCAAGTAATTAACACCAGGGTATAGATATAGTCTGAACCTGCTGCTTCAGCTTCAGTTTTGACTTCCAATCTTTAGATGACAGTATCCATAAGGCATATGATTATTCTGATACATGAGTATAGGCATAGAATGTCAAGAAAATGCATAAGAAAAAGACATCGTGAACCTGGGCCTAGTACTATGTTGCAATGAGGAACCTCAGGAGATTAGAATGACCCAATTCCTCAAAGGTTCTTGAAAACCTGGCTCTTCATCCACCCAAAAGTAATAAAGCCCCCTTCAGATTGGGCGAATTGCTTTCTTTTTTTTTTTCCTGTATTGTTTTGTCATCCTTGCTATCTTTACTCCTCATGTTTGTCTTTTGTTCTTTTTAATGTTTTATTTGTAAACTACCCAAAGTCACTTGAAGTAAAATGGCATATTATTACTAATAGTAGAAGATCAGGGGGGGGGAAATGACAGATTTAATTTTAATAAATTTAATACATTTAATACATTTAATAAATTTAATAAATTTAATAAATGACAGATTTATTCATTAATAAAGAACTCTTAACCTAAATTCCTGCATCAATACATTGCGAGAGAAACAAAGGACCCATAGTGGAAAATTCACCCACATCAATGCTAATAAATAGAAAAGATCCACTGATTATTCTATGTTCTGAAGCTATAAGATTATTGGTCTCTTGCACCTAGATGAGCCCAAGAGCATGAGCTACAAGGTTACAGAGATCTTATATTGAACATTGATTAAAAACAATTTGAACACATGTATACATTAGAACAGGGGTGTCAAACTGCCGGTCCACAGGCTGGATGCATCATAGCAAAACCGCACCCACCCCATTGCTAGCTATGACAAAAAAGTTGTGATACGTTGCGACATGTCACATGACATTGCAAGTTTGACACCCCTGCATTAGAAGATCTCAAATAAGGTTACAAGTGTTTTATATAAAAAAAGAAAAAAAATTAAAAGGAAGACATGGATGTTATACATAGACAGATTATTTGAAATATAATATAGTCCGTTTGGATAGGGGAAACACCAATCAAAATAAAATGTAACAGGAGTATAGTTGAGGCTAGACACGAGGAGTGGGGGGAAAAAAAGCTTACTAACTCAGACGTTTTCAAAGACTAATACTTAGTATTGTATACCAGGTGTCATGATGATCGCTGCATAATATGCTTTTATGTTCAATGTTAATTGTTTTAATAAAAGAATTTTTATAATTAAAAAAATATATATATATATAGTCCGTTTGATATATGAGGTGGTACAAGGACTCTGTTATTCTGTACTTAACTGTGAAAGAAAGAAGAGTTAAAGAAGCAATATTACACTTACTTCTATCAAAAACCTTGTATGGATTCTGTAGGTATTTAAATCATTGCAGCATGCTGGCCCAATAATAAAAATGCTACACTTAAAGGCATTTTTGGATGAATGCAACTAAATGGCAATACTGTGGCTTTATGCAAGAACTACCATAGCAAAGGGTACATAAACTAGATAAATAGGATAAAAAATGAAAAGCACAATCAATTAAAATTATTTTTTTTCTCCACAGAAGCCACTAGATCAGCTGTAGAATGAATATTCTCCCAAGAAAGGCGACTTTATGGTACAACTCTATTATAACGGAAAATACAGATGACTGTGCCTTTTGATAGTTCTCCAAGTATAGAGTGCCTAAGATTGTAAACAATGAATTGCTACTTCCAATCTAGGACTAGCAGCACTTATTCAGGTGCTAGTGACTATTCATAGCATAGCAGGTACTAATTTATATCCCAGGATCTGATGTTGAAGGTTCATTACCCTTATATATACCAATGGTCCTTTTAGTAGTTATAAAAGGAGTCCTCCACTAGTCACTGCCAACAATAGGGACTGGTGCTTATCTTCATTTCAAGGCCATTGAGCCAATACTGCTGAAGACATTTCCAGCATGATATCATGGAGTGGGTTACTTTTCCACCAAAGTGGTACCTATTTATCTATTTGCATGCTTTTCAAACTGCTAGGTTGGCAGGAGCTGGGCCAAGGACGGGTGCTTACCCCATCGCATGGAGCTCGGGTCTCAAACCTGAGCTGCTAGTTTTCCAGATGACAAGCCCGACATCTTAACCACTGAGCCACTGAGCTGCCCATTTAGTAGTTATAGCTAATAACAATTGATGAAAATTAAATTCATGAATAGCAACTAACTCTTTCTATATATGACTGTGCCTCCATAGCCATGTGCTTCCAAAGAAACCTACAATCCAGTGGAAACTTGTTGCAGCCAGCAAAATAATACAGTAATTTGATTTTATTGCAGGCACTAACTCTCTGATTTGAAGGCAAAAGGAGAAGGGGACAGCAGAAGATGAGGTGTTAGATAGTGTCATCAACACCATGAATATGAATTTGGGCAAACTCTGGGAGACAATGGAGTATGGAAAGGGTTAGTTTGCTATGGTCCATGGGGTCGCAGAAAGTTGGACATGACTTAATGACTGAACAACAACAACAACAACAACAACAACAAAAACCCTCTCTGATTCCTCTCTCCCATCTCAGAAAGCAGTTTGCAACTCATTTTGTGAGATCCCACGGATGTGAATGAATCTCCCTTGAATAATAACAAATACTGGCGTCCACCCATTGCAGAAATGGCAAAATGGCACATGAGTTTTAAAGATTAATCAAGGAAGAAGAGTCCTTTCCTTTTAACAATTTGGCTTATCCCTAATTGGTGTCATGTGTCTTTACTTCAAGTACTGTTCAAGTTTTATTTATTTTGCTTGGAGGCAACTAAAGCTAAGAATACGACCTTATTTCATGGCCAAATGTATTTTGCTACACATCTGAACCAATCAGAAGGTATTTTTTTCTAAACACTGCAAAGATTTCCTCTTGTTGTTTCAGGATATTTCTGAAACGTGCCTCAGAGCTGAAGGCTTGGGTTTGATTAATGTATCGTTTCCGTTTTCAAATTAAAAACAGGGATCCTGAGTGATGGTTTAATAATTTTTGTTTGCTTTTCTGCTCTTTCCATGTGTTCTTAATTGCAGCCTGGTTCCCAGGCCTGATTAGGAAGAATGTACATCTGACTGCAGTTTAAGGCATTGCTTCAAGGCAGGAACTCAGCCTTTTTTATTTCCAGCAAATGGGAACAATCTGGAAAGGAACCAGGAAAGAGATCTACCTTTCCACTATCATTTCTCCTAATTACAGAAACTGCACAACAGGAATAGACAGAGCTTAATGTACATTATACACAAACATCTATAACAAGGCTATTGTACTGATTTGGAGAAGGGTTGTTTTAATTAAAAAACCAAATTAGGATAGGAAACTTAGATCAGCATTGTGGGGAGAGATTTATTTTTCCTGCATGTTTTGTTCCATGTGCACCATGATGTCTTGGACAGACAAAATGAGAAAACTTTTCTTCCTTAGATCTATGGAGAGTCTCAGTTATCCAGGTCATGGTTCTCCCAAATGTCCTTTTTCAAAAGGCAACTGGACTTTCTTTGTGTTTTTTTCCCTTGAAGATGTTTTGCTTCTCATCCAAGAAGCTCTGATGTCAGAGCTGAAGAAGCTTCTTGGATGAGAAGTGAAACATCTTCAAGGACAAAACAAAGTCCAGTTGCCTTTTGAAAAAGCACCTTTGGGTTTCCTTCCTTATTTCTCCTTGAAATAAACTGTCCTCCCTCTCCATTTCTCCCTCTCCCTCTTCCAGTTCATTCTGTATGACATAGCAGCCCAAGATAAAATTGTTGGCATTCTTAGGAATGTCCTGATTTCAAGCAAACTCCATTTCCAGCCATCAGTGCCATGGCTGGATTTTATAGATCTGGTGTATGAAAAAAAATGGAACCACCCTGTTTTTTTATTTTAAAAATGTACTTAGGGTCCAGCTCGTCATTACTCTGAGTTTGCATTTGTAGAAGTATGTTTAGATTGCCTGTTTCCCTTTCTGAAAGGGAAACAGGCAATCCTAACATCTACAAATGCACACTCAGAATAATGCCTAGCTGGACCCTAAATACATACTTTAAAATGAATTTTAAATACAGCTCTGATCTATATTTATTGAAGTGTTTAGGACTCATTCCTTGTCCTTTCATACTGAGAAATATCCAGTGTTTAGCTATTGGGTAAGCAAAAGCATCATTCATATTATAAAAATATGAGAGAATCACGCAAGCAAAAAAAAAAGCAAGTTTCAGGGGGAAAATGTGCAGCGCTAAAATGCTGATTCTCTTCCTTATAGAGCTGTATGCTTTTGTTCTCATCTTATTTGGGAGTCATATGGTTGGTTTTTCTCAGAAAGAGAGGTAATCAATAATATTGGTCTTGATAGCTAAGACTACATCTTGATTCAAAGCCAACTTGTCTTAAATATCAATTGTAGGAATTATGTTTGTGTTTGTTGAATTGCTCTGATTATCCAGAGTAGTAGGCTGGTCAATTGGTGTTTTCTTGATCCAACAAGACTCTTTTTATGTGTTATCTACCCTTTTACATACACATTCTAAGGGAAATGTGCGTATTGTTTGACTCTTAAATTCACAGTTCAACAGTGTAATCCTGTATTTCTTTCAAAGACCCACTGGCTTGTTATTAGATAAATGAACACAGGACTGGGCTCTACCATTTTAAATTGTATAGTTCTGTGCAAATGGATTATAAGAATGGCTTTCAAAAATAAATTAAGAAGAGGAAAGATAATGTAGTAATCACCGGTGCATTAAACTGCAATATGCAGTAAATCAGTTCTCTAATTTCATAGGTGATTACAAGAGAAATTGAGATTCCCTGGGGAAAAGGAGATGGAAGGATAACTTTCTTAGATGGTACTGATTTTGGATGTTAAAGAACAATCTGATTACCCTGTCAGAGAGGTTTCATCCTGTAAGAAGGAAAATAATAAAACAGATGGAAGTAGATGGGAGAATGGATGATGATTTAATTTTTCTCCCTTCTTGGAACTGAGAAATGACTGAAAAAGCTGTTGTTAATTTTTTTTTTAATATGACTCTATGGCACCACAATATATTTTGTTGTTGTCTACAGAAGTCCCATTGACCTACTAATTATTTAAGCAGTTTTCAGACTAAAACAGATTGAAACATATATATACAAAACTAAACTTTATTTTTGATGACAAACGCAAAATGCCTATTAAGAGGAGCCCGGAACACATTGTTGAATGAATTCTTGACTTACTTTCTGGACAGAAAGAGAGCCTGGTATATTTTATAATTTATCGTATTTTTAAATTCAAGATGCTATACAGGAATTTCTACAGTTGTTTACCTATTATCAAATGCTGTTGATCCTTATAGTATTGGAATCCAATGCCTATCAATCCTCATGATTAGATTAAGTTATTACAGCTAATGTGGGTTACCGCTGAACAATACCTGAAAGAACATATGAACGGAGTAAGAATTCATTATTGAATCTATTAGTAGTAATGACAGAGATGAAAAAGCAGTTTTCCTCCTCTATAGTTTCCCCTCTCAGTATTATCCAGAGCTTTTCTAAGGAATTTATGAATTTTGGGGAATATGGCCCAGCATAGTATAAACAGCTTTGCAAGACACTTTGAAAGAAAATAATTACTTACAACATAGAATATAGAATAAGAGAGTTGGAAGCCACCAAAAGGGGATGCAAATCTAGCCAGTGTCTCATCTTCCTCCTGATCCTTGGTTTACAGTAGTGTGATGTTTAATCTGCCTCAGTTTAAGAAACAAACATGTTAGTAAGGCATAGTAAAGCCCCAACTTTAATTTAATTAGCCTATTCAAATGACATCTAATAATCCCTTTTTGGAATTTTTCTCAACCTACAAGCCAACTTTTTCTCAAAGAAGGAAGGCTGAGGCTGGGTGAAAATTATCCCAAATCACTGGATGCAATGAGCAAAGTGCATATCACAACGTTCTCTGAGGTAATTAGGTCCACCTCTTCATTCAAGGGTGAATTCACCACTACCTGGAGGTCTTAACTAACCAGGAGTACATAAATCTAACACGCAAGTTAACTGTACTAAGGACTCTGTCCATTTCTCCAGAAGTCACAATATCTTAACACTTTCTGTTAACAAGGATATTGAGCTAGTCAACTTAAAGGGTCCTGCCCAGAGAGAGTCCTAGATTGGATACAACTGGCTTTATTCATTAGAGCCCTAAAGTATTCTTCATAGTAATAAAGTATATTCTCATTGATGTTCCTAGGCCCTTTCCTTCCCCATCCCTCTATGGTCCTACACAGGTTTCAGTTAGGAAAGCTCAGGTGGAGGGTGCCTCATCCACAATAAGATCATTACAAGGGCAGCCTTGTTGTAAACATAGCTGGCATTCAGCAACAAAAGCCAGAGGTCCGGGTTACTAAGGATCTAGTAAAGTGGTATCTAGGCTGAATACTGGATAAATCTGAGAGAATTAGGTTTCAAATATTGCCTCTGTCTTCCTTGTCATCCTAGTTTATATTCCTTCCATATGACCTACTCTTTTTACCTGGCTGCACTCCTCCCTTGCCCCCATACACACAAACACATATCTCCTATCAAACTTCTCCCAGGTCTCAGGATCATCTAACATAACTGTCCAAATATCCACAACCTAACCACAGTACTCCCCAAGCTGCTTCGCCTTTGCACCACATGCCACATGCTTGTCCTTTGTAGGCTACCCAATCAGTATCTTTCATACTCATTTCTCACATTCCAGTCCCAGCAGGGCTAGTAGCTGGTACAATGCTGTTCTACATATCTAATCACCAATTCCTAACACAGAACAAAGCTAAGATAATAACACTCCAGCAGGCAGTCCAGTAGGCAGTCATAAGGTAGCCCTAGTAGCTGGCAGGTGGAAATTTGTCCTCCAGGATGATAGCAATAGCATAGAATTTAAGTTTATATACCTCTCCAGCACTTTACAGCACTCTCTGGGAAGTTTACAAGGTAGAAGCATTATTCCCTATCTGGCTCCTCACTTTACACACCTCAGAAGGATGGAAAGCTAAGTCAAGCTTGAGCCCCATCAGGATTGAACTCCAGGTTGTGGGCAGAGTTTGCCTGCAATAATGCACTTTAACCACTGTGCCATCTGGGTTCACTATAATACAGGGGATGCACTGGCTACAAAGCCAGGAGATCTGTGCCCAGGTGCCTCAAGGCTCAGGTAAGTTGCCAGACACTTGAACGTCAACTTGATTCCATTTGTATGCCATGATTCCTCACTGCAGTCCCTTAAATTCAAGTTTTTCCTATCCACAATTCCTCGTATCCTGATACTGTCATTAAAATAGCCGAGCTCTAGTTAGACCTCCTCCTCAGTGACACAAGCATAAGAGCACTAATCCTAGATAAAATTGCTACTTGAGGGTTCAGGGCACCAGGACTTTTCCAATGCTTCTCCATAGTGTAGATCTTGAAAAAGTGAGCAGGGTCAAAGCTAATTAGTGAACGAATGGAAGAGTATCAGGAAACCCAAGCTGGAGGCTAGACTGAGAAGTTGAAAATAGATCCTAGAAAAAGCAATGACAAACCACTGCCATACTGTTGCCAAGAAAACTACACCAACGTACTCATGGCTTTGCTAAGAGTTTAACTCAAGGGAGATTTTAGTTTTGTTTTTACTGTTATAGGAGAAAGTATCTGTGGTGGCTAGGGGAGCCTCAGTTACCATTTGTCTGTTTCTGATATAAAACCCTTTCTGTACATCCTTTGGGACCAGAAAAAAGTTGCCAGATGTCAGTCTAAAATAAACTTTGATAGCTAAGTTATAAATCCCATAGGAAAAAAAGGAGGATATAATGGAAACACTGAGTAACGTATCATAAATAAAGGGCTGCCTCAGTAAAACATTCAGGAGTCCAAGTTCAAAGAAGGTTCAATTCTTCCCTAAGACTAACATCAAATGCTTCAAATTAGTGTTGCATTTTTCTACAGAAATGATCTTTTATAGAAAAAAAGATCTTAACTCAGGATGCATAAGTTAGTAATTGTTTGCTGTGCTGAAGGATGAAAACATTCCCCTTTAAAATAGGTTGATAACCCATATTTCCTTCCAGAAGGATGTTTACTGCACTTTTATTTCAGTCAACTTCTCTTTCTTCACCGCAAGTACTTTCTGTTGTAAAAAAAAATGGAATTTATAAATCCACTCAGCTACAGCTATGTCGACAAAACATTAAACAGTACAAGGTTTGATTTTGCAAATAGCTACACTTTCCATTTTCATTTATGATGGCTTTTAAAAAGTATGCTTGGATTGGCCATTATTCTGCTCCCCTTGCCATAACTTTAAATTATGACATTATAGTGCCAAGTCTGCGTCTTCCATTTTCTTCAGTTTAGCAATCCTCATCAAACCCTTATTTCTCTAAGTTAGGTTAAGAAAGTTTCATCAGAGGCCCCGGAAAGGGATGCAGCAACAACGTTTCTGCTAAGCCTCCACTGCTATTTCCATAGCCATTATAAATGTTGATACCAAATTCAATTTTTTAATGAGAGAAGAGTAGAAAACAATTGAATGCAGGGAATAACCGTGTGCAATTATTTAATTGATGGCATTTAATTCCAGCTTACATTAAAGAGAGATCTAAGCAAGCTGGTTGTCCTTATTTGTTAGTTTTTTGGTATTATTTCAATTTATAATGTCAGGCACAGGAAACCAGGAGCCTGGATAGAGTTCAAAAGCACTGTGACTTTATTCCATGCTACTTAAATACAAGATCTAGGTAAATTGGCACCAGATAAGAATCAACAGACTTCAAGGGAGGCTGGACTTAGATCTCTTCTGGGGGCATAGAGATTCCAGACTGATGATGCATTTGACCCCACCCTCAGACTCAGCTTAGTCATATATACATATATACTACATATATATGCATATATATACCCCACACACCCACTTCATGGTCTGTTTCTGTTTCAAAGTATTTCTAGTAGGACTATCCAATTCTGTAATAGCTTTGTTCCCTATGTCATTCATCCGCCACAAGATTCATTTCTCTTGCCATGTATATCTGTACATCCAAGCTAGACTGTATTGTTTCTCTGGGCCACATATGAGTTTATGTGGATATATGCATAATTTGTTGAAAGGATCATGCACCTCAGTTCTAATTTACATGAAAGCTGGGACATGACCATTGAAGTAAAGACAAGGATAGAAAAAGCTCGAACAGCATTCTTCAAAATGAAAAAGGTCTTCTGCAGTCACAACATAAGTCTAAGACTGAAAATCAGGCTTGTCAGATGCTATAATTTTTCTATTCTGCTCTATGGAGTAGAGAGTTGACCTCTGACAGAAGGCCACCTGAAGAGACTAGAAGCATTTGAAATGTGAATTTACAGGGGGCTGTTATGTATAAGCTGGGTTGACAAGATCAGAAATGAGGAGGTGATAAGCCGCCTGGAAAAGCCAAGGGAAATCATCAAAACAATTAAAAAATGAAAGTTAGAACATGTGATGCGACACCCAGAAAAATACTCCATTTAATCCTCCAGGAAAAGATTGAAGGCAAATGAGGTCCAGGCAGAAGAAGAACATCGTGGCTTCAAAATCTAAGGGACTGGTTTGGACAAAACTCAGCAGCACTTTTTCATGCGGCTGCTGATAAAAACAGGATCGCCAACATAATCGCCAACGTCCGATAACGGATATGGCACAACAAGAAGAAGAAGAATGCATAATTTATTTAATTTTATTTCTTTGTTATGTTTATGCAGTGCATATTGGAGGTGGTAATCCTTTGAGAGCTGTATGCAATGAAATCTCATTTTAATGCATGCTGATTAGTGCATATTTAAAGTGACAATAAAGATGGTATGGTATGGTATGGTATGGTATGGTATGGTATGGTATGGTATGGTATGGTATGGTATGGTATGGTATGGTATGGTATGGTATGGTATGGTATGGTATGGTATGGTATTCTACTCTATTCTACTCTACTCTACTCCATAGCATGCCATGCCATACCATGCCATGCTATGCCATTCCATGCCATTCCATGCCATTTCATGTTATGTTATGTTATGTTATGTTAATGTTATGTTATGTTATGTTATGTTATGTTATGTTATGTTATGTTATGTTATGTTATGTTATGTTATGTTATGTTATGTTATGTTATGTTATGTTATGTTATGTTATGTTATGTTATGTTATGTTATGTTATGTTGTTATGTTATGTTATGTTATGTTATGTTATGTTATGTTATGTTATGTTATGTTATGTTATGTTATTATAATTAAATAGAGTAATAGGTTTAGAAACTAAACCATTTTTTATAATTCAATTCAACTAGGTGTGCCTCTCTTTGAGATAGCATGATCTTCATTTTTTCCTCAAATCCTCCCTGAAAATCTATGTTTTATTTTTTGTTTTGTTTTGTTGTGCTTTGTTTTGTTTTGAAAATATAGTACAGAAGGAGTGGGATCTTTAGCAAGATATATCTCCCAGCTCTTATCGGATGAGCAGACAAATTCAGCTTGATCTAAAATGTATCCAGATGCTGAGCCGCACTGGACTTTACAGTTAATCTTCATTACTAAGTTGCCTGGGTTGGAATGTGCAGATGGAGAAGGAGTGGGGGAAATGTTGGCAATAGCATCACAGCTTTCCAGGGACAAGTGAGCACATTACAGAGAGGGATCCAAGACAAGAAACTGCACAGTCCTGAACTGGATGGAGGGGATGAGGAAGGTTCAGGGTAACCACACCTTAGAATCTCCCATGTTATATCTATTAAGTTAGAAGGTTATAGTGTTAGTGTCAAATAAAAGTCCAGGTTCATTCTGTTTCTTAAAATCTTACTGTTTATTGGTTACACAGCATGGTAATGTCAAAGCAAACTAATTCTGAGGTTCCCAGACATCGGTTCATAGAATTAAATAAAAAATATCTCTGGTCCAACCCCCACCCTCTCATGTAGTTCATGTAAAAGAATTCACTTTGTTATGGGAACCATCTGCTTCCTCTCCACACCTGCTGCAGTGCCTTGGAAAGGTTTCAGGTTCTCATGGTCTTTAGTGGAATCGTAGTGGTTTCATTTCTCCATCTTAACCAAATCTAAAGCAACACCTCCCCCCCCACTTACTGTAATGGCAAGTTGAAATGAAGAGGCACGTAGCTATCAAAGTTTCATTCTTGACAGTTGGTCTGGGGAGATTTTGTCTATTAGATGTAAGTAATGGAGAACTGGATTTCATTGAATCTCACTGTGTCACCTTTGGGTATTTGCCTGACAGTACCTAAACCAATGCAAAGCTGACCAACAGTTTTTATGACAATCTGTGTGGCATAATAATAAAGGTGGTGGACTAGTGATGATGCTCCAGTTCTAGTCCATCTTCAGTCATAGAACCTCATTGAATGACTTTTTGAGTCAGCTTCTCTCTCCCTCCCTCCCTCCCTCCCTCTCTCTCTCTCTCTCACCCCAACATATCTCATATGACTTTGTTGGGAGAAGTGAGGAGGACTGTGTGCTCTGCCTTGAGGGATATAAATTGAATAATAAAATAACATTAGCAATGGGAGCACAAAGTATGGATTTGACACAGAGAGTGTGATGGAATACAGGAGAAAAAAAATTAAAATAATCATTATGCATGACCCCAGATTGACCTTCATAGGTTGCTAGGGAGAAAGCAGATAATTGAGTTGCTGACCTTATTCAAATGTACTTTCCTTGAAAACAGTTCCTTATCAGTGAATGTTATATCAAGTGAAAGTTCAGTCAGTAAAAGTTCAAAACCATGAAAGGCTGGACAAATCTCTTGCCTAGAACAGAAGGCGGCAGGAGTTGGCTGGGCTGCTTGTAACCGGAATACATAAGTTACCCACCAACTAGCTCATATTTCCCTTTATAAAAATAAGATCTACCTTTTGGTATGTTTTAGCTGTGCTTGCCAATGAAACTATTATTTGTCAATGACGTCATGATGTTTTGATTGTAGCTGTTTAAAATCAAATGCTTTAATACAGGCATGTCCAACCTGCAGCCAAGGGGCCACATGTGGGCCTAGACAGCTAATAATGGAGCCCCACAAAATCATAAACTTACTGTAATATTATTGTGTGAGTTTATTTCATAAAACTATATTATATTTTTGATATGCAGTCCAAGACAATTATACTTCATCTTCAGAGGAGTTTAGGGGCTCAACTCCGCTGAAGATGTTACCTAGCCTGGTAATGAAACATTTGGAAACCAACCCACAAGCTTGGAGAATGCACCTCCACCCTCATCCTACAACTGAGCTACAGTTATTCACCACCACCGCAAAATTAGACTTCATTCAACATGGTCCAGGCAAGTCAAAATTAGACTTCATTCAACATGGTCCAGGCAAGAATGGACACCCATTCTTTGGCAGGAGCCCTTGCGCGTGATTTGGAAATAAAATAAAGCTATAAAAGAGATGTCCTATCTCATGCATTTGATTGGCTTTGCATGCCAGGTACCATGAACCCAGTGCGGTTCTCATCTTTGCTCACAGAGTGGGAGATCAATACTAGTGATCTATGCATACCGCATCCATTGTTCCAGGATTGCTGGTTTTGATTCCAGCTCCAAGTCCGATTGTGCTGGATTCAATATTGCAATAGCAACCTTGGAAATATCAGGTGGCAGTTTGGTATGGGGTTTGTGAACTTCCCATTGCCTTTGATCACATCAGAGGGTGAGCATCGTTGCTTGGATCAAATTTTTGTTAGTAAGTCCACTGAGTTCTTGATAAGGCATCTAGGCCCAGATTGTGCCCCTAAGTACCCAATGATGCCAGAACCTCTGTGTCAGAAACCCAAAGGTTGACCACCACCATGCATTGTATGTATCCTGACAAGTATATGTCTTGAAAAGAGAGTGAATGACTCTAAGATGAAGCCAGTGGTTTATTGTACTTGGGGAAAACAGGTGATAAATGAAATGGAGATGGTACAGGGCAAGGATTGGAAAGGGTCAGCCTTGAGATGTGTGTTGTCAAACTTCAAAGGACTTAGGGAGTGACAACTTCTTAACCAAAGGTTAATGTGTGAAAATGGGGATGGACTTTTGTACTATAATATTATTGTATATTTGACTTTGTTTTGTAAAAGAAAAAATATTGAAATAGAAAGTAAAAGACATGTATTTTGGGACAGTTGTGTTCTGAGAAACTTTAAAGAGTTAGGAAGAGGGGATATCCTAAGAAAAGACCAGTTCTATTGTAAAAATGCTTGGCCATGTTGTAAACTTGAGAGCTCAGTTCATGAATAAAAATAGATGCTAAAATATTATCTGCATACCTGCTAACTAGAAATACTAGCAGTTACCACATCCAGAGGAAGCAGGATTGATGTGTCCCAGAGAAGGAATTGAGAACCTGAGATTATTAATAAATCCTCTAGCTTTAAAGATAGGACAGAATGTTACTGCCTTTTTAACAGCATCTTGACCTAAAATTGTAAGTAGCTTTGGTTTATATAGGCTATGAGTTGTACTTGATTTTTATTTTATAGCATTTGAAAAACTGTTAGCTCTAGGGCAACTGAAAAATTCTTGGAAATAAAATATAAATTTACCTCAGCTGGATAGTTGCCAATAGGATGGAGAAGACCAGGCAGGCAATGACAAATCTAAATATGGCAGCCTTTTTCTCATATGACAGTGATGGTGAACCTTTTAGAGACTGAGTGCCCAAAAACCACCCACCACCCCTGTCCCTGCTCCGCCCTGCCCACTGGGCCACCCACCACCTCCACTGCCCACCACAGATCACCCAGGCAGCCTAGCAGCACTACGGTGGCCATGCCCTCCGCCCATGCCCCACAGCATCATCTGCATGTGATGGGGCGCAAGGGCAGAGTCTTGTCTCCGCTGCCTGGCTACCATGTCCTTGGCTGTGCTGCTTCGCATGGGCCATGCCCAGGGGCGACTCTCCTCCGGGGAGGGCTGCTGGTGAGGAGGGGGCCGTGGGAGGAGGCGGGGCTGGGGAGACAGTGTGTGTGCCCACAGAGAGGGCTCCGAGTGCCACCTCTGGCACCTGTGCCATAGGTTCGCCACCACTGTCATATGACATAAGTATTATTTTAGATGTTCATCTCATTCTATCCAATAATAGTTAATCAACTTCATTGTCCCTAACTGTGCCTCAGACAAAATCTAAAAGTAGGTTTTAAAGAAATCCAGTATTTTATCTTCCCATCATCCATGTCTTTCTTTTGTTCTCTCTTATTCCATTTTTAAAGGAACATTGATTAAGCAAGGAATTAATTACATTTTGGATATTCTTGCTTATATTCTAAATCAAGGCAGATGTGAGTAGCATTCAACTTGAATTTTTCCTTTGTTTACATTTACAAATATATACTTATAAAAATTTAAAAAAAGAGAGAATACAAACTTTTCTCCATTGTTTAAATATGGAAAAATAGAAGTGTAGTGTACTCAAAATGGTTATAGATATTTTGTTCCTTTGATAGTCTTTTCTTTTGCTACAAAGAAAAAAACCCTCAAAATATTGCCCTTACTAACAATCCTAATGAGATTTTCAAAAAAGAAAAGATAAAGTACTTTTAAAAGTAATCTCCTTTTAACCCACATCTCAACATTCATCTCCAGAGCACAGGGGAAAATAAAAGAATGGAAAAGCTTCCATTTCTGTTGTCATCTAATTAGAAGATCCACAAAATGTGGATTTTGTCTGACAGTGCTGAATGAGTTTATCCACCAGTAACTACTTCATTGACAAAAAGAAATCTGAACAAACTGCAGAGGAGTTCAACTGAACCAAACAAATGTTTTGGTTAAGGATTTTGCTTCTTGGCCAAGTTTGCCTTGATCCTATGAACTCTGCTAGGTTAGGTCAACCTGACATTTAAAAAAAAACTGAGAGAGGATGGACCTCCGTGGCATCTGTGTCCTATAAATAAAGTGATGTTCTCCAGTGCAAATTTGTTTCTTGGCAAACTAGTCCATGATCAGGCAGGGGGGGAAAGACTCTCATCTGGGACTCTGGAGAGAGGAAGGAAGCCTTTCTGTGTAGATTTACTGGAGAGCAAAATATGAACTGGAAGAGAAAACCACATGTTTCAGTTCTCCTAAAATATAAAGATGATATCACCAAGAGATATGTGTATGTGAGCACCCCAGACACTTTAGTGGCATATAAAAGTTTATTCTTGAATTCTGCTCTTTTTTTCCTTCTCCAATAGTGTGTTAA
Organism: Bothrops alternatus; assembly: GCA_034064705.1. NCBI lineage: Eukaryota > Metazoa > Chordata > Lepidosauria > Squamata > Viperidae > Bothrops > Bothrops alternatus. The sequence continues at coordinate 852,710 of JARGCV010000112.1, read as the reverse complement.
GTCTAATTGTTGCCTTTGTAGTTTTGGACCATGAGGGATGCAATACCCAGTTCAGTCTTCATGTGTGTAGAATTTTAGCTGCTCTTTTATGACAGAACGTTGCTCACGGTATACCATCATGGAAGTAGTCTATACTTCTTACTGATATCAACACCTATCTCCTTGCAATTCTATGTCTCCACATTACAGTGATTTTATTTTATGGTTTTATGCTGATATAGTACACTATCTCCTATAGTTTTTTCATATTATATCTATATCTATCTATATCTATATATCTATCGGCAATTTGGAGATAAACCTCCGTTTGAGCATGTGCAAAAAATAGGCGGGGATAATGACACCCATCCTATGGTGCCCTGTGAAGTAGTTCAGTAGGCCATGAGGAGTGGAAGGAGAAGATTGTGTTGCAGTTGACTCATCTGCTAGATCAATTGAAAATGAACCAGTGTTTTAAATAAAACAGGGGCTTGCTTTGCACCACTTCAATGATGACAATGTGTTTCATGATACTGTTACGGGGTGGCTTCATTCCCAGGTGGGAGATTTTTTTGCAGAAGGAATTTCAAACCTTGTAAGATGTAAGAATAAGAGAGTTGGAAGGGACCTTGGAGGTCTTCCAGTCCAACCCCTTGCTCAAGCAGGAGATCCTATACCATTTTAGACAAATGGTTGTTCAGTCCCTTTTTTTAAGTTTCCAATGTTGGAGCACGACAACTTCTGAAGGCAAGTTGTTCCACTGGTTGATTGTTCTTACTGTCAGGAAATTTCTTACTGTCAGGAAATTTTTCCTTAGTTCTAGGTTGCTTCTCTCTTTGTTCAATTTCCATTCATTGCTTCTTGTCTTGCCTTCTGGTGCTTTGGAAAATAAGTTGACTCTGTCTTCTTCATGGTAGCCCCTGAAATATTGCAATTATTATTTTTTTGAAGTACACAACTTCCTATTGCCTTAAGGACAAAAGCGTAGAGAGATGTAGTGTCTTTCATTGGATGACTTCATATGTTCCAAACTTTTAGTTAGTGTTCCAAAATTAATTGCAAAGACTCTGAGAAACACTGGGTTAAAATGTTGGACTTGATCTGGAGACAATCAGGGCAAGGTCCTCATTCAGCAAGAGGTCAGTTTGGGTCTGGCATATCATTCATTCCAACCTACTCACAGAATATTGGAAAGAAAAAAAAAGAGATAGCCATTTGAGTCCAATTAGTCCAGTTTGAGTCAGTTTGATCTAGTGCAGGGGTTCTCAACCTTGGCAACTTTAAGACTTGTGGACTTCAACTCCCAGAATTCCTCAGCCAGCTTTGCTTGAAGTCCACAAGTCTTAAAGTTGCCAAGGTTAAGAACCCCTGATCTACTGATTAAGGCATGAGGCCTGAAAACAGGAGACCCTGAGTTCAAGGTCCACCTTAGCCATGAAAGCCAGCTGAATGACCTTGAGCCAATCACTCTCTCTCTCAGCCCAACTCATCACACAGGGAGGTTGTTGTAGGAAAGTACCGGTGGGAGGAGGAAGGTGAGTTTGGATATATTCACTGTCTTGAGCTATTTGTAAAAATAATAGAGGCAGAGTATAAATAAAATAAATAAATATAACTAGAACAAAATATCATTTCCTTTCCCTTTTCTCAATGTGGAAACCCCTGAAAGAACTCTTCCTGTAAGAAAAATGAATGGGAAATGATTTGAAGTGGGGAGGGAAGAAGAAATATATACATATGCAGAACTTTTACAATATACTGTATCTAATTTACAGGTGCATAGAAAAAAAAACCCTGTCTCCAGACCAATTAAAAATAGCTAAATGTAAAATCTCCTTCATGTCAAGTTCGACATCTGATGTGCCAAAGCTTCTTGGATGAGAAGCAAAATGTCTTCAAAGAAAAAACAAGGAAGTCCAGTTGCCTCTAGAACAGAGATGTCAAACTCGCAATGTCACGTGACATGTCATGACGTATTGTGTCTTTTTTCCCATTGGTGGCAATGGGGTGGGCGCAGTTTCAGTGTGATATATCTGACCTGCGGGCCGGCAATTTGAGACCCCTACTCTAGAAAAAGCACCTTTGAGACAACCATGACCTGGATGACTAAGAATATCCATAGGTATTCAACACCTGATGACTTCATGACCATATCTATGTACTCTTCTTGGCCACATAGAATAAGTTTACCGGGACTTCCGGTTCCAGTCACGAGTTCCGGAGCCCTTCTAGGAAAGCTCCGGACCGTGGCTGAACTTTTTTTAAAAAAAATTCGGGATACCGGGAGTGGGGAGCGCCGGAGACTAAGCGCTCCTGAAGAGGACCCTCGGCGCATTCCAAAGAAGGGTAAATCGCCACTGAGGGTCCCCCACAAACAACAAGCGAAGCGGAGGAAGCTGGCGGCAGCGGGGCGGCCGGCCGGCGGGCCTAGAGAGGCCGGGAGGCCCCGAGAGTGGAACTAGCCGGTGGAGACGGACGGCAGCGACGATCACCCTGAGGCGGATGGAGGCCGCCGCCGGGAGAGCCTGCCGACGGAAGACAGCCCCCGGACGAGCCTAAGGGGGCGAGGAAGACCGAGAGAGCGGAGGTGAGAGACGGACGCAGGACTCGGAAGCGGAGAGGGCCGGGGCAGCCGGACAAAAGGAAGAGGCCTGGGAGGAGGGCCAGCAGACGCAGGGAAAGGAAGACGAACAGCGTTCGGAGGAGACAGCGAAAAGCGGTGAGACAGGCGGGGGGTGGAACTGCGTGCTGCGGGACGCCGAACGGAGAGCGAGGCTAGCAGCGGGAGGAAGAGGCCTTCACAGGACCCCCAGAAGACCCCCCCAGGCCCCCAAGAAAAGTAACAGAAGCGGCAAAGACCAGGGCGAGTGGAGCAGGAGAGGACAGACCGGGTGGGAGGAGGCTACGAAGCGAAGGGGGAAAGAGGAGAAGGGGGGGAAACTTTCCAGAGACACTGTTCCCTTTCCCCCCCCACAACGGACGGCAGGGAAGAAGAAAGCTGGAAAGCAACCCAGTGAGCAACAAAGGGAAAAGTAGAGGGGAGCAGTAAACACAGGCTGACAGAAGGCTGGAGGAAGCGACCTGGGCAAAGAGGCAGAGAAAGAGGGGCAAGAAGGAGCCAGAAAAGAGCAAAGAGAAGAAACAGGCTGGCAGAGGGGAGTGAAGAGGAACCCAAGGCAAAGGTACTGAACTGGCTCCCTGAACATAGAGCTGCCAGAATACAGGCTCTTACCCCTCCACTGCCCAAACCCTGAAGGTACCCCCTCCCCTTTTGGAAGGACCAGATTACTGGAGCTTCACCAGACCACAACCTAGTGTTGTACTGCATCTTGAGAAAAAGGCCATCCTCAAAAACCCCAAGCCACAGATCCTCCCATCTTTGTATCACTCCTGCCAGTACAGAAAAGCTTAATTGAAAACAAGCTACACCCCCTAGTGAACTACCACTTTGCTGTTAAAATACTAACTATGAGACATGAACACTTGCTAACTTGTAACAGAAAAATTTGATCCAACCCATCCTAGCAACTTGATAATCTTGCACAGGAACAACTCCCCCACAATTCTTTGCATCAAGGGGTGGCTTTAAGGGTGGACAGGCCAACAGGAGGAGAAGCTCAAAATGGCTGCCAGACGGACAAAACAAACCAAACTGCTAGACCGGAAGGGAGCTGCACCCTCCCCGGCCCAGCCCTCCAATCTGCTAGGGAACACCCCACCCAACCACACACACCCCCCATCCAACTGCATGCCCTCAGACCCAAACGCCAACCCATGACTCCACAACAGCACGCATGATCCAAGAACTAAAAGAGACGATTGAGACACTAAATGAGACGATAGCGACGATGGTGGTAAGGATGGATGGCAACTTTTCTTTTTTGTTCTTGTTTAGACACGAAAACAATGTGGCGGAATGCAAAAAAGCTATGAAGGAATTCTTCGACACAAATATGAACAACGAAACACCGATAGAAACGATCTGGGAAGGCAGCAAGGTGTACATGTGCGGGATCCTCATAGCCATGAATAGCAGGCACCGTCGCAAACAAGAACAAAAAAGAAAAGAGTTAGAAAATGAGATAAGTAAAAGGGAGCGGCTACTAATAAAAAGGCCAGAGGACAAAGTCACCAAAGAAGGACTCAAGATCTTAAGAAAGCAATTTGACATGTTGATGGCTGACCAAGTTGCAAGGAATATACAATATGCAAAACATAAGACATTCTGCAAGGCCAACAAACCGGGCCGCTGGCTAGCCTACACTATAAGAAAGAAACAGAAATCCCGCATAATTGAAAAGATAGAATACAAAGGCAAGGAAGAATTCCGACAAAAAACCATCAAGAAAGCCTTCACGGAGTTCTACTCGAAACTATATGCCGAGGATAAGATACAAGACAAAGAGATAGATGAGTTCCTACAAAACGAAAAGATACAGGCGATTACCGACACACAAAGAGAAGCCCTGAATGCCTTAATCACAAAAGAGGAAATACACTCAGCGATCACACAACTGAAAGCAGGAAAATCGCCCGGGACGGATGGGATAACAGCGACCTACTACAAACACCTCCAAGAGGAGATGCTAGAACCCCTCAGAAAACTATTTGCCAACATTCAAGAAGGAGGCCAGGTCCCACCATCCTGGAAAACAGCCTACATCTCATTAATCCCAAAAGAGGGGAAAGACAACACACAGCCCGCAAACTACAGGCCCATCTCACTACTAAACACAGACTACAAAATCTTCACAAAAATTTTGGCCAATAGACTAATGACTGTACTACAAAAAACAATACACCCGGACCAAAGGGGATTTATACAAGGACGCCAGATGAAAACCAACGTGAGACAGCTGCTGAACATAATAGAATACCTGCAAAAGCACAACCAGATACCCACCGCTCTTATGTTTGTGGACGCAGAAAAAGCTTTCGACAGACTGCACTGGCCGTTCCTGACGAACTTGGTCCGGAAGATGAAAATGGGAGTATAGTTTCTTAACTCCATAACGGCAATTTACCAGAAACAAACAGGTCAGATCATTGTCAATGGAGACTTAACGGACTCATTTAATATAGAGAGAGGCACGAGACAGGGCTGCCCGCTGTCCCCCCTGCTATTTGTCCTAACACTGGAAATTTTACTGAACAGAATAAGAGCGGCAGAGGATGTACAGGGCATACAGATTAAACAGCAAGACTACAAACTATGTGCCTTTGCGGATGACCTGCTGGTGACAATGTCGCAACCAGCACAGTCAGCAAGGAAATTGATGGAGATAATGGAGGACTATGGTAGGGTGTCAGGCTTCAAAGTAAATATACCAAAAACAAAGATGTTAGTCAAAAACCTAGACAACAAAGCAAGACGGAACTTGGAAAGAATAACGGGTTGTGAAATAGTCAAGAAAGTCAAATACTTAGGAGTGGAGATAGAATCAACAAATGCGAAATTATACAAGAATAACTACGAGGTCCTGTGGAATAAGATACAAGCAGACCTGGAAAGGTGGAAATCACTACGTCTGTCCCTGCTCGGCAGGATAGCGACAGTAAAGATGAATGTATTACCCAGATTTTTATTTCTCTTTCAAATGCTACCCATACTCAAGAAGGATGCGGACTTAGACAATTGGCAGAAGGGCATCAACAGATTTATTTGGGACGACAAGAGACCGAGGGTGAAACTAAAAATCATCCAAGACGCAAGGGAGAGAGGGGGACTCAAAATGCCTAATCTAAAGCTATATTACTATGCAGCAACGTTGGTGGCAGTTAGTGACTGGATCAACATGACAAATGATAGAATTCTGAATGTTGAGGGGCATGGTCTACGATTCGGCTGGCACGCATACCTAGTATACGACAAAAAGGCAGATAGGAACTTCAAGGAAAACCCACTACGAATCCCACTGTTATGGGTCTGGAAGAAATATAAGCACCTCCTACACGACAAGATTCCCATCTGGACGATCCCTGGACACGCAACAGGGGATATGAACATATCCCAAGGGCAAGAAGTGGTGCCCTACAGTGAACTTGTACTGGGAGAAGAAAACGGGTTCCTCTTGAAATCTCAAGCAACGCTAGCAAACAGAGGAATAGGAAGTAACTGGCTATCATATATACAACTACAATCAAGGTGGCGCAAAGACAAGAAGAAGGGCTTCTCCCAGACCGACGAGAATCTAATTAAACAGATTAGAGAACAGGGGATTATGCACATCAAACGAGTGTACAGCATTCTGATAGAAATGGACTCTGAAACCGAGCTAGTCAAGAACTGTATGATAAAGTGGGCACAAGACTTCGGACACCCTATCACCATGGACTCGTGGGAGAAAATCTGGGTGAGGAATGTAGAATTCACGAAATCGCAACACTTAAGGGAAAACTTCTACAAGATGTTCTATAGATGGCACCTAGACCCGAAAAAAATATCACTCATCTACCCGGACTCCCAGCCCAAATGCTGGAGGTGTGGGGATGGGGAGGCCACTTACTTTCACATATGGTGGACATGCAGAAAAATCAAAGCATTCTGGAGGAAGATATGGTGGACACTCCAAACTATTTTCAAAAAGCGTATAGAATTTCTACCTCAGGCTTTTCTGTTAGGGATCACAAAGGATATCACTACCTCAGAGACAAATTTATTTTTGAACTTAATTACAGCAGCAAGATTGTTGGTGGGACAGTACTGGAAGAATCCGGAAATACCGCCTATTGAAGAATGGACTGTGAAAGTAACAAATTTGGCGGAAATGGCAAAAATATCAGCATACTTGAAAAACCGCTCCAATGAACAATTTGTGACAGACTGGAAACAGTGGATAGACTATATCCAAGAGAGACACCAATCAAACAGAATGCAGCTGGCATTCAGCTAAGGATCGATGGGAGGAGGGAGGAAGGGTTAACAAATCAAATGTTTACAAAAACTAACACCCAATGTTGAATGTATATGTTCTATAACTAATGCCTCTTAACATAACCTTACGACTAATGTTGTTTGCTTTAATATTGTTAAAGTAGACTGAATCTCTACCTCAGGATATGAAACTTTTACCTCAGGATCTCTGGTTGGGGACTATAAAAGATTGCACTAGTAATGGGATGAAGTCAATTCAGAAGCGCAAACGCACAATATGTGATAGACTAGATACAGTAGATAGACCATATATAAGAGAAACACCAATCAAACAAAATGTATTCGGAGTATACTTGAAGATGTAAGGGAGGAGGGAAGAACGTTTACTAAAACAGATGTTTACAAAGATTAATACCTAATGTTGTATGCTATGTTCTAGGATGATTGCTTAGCAATAGGATCTTATGTTTAATGTTGATCACATTAATATTGAAACAGATAGGAGAAACACCAATCAAAATAAAATGTAACAGGAGTATAGTAGAGGCTAGACGCGAGGAGTGGGGGGAAAAGGCTTACTAATTCAATCGTTTTCAAAGACTAATACTTAGTGTTGTATACCAGGTGTCATGATGATTGCTGCATAATATGTTTTTATGTTCAATGTTAATTGTTTTAATAAAAGAATTTTTATTAAAAAAAACATTGCCTTAAACTAAATATAAAAAAAAAAAGAATAAGTTTACCACTGCCTTTTCCCAAGTACTATTGGTAGTAATAGTACTTCTTCTCCTCCCTCCCTTTTCTTTCTCCTTCATCAGCCCTACAGTCCTGATTAATTAGGTCCAGCCTATATTTAATTTAATTTAATTTAATATTCACATTTATATGCTGCCCTTCTCCGAAGACGCAGGGCGGCTCACAACAAGATACAACAATTTTAAAATTAACCACACTCATACCTCATACAAACACAATCAATTCACAGCCGTTGATGGTGGAACACTCTTAGGGCCAAGGGGTAGAGCACAGCTCATATGCCCCAAGCCTGTCGGCATAGATGTGTCTTCAGCACTTTCCGGAAAGCTAGGAGGGAGGAAGCAGTACGAACCTCTGAGGGAAGCTGGTTCCAGAGGGCTGGGGCAGCAACGGAGAAGGCCCTTGCCCTAGGTCCCGCCAGATGGCATTGTTTAACAGACGGGACTCGTAGGAGGCCAACCCTATGCGCCCTGACCGGTCGCTGGGATTCATGAGGCAGGAGACGGTCCCGCAAGTATCCTGGTCCATTGCCATAAAGGGCTTTATAGGTCATAACCAACACTTTGAATTGTGTTCGGAGACCAATTGGCAGCCAGTGCAGCTCACGAAGAGCTGGAGTGATATGAGCATGTCTTGGGAGACCCAAGACAGCTCGCGCGGCCGCATTCTGGACTACCTGAAGTCTCCGGACATTCTTCAAAGGTTGCCCCATGTAGAGAGCATTAGTGACAATGCAATGGTTTATTCCTCAGTTTGCACACAAACACTTTAATTTTTAATGATGAATTTAGAGAAGTAACCCAGAGTGGGTTGGTCATACATTCTATTCAGTTCTGATGTGATAAGTATCACATCTTTAATTCTTTCTTTCTAAGCTGCGCCAGCATTCATTTGATAGCTCTGAGGGTCCTTCTCCAAAGCACCTGAAGGCAGGACAAGAAGCCATGGATGGAAACTAATCAAGGAGAGAAGCAACCTAGAACAAAGAAGAAATTTCCTAAGAGTAAGTATTATTCTGTTACTAACTGTTTTCCTAATTGTTAAAGAGAGAAAGAGATGATATAGCAATGTTCTAAGTTTTGTTGGTTTGTTCTGAAATGGCAGGAAACATTTCAGGTCTTCTCTCTGATATACCAAATATAATTGATTTTGCATCATATAGGTTCTTACAGATTCACTATGAATTTACTGCACATGTGTTCGTGATTTCAATTATGTCTTTTGGAAAACTCTTTAGTACTTTCGTATTTATAGCAGCCACAAAGATAACATCTCAAAAGGCTCTTATGTTGATGATCACAGGAAGGATGTGTCAGGATCATCTTTTTATTTTTAAATCGCCACATTGTACGAAAGCTAGCAAGATAAATGTGAGCTTTGTCAGGGAAGGCAGAAACAGAATAAAATGAACTAGAACAGATACAGTGCATGGCTTCATGACTAAAAGTGCTTTGAATTAAGCAATGATTCAATCCTTAGTTAGATTATTTAAAACCCATCTCTTAAACCATTGAGTAAAGGGCACTTTAATCACATGGAGACTGCAGAGTTGATTTGAGAATGTGCTGGCTGAGGGCCACCCTTGGTCATTTTTTTTCTAATCAAAGGCCATAGTCATTCATTTTAAAATGAATTCCGTAAAATAAAATATAAGTATTACCACTAAAAATGTCTTAATAATATGAGGCAGTACATAACACTTAAGGTGTTAAGAGTGAAAAAAGGGAGATTTGGGGTCAGTCTGATCATTAATGTGATGAGATAACTTTCAGCTGGTTACTGTTATCCAATCTTGACCTGAAAGGTTTGCCATTCATTCTTGGATTGGGAAAAGTAGTGTCAGGATAAATTTTGCTGATTCCACCACCAACTCTATTGGCTGAGGTAATTACGGCCATCTCACTTGCCTGCAAAGTAATGGGTACCAAGACCGAGGAGATTGAGGTTATGTTTGGATGGTATCAAAACAAAAGGAGAATCTTCTCTTCTCTTCTCTTCTCTATTCTCCCTTCCCCTTCATTTTTACTTTCACTTTCCTTCCTCTGTATATTAGAATTCTAATTTGCTATATATGTTACTTAGTGTTCCACTCATCATCAAGACTCCTCGCTACACCTATTTTTCCATGAGTTTCCAATTAAACAAATACTTCATTCTCAATTCTTCCTTTAATAAAAATGGAGAGTTCAAATAGTCTAGACTGATGATTAGCATTCTACTTGACATCTTGTATTAGATTCTAGCAGAACCTGAAGATTCAAGATATGGCCTCTTCTGGTTTGGTGGAAGATTTTTAAAATTATTGATCTGAAACAAAATAACATTTTATTATTTTAAATCAATCATCCAAATATAGCGCAATTCTACCATTGTATTAAAATTCATTATATGAAAAAAAAAGTTAATGCATTTATCCAGCCCATGTAACAAATTTAGGCAGAGATCAATAAGATTTGACAATATTTATTTAGGAGGAAGTTGCCCTTTACTGAGTTTAATCATTACCTCAACTAACCTAGAATTGACACCATTAACACGACAAAAAAAATGTTCCTTTCATGTACATAGGATAGGAGTAAGCTGAAAAGTGAAAAAGATAGGAAGAGAGAATTTCTTCAAGAATTTGCAATGGAAGGGGACAGAAAATGTCCTACTTGCCCTTTTAAACAGATGAAAGCTAAATGAACCTTTCTTTTTTACTCTAAAAGTGGCACAGACTCTATTTCTACATTTTAAAAATCAGCGGCTAATCCTACAATGAATTTTATCATAGAAGATCACCCTAGATCTTGGTTACAGGACCATCCTTAAAAATGCTAGAGATCAAAAACTGGGTATTAAAATTTAATCTTCCAGTGCTACAGGAAATGTTAATATTCTAATAGAATAGGATAATAGAACTAGAAAGGACCTTGAAGCAGTGGTGGGATTCAGCCAGTTCGCACCACTTCGGCAGAACCGGTAGCTAATTTTTTGTTGCCCAGGTCCAGAACGGACTTCTGGAAGTGGCATCCACACAGAGAACTGGTTGTTCACGTATTTGAATCCCACCACTGCCTTGGAGGTCTTCTCATTTAACCCCCTGCTCAAACAGGAGACCCTATACCATTTCAAACCAATGGATGTCAAATCTTTTCTTAAAAACCTCCAGTATTGAAGCATCCACAACTTCTGGAGGCAAGTCATTCACAGCGAATGTTCTTTCTCTGCACACTATTATGGAAAACCACTACAATATTGAATATAGGCAATAATGTGATCAGAACAAAAGTTCTGCTGCTGTGAATACAAGTGTGTGTGTGTGTGTGTGTGCGTGCGTGCGTGCGTGCGTGCGTGTGTGTGTGTGTGTGTGTGTGTGTGTGTGTAAATGGGAGAGATGCTCTAGGCCATCTCATGGACTTAATTAGGCAACTGGAAACATTCTTGCATCCCTTTTGTGAACGTTTAAATACATACATGAGAAAAGGGGAAAAAAACACTTTCACAAGAAACAAAATTGGGCAAGATTAACCACACACCAACTGTCAAGAATTTACTAGCCTTAGTTAAAGCAGTTGACATTAGAATTTTTTGTATACCAAAGCAAACAGACCTGTATCTACAATACTCAGTGCTTTTTTTCTTTTTTCTTTTTTAAAAAAGTGCCGGAACTCACACACGTCATACAACCCACCTTGCCTACCCTACAAGGTTCCATCCAAAAAAGGTGCCGGAACTCCGTTCTGGGCGTTCTATGAGAAAAAAAAGCCCTGACAATACTCATGGTCAATGTTCCATCATTAAATCCAATCAATCAACCAATTAAACAATCAGTATAGAGCTGGAAGGGTCCTTGGAGGCCTTCTAGATCTAGTCCAACCCCTGCTCAAGCAGGAGACCGCATACCATTTAAGACAAGTACCTGTACCGTCTTTTCTTAAAAACCTCCAGTGATGAATCACCCACAACTTCTGACAGCAAGATGTTCCACTGATTAATGTTCTCACTGTTAGGAAGTTTCTCCTTAATTCCAGGTTGCTTCTTTCCTTGATGAGTTTCCATCCATTGTTTCTTGTCTTGCCTTCTAGTGCTTTGGAAAATAGGCTGACCCCCTCTTCTTTTTGGTAGCCCCTCAAATATTGGAATACTACTATCATGTCACCCCTAGTCCTTCTTTTCTCTAGAATCCCTGCATCCATTCTCCATATGTTTTTTGTCTCCAGGCATTTAATCATCTTACTTACTCTTCTTTGCACTTTAAATATTTTCCATATTTAAAGTGCAAAGAAGTTTAAAGTGTATATTTAAAGTGGAAATATTTAAACACTTTCCATATTAAAGTTCTTGTAGTAATACTGATACTTCCTCATTAATCCTCTTCTCCAACAGCGTTCATCTATATTTCTTTCACCAGTGAATCAAGATGGTGTCTCACCCTTTATTCACTTGCACTGCTTTTTTTCTTGTATTTCTGCAAATGTGATTTACAGAATCCTGGGAGATAAAGACTCCCTAAAGTCCAGCCTGTTTTCTAGTAACTTGCCTTGGCAACAATACAGTAGTGCTTTGCCAAATGGAGTATTTTAACTACTCCATCTGGAATCTCCAATGTTGTTCTGTCCAAGGATTAATCAGTCCTGATCCTGCTTAGCTTTTTTTTTTAATGATCATCCAAATTTAGCTAGATATCCCACCAACTGCAACTTTTGTAGAAGTCAAAACTTTATTAGAAATGAACAAGATTATCCCTTGGCCATTTCCCAGTTCAAATATGGCCTCTGAAAAGACTTTTAAAAAGATTTTTAAGTTACTGGCTTATCCTACTATATTCTATACAGTTCATACCCAGATATGTGTGTATGGCAAGACTAGGCAATATTTGTTACCCCTTAAATGTCTACTGTTCTACTGATGCCCTTGGCAAAACATTTCATATTGTGCCAATATCCTAGTGAGGAGTCCTTGGTGCTCTCTGAGCTTGCTTGTTTTCTTGCAGATGTTTCATTACCCTAACTAGGTAACATCATCAGTGCTAGTAAGGAATGGTTTGCTATTAGGTTATATTCTGGTGTCTTGCCTGTCTGTGTGGGTGGGGGCGGTCTTAGGGATTCTTCGGTTGAGCTGTTTACTAATGGCTCTTTGGCAGTTTCTTGGTCTGATGTTGACCTTGGAGTTAATCTATGCTGATCTGAGTGCTGATTACTGATGGAGAAGTGCTGGAGTTTTTCTCTCTTTGGAGCTGGTTGATCGTCTCTTTTGCATAATCTATAGATGTTGTTAATGTGTCTATGTGTCTATTTGTTACCCCTTAAATGTCTACTGCTCTAGTGATGCCCTTGGAAAAATATTTCATATTGTGCCAATGCCCTAGTGAGGAGTCCTTGATGCTCTCTGAACTTGTTTGTTTTCTTCCAGATGTTTTATTACCCTAACTAGGTAACATCATCAGTGCTAGTAAAGAGTGCTGTTTGCTGTCAGGTTATATTCTGGTGTCTTTCCTGTCTGTGTGGATGGGGACAGTCTTAGGGATTCTTCGGTTGGGCTATTTACTAATGGCTCTATGGCAGTTTCTTGATTGCGGTATTGCTTACATGACTCTTGGTCTGATGTTGACCTTGGATGCTGATCTATGCTGATCTGAGTGCTGATTACTGATGGAGAAGTGCTAGAGTCTTTTTCTCTTTGGGGCTGATTGATTATCTTTTTTTCATAATCTATCGATGTTGTTAATGTAGCTATGTGTCTATTTTTTTTTATTCACTAAGGAATTTATTTGAAGCAGGAAAATTTGGTACAAATAAATCATTAATTACAAATGTGTTTTCCTTTAAAACCCTCTAAAAAAGTTTATCCTTGGAAACACAATCACATTAATAATAGCTACAGTTTCTTTTAAAATTGGATATCATAAATTTCTGTGAAGCTTTTGCATGTCAGAAAGTACTTTGTTGCGATGATTCTACACTGAATGTCCTTGGCAGAACTTCGGAGGCTCCAAGTGCTTACAGAATACATGCAATCTACTTTCAGAGAAGGTTGAACAGTCTGTAGGAAAGCTAAAACAATGCAGTGGGTTACTCTCCAAGCCTGACATTTTCCAAGTTTATGATTTATTCCATCTGGAGGCCAATACCTCAGGAACTCATCTGACTTCAGCATGGGGCTGGCAGATGGTCAGGTATTTTAACAAAATGAATCCTGTGCTGGAATCTTCTCTTATGAGATAGGCTTCTATTTTCCTTCCTATTTCTTAGAATGCATTGGAATTTATTTCTAGTTTCTTTAGGGATGGTTAAGTGTCCTTTATTGTCCTGAGGTGATGAAGTGTATTAATATGAGGGTTTTGTTCTTTTTTAATTTATCCATGTTCCCTCTAAAAATCTCTTTTGATTTTAATTGGCATATGGAAAGCAAAGGGGGTAAAGATGACAGGACACCTGATTGAACTATGAAAAAGTGTAGCAATGCTATCAGATAGCATTACTGCAACCCTCACATAGAAGATAAAGGCAAAAACTCAGTCCTATGTAGAAGAATTTTACAGTACTTCTATACTACAGGTGTCAAATCTTGGCAACTCCAAGACTTGTGTACGTCTATGTCTATTGATGGCTGATTTGTCAGAGTGCCAGGCTTCTAGAAATTCCCTGGCATTTTTGGATTTGGCCTGGTCTAGGATTGTTACATTTTCCCAATTGAAACTACCGTTAAATCTGTCTATATGCTGTGAAATTAAAGAATTTTCATCATGCCTCTTGACTGCCAGTTGGTGCCCATGGGTGCATTCTGCCAGCCTTCTGCCTCTTTGTCCTACATACTGTGGTTGTTGCAGTTCTTACACTGACTCCCGTTTTCTAGTGAATTGCTAAAGGACTACATGTGAAACTGCAGTTTTGCACCTTTTATTTCATTGTAGGTGTTCGAGTGGCCTAATTTACAGGTTTTTGAGTTGCCTTCTTCATGGGAAGATCTTTGGAAGTTGAATAATCAGGGATTACCTCAGCTGCAAGAAACCCAGCATATTATCTCTTCCACTATTTTGCCACCTTCAAACAAGATGAAGAAAGGAAAAGAGAGATAAGTGGAAATGAACCGGTAGCCAATCTGATAGAGGAGACAAGAGAATTTTTATTTCGCAACTCCGCAGCACACCTTCTGCAACGGATTAGGGCTGTTTCCACTTAAGCAAAGAGGTTGCCAACCTTTGAGGCTGAGAACCAGCGGAGCCTGTTAGGCAGGCTTTAAGAGCTGGAAGGAAGGGAAGTGGAGAACTTTCACTCACTGAAACAATCTGTTATGTTCTTCCAGCATTTAAATTAAGACAGAAGCTAAAGTAATCTGAAACTGAGGGATTAAAAGCAAAATCCTAAACTTCACGAGGGTGAGAAGTTAGAAGTGCAAATGACATGAAACAGTAATAATGAGGCGGGCGAAAGCTCAGAAGAAATGCTACTTTAATTCAAGAACTATACAATTAAGGCCCAATAAGGAAAGCACACACAGCCCAGGGCTTTGGGAATTCTTTCCAATTTCTTTACCAGCCTGGACTATAGGAAATGTCTGTATTTTCTTCCGAGGAACAAAGTAATGTGTTCCATGTGGGTCTGGGTTTCTGCTCTTCCTTCATGCTGCATCTGTATGCATTTCTTTTAAGAACCACAGAGAGAGTAGCATACATTCCATTCTGGGTCATGTGACAAGGAAGGAGGGAGGTGCTTATAATGGAGCCATCGCAACATTCCAAGATGTTGTCCATCTGCTTTTTCCATAAAGATGCATTACAATATTATTTTTCTCCTGAGATTTGTTTTTTCCCCTTGTAACCCTTACATTGGATCCACTCCACTTTTTTTAACTCGATCTTCCTTTTGCTGGCTTCTCCCTCCATGGAAAATTTGATTTATTTCACTCACTTTTCTGTTGACCAGTTGACAGATATTCAGGCTCCCAAGATCTTTTGTGCAATTTCTTTCCAATATTTTGTTGGGATGGAAAGATAAAAAACAGATAAAAGCATGAACCCCAAATTTAAAAGATTCTTTTTGAAAAGACCCTTAATGTTTTAGGACATTAGGACATTGCTGGCTGTGGAATTCTGGGAGTTGAAGTTCACATGCCTTAAAATTATCAAGGTTGAGAAACACTGTTTTAGGACAATCAGAAGCTTGAAAGATGGCAGTTTTGTTTGAAATTCCATAGGAAACTAGTTTAAATAACTATTTTAAACACTATTTTAAAATATCGAATCTTCCCTCAAGTTAGAAGGCAACAAAACAAGACAAGATGGGTGGCAAATAAATCTAATAAATAAATAAACAAATACCTTCTTCATTATAAAAAAAAAAACCTTGCATAAGCTTGCATCTAAGGAGACGTTTTGCACAACACACTGTTCGCTATCCTTTACAGAACAATCCAATTCATGTCTACTTTGAAATAAGGAAGGCCCATGTTGTTTTATTTGATTTATTCATAAGTAAAAATGGCTGCAAAACCACACCTCTATACCTGAGAATAGGTCCACTGTACTGAGTTTCACCACAATGTAGACGTCAAAAGGATTGGACTGTATATAAGCTACTCTACTTCTCATCATTAAAATGCTTTCTGCCCTGAAGAAAAATGGAATCGGGGCAACAGTTTAAAAGGAATATGTAGAGACAGCAATAATATTAATGTGAATATGCCCAAAAGAGAAAGTCAGGAAATTACAGTATGAAAGTCAATCAATTAATTCAATTTAATCAATGATGTTGGTTTCCGAAATGTTTTCCAAGCAGCATTCACTAATGTATGTGGCTATTTTCCAGGTTAGCTTCACAAACCTTTTAAGAGATAGACTAGACAACAGTGATGAAATAAAGTAAGTCACTAATCACCATGGTTGAGCAGAGCTTTGAACCCCAAACTTCTTAGTCCGGATTTAATGCTCTGTCCAGGAACTTTTTAGTAGTGGTATATGCTGCTGGACCTCAGTGCAGAGAACATTTTAAAATACAATTTTTACAAGCAGAAACTATTACTCACTGCTGGAAGGAAAAGCCACTTTCAATCCTGCCTTTGCACGCTTATTACAAAAGCAAACAAAAACCAACCAAACTCAGAACAGAATAACAGTGTTGGAAGGGACCTTGGAGGTCTTCTAGTCCAACCCTCTGTTCAGGCAGGAGACCCCATACTTTTTCAAACAAGTGGTTGTTCAATCTCTTCTTAAAGGCCTCCAGTTATTGGAGCACCCACAACTTCTGAAGGCAAGCTGTTCTACTGGTTAATTGTTCTCACTATTAGGAAATTTCTCCTTAATTCCAGGTTGCTTCTCTCCTGGATTAGTTCCCATCCATTGTTTCTGGTCTTGCCTTCTGGTGCTTTGGAGAATAGGTTGACCTCCTCTTCTTTGTGGCAGCCCTCAAATATTGGATCACTGCTATTATGTCACCCCTCGTCTTTCTTTTCATGGAACACAAATGGCCTGCTACCATCCCATCTCAAAATTTAGCTTCCATCAAGGCAGCGATCAGCTAAATCAAAGTTAATTATCTAATTCCATTTTACAAATATCACTATTATTTTTGAAGTGCTTAATTAAAAAAAACCCACCAAATGCTTAATCTAAAGTGCAATGGCTATATAGTAGTAATGCAAGACTGCAGCGCTCTAATCACATAGTTTGAGCAATCTTAGGCAGTTAGCCACGTGCATTTTTACTGAATCAAAAACTGTTCTGAAGAAAAAGTATATAACAATCCAATGTCCAATGCATTGTCTGCACCTATTCAACGATGAATGATACTGGAAATTAAGCAAGGGTTGAGTTGGTTAGTTAATACTTGGGTGGGAGACCACTAGGTATTCCCAAATTCCATGTAGTGACCAAAAAATTGTGGATGGCCACTTGCACATCGTTGTCAGATAAACTACATGGATATGAGCATCATGTTATATAAGTCCAATTTGAAAGAAAGTTTACCTTTTCTATGTGACAATCAGATTTTTATTCTTGTTTATGACACTACAACCCTTCTCTCAATTCACCTCCACGCCATGAGCCTGTCACTTAAAATAGTAAACCGGAAAAGAAGTCATAAATATGTCTTCTTCTGAGACACTGCTTGCTGTCTACTTTCTGTAAGTGCTTGTGTTAAAAAATATAATGAACATTTTTTAAAAAATCAGGTTAAAAGTCCTTTAAAAATCTGACCGGTGGTTTTCTTAATAAATTAATATGATAAATGACTCAACAGATGCAAACAGAAGTCAATAGAAGGTTTTCTAAGAATTAAAACATGTGTACTATGAGTTGAAACTGAACAAAGAGAGAAGCAACCTAGAACTAACTAACTAACCAACTAACTAGGGAGAAATTTCCTGGCAATAAAAACAAACAACAGTGAAATGGCTTGCCTTCAGAAGTTGTGGGTGCTCCATCACTGGACAACCATTTGTCTAAAAAGGTATAGGGTCTCCTGCTTGAGCAGGGGGTTGGACTAGAAGACCTTCCAACTCTGTTAATCTGTTATTCTGAAAGAGGCAACTGTGGTCTCTAGTTAACAGAATCCAAATTAATGAATTTCCCATGCACGTGCAGCTCAAGAGGACAGAGAAAGGAGTCTGCAGATGTTTATTGCGCATCTTTACTAACAACCATAAACTGGCAAGTAGATGAGTGAAAGGTACCCACTAGGCATTTCCACTAATCTCTTTGATCAAAGAGACATAATGGGAGACAATCCTTCTAATTGCTTTCAGGAGTTTCAGGCTGAGTACGTTATGTGGCTTTTAGCTGTCCATCAAAGGGGAGCACTTGGAAGTGAATTTCTAGAGGAAGAAGGAAGGAAATCGTTTAGAAAGCCTTATCATCTTTTTATGGTTTCATGTTAAAGGATGTAACAGTAGGGGGAAAAAATGCTAATTGCAGGGGTATGGGGGCTCTGTGATTTAAAGCAGAGCCAGGCCTCCATTTCTGCACTTATTTTAAACACCCTCCTTTGCTTTTCTTGACATATAGGTAACTCTCGACTTACAATCATTCATTTGGTGACCATTTGAAGTTACAATGGCACTGAAAAAAGTGAGTTGTTATTGTTTTTCACACTTATGACCACTGCAGCATCCCCACAGTTAATGTCATCAAAATTCAGATGCTTGGCATATTTATGACGGTCGCAGTGTACCCCAAGATCTTCTAACAAGCAAAGTCCATGGGGGAAGAGCCAGATTCATGTAACAACCCTGTTACCAACTTAACAACTGCAGTGATTCACTTAACAATTGTTGCAAGAAAGGTCGTAAAATGGGGCAAAATTGACTTGACAACAGAAACTTAGCAGCAGAAACTTTGTACTCAGTTGTGGTTGTAATTTGAGAACCACCTGTAATGAAGTACACCGGACAGCTGTGCACAATTTTTCAAACTTTCAAGGGGTTCCCCCCCATCCCCCAAATATCAGAAAAATAGTGGATCTGGGGAGATAAATGGTGTGGAAGTTGCTTAGGAGCCTGGCTGCAAACTCTCTGCATTTGTCCACGGTCTGTATGGCACACAAATCTATTTTTCTTTTTTATTATTATTATTATAAATATTTTATTGGTTTTATAAATATAAACAAAAAAATCAAATTGAATACAACTCAACTTAATACAATCTTTTTACAACTTTCTCTGACACAAAACAAAACGTACATTCTTTTAAAAACTTATTAAAGCTGCAGTTTCACTTCCTCAGTCCCTGAAATGGTAACTCTAGAGTTACCATTTAATCTATAGGATATAATGTTCATTTTAAAGCAGGGCCTCATTTATTTCATACTCGAGAAAAAAGCAACTGTCCTCTCCCATCCTGCAGGTTTTTCTCAGTGGGGGAAAAACAAAACTAGATGGAAAATTTAGGGTGAACGGATGAAACTGCTAGATGCTAAGTGGGAAGATCTTAGTTTAAAACAAAGAGGTTGCTTTCCTATAATGTGTGCCTCTCAGTGAGTGGAGTTTTATACAAATCCTGCAAATTTTGTCACTTTTTCTCTTCTTAGATGGATTACGCTACCTACCCACTCCTCAAAACTTTGAAAGCAGTTTCAACGGACTTATTTCATTATATAAATAAATGTAGAATAGAGATATAAAAACTATAAAGACAAGGCCTATCTCCTCTACATGAGTTCAAATCACCAGGACCAGATGGATTACACCCTAGAGAAGGAGTGTCAAACTGCCGGCCCAATGGCCGGACTTGTCACGTGGAAGCCGTGCCCACCCTATTGCCGGCAATGGCAAAATTGTCCCGATATGTTGCGTGACGTCACATGACGTTGCAAGTTTGACATATCTGCCCTAGAGTTTTGAAGGAGCTGGCAGATAGGATGGATGGATGGATGGATGGATGGATGGATGGATGGATGGATGGATGGATGGCTTTAAAATGATATCAGAATTTTGTCAGCATTGGGACCGGCCTTACTTCATACTACAGCCCAGTTCACATGTTGGAGAAGGTCTTTCCTTATGTCATCTGACAGAAGCAATGTGGAAACACAGTGGAGGAGTTTCAAATGAAGAGACTCCAGGGCATAATTTGGTAACATGGGAAATTAGCTCCTTCTCGGTGAGCATGCAAATTTCGGTGAGATCAGACTTGCAAAATGCAAGTATGAAAGGATCACACCCTGTTTCCTACAACTCCTTGCATCCTATTGCTTTACTCACCTCTGTACCTGCTGTGGGGTAAATCCTATTTGCTTCAGTAGGGCAGTCAAAAAGAGGAGAGGAGATGGAGATACAAACAAAATCTTGGCCTCTATCCTCTCCAGCTAGTAATCTTTGCGAAAGCAACTTGTAATCTCCAGATTACTCCTGTAGAGTTTGAGTCTGCTCCTCATTCTCTTTCTTTTCTTCATTGTACATGAAGGAATGAAGGAACACACATTGAGGAATAGTTCAATAGGTATGGAGGCTGGTGGACTTATCTGGAATTTGGGGACAGATTATTGATCCTCTCACAATATGGGATGGCTGCCATGAGAAGGAGATTAACAGTTCATAAAAAGGCTGCCTCCAATGGCATGGCCACTTACAAAATGCTCATTTCCTACCAGACAAATTGATGACACTGATGATCACCACAGATGTTCATCTTATCTTTTTTTTTCTCCCTTCTTTCAGAACCGTTTCTGCATTTTCAAACAAAGCAATGGGTTACTGTCTAGTTTTCATTTTCTAAAACATTCTGAATAATTCCACATTATGGAGTCTAGAAACACTGATTACAGTACATAAACAAGATGTATTGCTTCCTGGCATATTAGCATCCTCCTAAGAGACGTTTCACTCAGCCTCTTCCATTTTAAAGATATAAAATATAAAAACTGCTGCTCCAGGTTTATTTAAGAACTTATATGATTCAAATACACAGAGGCTTGTTTGTTTGTTTGTTTGTTTGTTTGTTTGTTTGTTTGTTTGTTTGTTTGTTTTCTCATAACCAATCTATCATATGTGAGAAATTTAAAGCCAGCTGAGATTATGGCTTTATTGTTGTTTGGAAATCTTTAGATTTTAGATCTAAAATCTAGATCAAACTTCTTGGTTAATATCTGGAAACATTAAGGATAACCAGAAGTCATGTAATATTCTAAAAGTTATCCTCTGTAGCCAACTGTAAACATATTCTGATATTTATTTTAGTTCTCACAAAATCAGCTCTAAGAATCTTTGCTGTGGGCGGACTGGATGACATCTGAACATATTACTTATAAGTTTTTGGTTAGCTGTTTTATACACTATAGGATTAATTTCATAATGTACTTTAGATAGTCGTTCTGTGAATTCTTGTAAATTAGAAATTGAGTTATACATACAGGCAGCGGTTGGATTCAGCCAGTTCACACTGGTTTGGTAGAAGCTAATTTTTTTGTTGAGTTTGGCAAACCAGCTGAGGCCTCCCATGCTCAGAATGGACTGCCGGAAGTGCATGGACACCACTTCCAGAAGTCCGTTCTGGGCCTCAGAGGCCCAGAGGAAGCCTCCTAGGCCCAGAGGAGCCCACCAGAAGTGTGTGGATGCCACTTCCGGAAGTCCATTCCGTGTTTCAGAGGCCCAGGCCCAGAATGGATTTCTGGAAGCAGCATCCATGCAGAGAACCAGTTGTTCATGTATTTGAATCCCATCACTCCATACAGGTAGTCCTCAACTTACAGTGGGTTCATTTAGTGACCGTTCCAAGTTACAACAGCACTGAAAAAAATGACTTATGACTGTTTTTCGCACTTATGACCTTTGTAACATCCCCACGGTCACGTGATCAAAATTTAGGCTCTTGGCAACTGATTCATACTTATGATGGTTGATGTGTTCTGGCATCATATGATCCCTTTTGCAACCTTCTGGTAAGCAAAGTCAATGGGGAAGCCAGATTCACTTAACAATCGTGTTACTAATTTAATGACTGCAGTGATTCACTTAACAACTGTGGCAAGAAAGGTCATAAAATGGGGCAAAACTCACTTAACAAATGTTTCGCTTAGCATCATAAATTTGGGGATCAATTGTGGCCGTTAAGTCGAGGACTAAGTTCTGTACAGTGTTATAGAAAAGTATTTGCTCCTTTTTGAATGTTTGCATATATTTTAAGCACTATATATATTATCAAAACGTGACCAGCTGCAAGGGGCATGAACTCATTTATTTTCCTGATTTCCCTGGCACTTGAGATTTATAATGGAAGGAAAATCTGAAGGTCCAGACTAGGGACATCATTGTGTGTAAAGTGGACCTATATGGTCACTAAGAGTTGACATTGACTTGATGGCACATAGTCCTATAGAAACAAGATGAAGCAACACTTTGAAAAACATTTGCTAGGTGCAAATAGAAATACACACTATGTCCATGACAAGGAAGACAAAGCAGGAATGGTTAAATTGATCATTTTATTCAAAGAGGAGAATATATTTAAGTATGTTTTTCACTTGGATATCACTTCTGGATTTTGTGCTTGTGATGGGGAAAAAATGGAATTTTGACTTTGGTTTTGTCGATTAGATAGATTTGTCATTGTAGAAACTAATCAAGGAGAGAAGCAACCTAGAACTAAGGAGAAACTTCCTGACAGTTAGAACAATTAACCAGTGGAACAACCTGCCTCCAGAAGTGGTGAATGCTCCAACACTGGCAGTTTTCAAGAAGAGACTGGACAGCCATCTGTCTGAAATGGTATAGAGTTTCCTGCCTGAGCAGGGGGTTGGACATGATGACCTCCAAGGTCCCTTCCAACTTTATTATTATTATTATTATTATTATTATTATTATTATTATTATTATTATTATTATTATTATTATTATTATTATTATTGAAATTGAAATGGCTAGTTCTATACTGATGGGTAAAAGCAAAAAGTTGAGGCTGGAGTGTTTTTATCTTGTACTGTGCTAAAAAGAGTCAGATGTCAATGTCTTTTCTTTCTTTTTTCCCTTGTACCTCACATTTTCTTTTCCCCCTCTCCTTTTCCTTCCCCTAATTTCTTATTTCTGTTTTTCTTTGTATTTTATATATTAAATATATTTTTTAAAAAGAAAGAAAAACATTTGCTGCAACATGTCTATGGAGATTCTCAGTCCCAAAGGTGCTTTTTCACAAGGTGACTCTGAAGACACATATAAGCCTCTAGGTGGCCTCAAGGACGCTCTAAAAGAAGGCAAATGACCAGCTGTCTGCGAGGAGTATAAATCCTTCCATTCCCCACCATCCAGTCAGAGCTGAAGAAGCTTCTTGGATGAGAAGCAAAATGTCTTCAAAGAGAAAAAAGTTGCCTCCTCAAAAAAAAAAAATCACCTTTTGGACATTTGCTGCAACAATGTAGTTTGAGGTAGATTTACGCTTCGTCATATAAAATGTTCCCTCTCAAGAATGATCAGTCATTTGTTGTTGTTAGTTGCAAAGTCATGTCCAACCTATCGCGACCCCATGGACAATGTTCCTCCAGGCCTTCCTGTCCTCTACCATCTTCTGGAGTCCATTTAAGCTCACGCCTACTGCTTCAGTGACTCCATCCAGCCACCTCAATCTCTGTTGTCCCCTTCTTCTGTTGGCCTCAATCTTTCCCAGCATTAGGCCCTTCTCCAGGGAGTCCTTCCTTCTCATTAGGTGGCCAAAGTACTTGAGTTTCAACTTCAAGATCTGGCCTTCTAAAGAGCAGTCAGGGTTGATCTCCTCTAGGACTAATCGGTTTGATTGCCTTGCAGTCCAGGGCACTCGCAGGAGTCTTCTCCAGCATAAAGTTCTTTTATGTAAGCAGGAAGAAGGGACCAAACACAACAGCAGTCAAGTACTTTGATCCAATGGAGGAGAGTGACAGCCATGGTGAAGATATAAAATACAGATAGTCCTCAGCTTATGGCCACAATTGAGCCCAACCTTTCTGTTGCTAAGTGAAACATTTTTTAAGTGAATTGTGCCCCATTTTACAACCTTTCTTGTTAAGTGAATCACTGCAGTTTTTAAGTTAGTAACATGGTTGTTAGGAGAATCTGGCTTCCCCATTGACTTTGCTTGTCAGAAGATCACAAAAGCGGATCGCATGAGCCAAGGACACTGCAACCGTCATAAATGTGAGTCAGTTGCCAAGTGTCTGACCATAGGAAAACTGCAATGGTCGTAAGTGGAAAAAATGGTCATAAGTCACTTTTTCAGTGCCATTGTAATGTCACTAAATGAACTGTTGTAAGCTGAGTACTACCTGTATATAAGACTAAAGATCTGCTTCATAAAAGTCCTACCATTTTTTTCTGAATTTTTTTTCAAACTGTTGAATCAAGAAAAAGAGTCCATTTTTAGAAGAAGAAAAAACGAGAAGTAGAAAATTATTGGCATTTATCTTATTAACATTTATATGATTAATAATGTGATAGTCTTAGGGATTTATGCACACTTTTATTTGGAGAAACAGATGCTGAAAGATATGTTAATACACTAAAGCTTATCTATGAATATATGAGTTTTATTACGCAGAAGGAACGGTTAAGGCATCCAGCTCTTTTGCAACTGTGTGTGAATGTACAAGGAGGATTTATTTTTGTGGAACTCATTTGTGAATTTGCAATTTAAAAAAGTAGAATTAAGATGACAGGGTCAATTTATAATTGTTTGTAGCCCACTGGCAATTTGAACGGGGAAAAAAAGTAATATCATTACATTTGTATTAGTTTAGACAAAAACTACAAACTACTAGAATTCTATACAATACTTTTTTTCAGCGTAGATATTCGAGAAAAACAGAAGCAAGGCATAGCTATTTGGAAACATGGTAGATAAAAGATCCAGTTTGAATTTTAGTGTAATTTCAAAAACATTGGTTACATTTAATCTTTTTTTTTAATTAAATTTTTATGCCGCTCCTCTCCAAGGACTCGGAGCGGCTAACAACATAAACAAAAACAACATCTCAGCATTTCAAAAATCTAAAACCAAATCTAAAAAGCATTTAAAAAGACCCCCAAACACATTCATCATTCACACACAATCACAGTCATCCCCAGGCCTGCCGGCATAGATAAGTTTTTAGATTCTTCCGGAAGGCCGGGAGAGTGGGGGAAACGCGGACTTCAGGGGGCAGTTGGCTCCAGAGGGTGGGCGCCACAACAGAGAAGGCCCTCCCCCTAGGACCCACCAGACGGCAATGTTTCGCTGATGGGACCCGGAGGAGGCCGACCCTGTGCGCTCTCACTGGTCGAAAGGAAGTATGTGGCAGAAGACAGTCTCGTAAGTATCCTGGTCCAATGCCATAAAGGGTTTTCCCTCCCCTATGATTCAAGAAATCAGAAATATGAAATAAGATTATTGAAACATGTATTAGCCATTGGAACTAGTAGTCCAAAATGCCAAAAATCAAAAGTAACAAATTGTATTTGAGTGTATGGCTATGAAAGTTGGACCATAAGAAAGGCTGAGCGCCAAATAATTGAGGCCTTTGAACTATGGTGCTGGAGAAGACTCCTGTGAGTCCCCTGGACTGTAAAGTGATCAAACCGGTCAGTCCTAGAGGAGATCAACCCTGACTGCTCTTTAGAAGGCCAGATCCTGAAGTTGAAACTCAAATACTTTGGCCACCACCTAATGAGAAGGAAGGACTCTCTAGAGAAGAGCCTAATGCTGGGAAAGTTTGACGGCAATAGAAGAAGGGGACGACAAAGAATGAGGTGGCTGGATGGAGTCACTGAAGCAGTAGGCGTGAGCTTAAATAGACTCCAGAAGATGGTAGAGGACAGGAAGGCCTGGAGGAACGTTGTCCATGGGGTCATGATGGGTCGGACATGACTTCACAACTAACAACAACAAAATTTATTTATTATATGGAGGATATTGTGAAGTCTGGATACTTTTAATATTTAAAATATTAAGTAGGTTTAATGTGAACGGCATGGCAACCTAGTGGTAAAGATGCTTGCCTGCCACTTGGAAGGTTGAGAGTTCAATTCCCAAGCAGTGACAGATGTTCCTCTATCAGGGCACAAAGAAAAAACATCTGCTGTGAACTCCACATAGGCATCAAGAAGGACATCCAGCCAGTAAGCACTCAGCTGCATCCATTTGCCCTCACTTTACCCCTAATTAAGAGATTACAGGGTTGTAAAAAAAATGTTGTTGTTAGTTGCAAAGTTGTGTCGACCCATGGCGACCCCATGGACAACATTCCTCCAGGCCTTCCTGTCCTCTACCATCTTCTGGAGTCCATTTAAGCTCACACCTACTGCTTCAGTGACTCCATCCAGCCACCTCATGTAAAAAATATAGGTTTTAATATATTAACTCAGATTTTCCCACAAGACAGGAAGCCCTGCTCCTATCTTTGAATTAGCCATTTCTGTGCTATAAAGAAATTAAGCACATTTCCCAAACCTGAATGTAAAACTGTACATCTCTGAATGTAAATACTGCATCAAGTGTTAATATTTGTGATATGAAAAACTTAGGAGAACTGATTTTCTTTTGCCTTGTTTAAGTGATCTGCTCAGAGTCACCCCAAAGGACCAAGATGAGTGGTATATAAATTTAAAGAATAAATTAATAAACAAATAAATCTCTGCTTCTATCAAGTTCCCATATATAGCATCGGTATTTGTTATGAGTTAGGTATATCATCTGATTAAATAAACCACTGTCAAAAAATCAAACAAGTTTTACTCTTTTAATACTTATTGTACTGAGTAATTTAATAATTTATTTATTTATTTATTTATTCGGATTTGTATGCCGCTCCTCTCCGAAGACTCGGAGCGGCTTACAACATATATATGTAAACAATTGAACAAATCCGAACAACATTAAAAATACAAACCCCATACATACTCATCAATCACACCACAATCAACAATCATCCCCAGGCCTGCCGGCAGAGGTAGGTTTTTAAATTCTTTCGGAAGGCCAGGAGGGTCGGAGAAACGCGGACTTCAGGAGGTAGTTGGTTCCAGAGGGTGGGCGCCGTAACAGAGAAAGCCCTCCCCCTAGGGCCCGCCAAACGACATTGTTTCGTTGACGGGACCTGGAGGAGGCCGACCCTGTGCGCTCTCACCGGTCGTAGAGAAGTATGTGGCAGAAGGCGGTCCCGTAAGTATCCTGGTCCCAAGCCATGAAGGGCTTTATAGGTAATAACCAACACCTTGAATTGGGCTCGGAGACCAATAGGCAACCAATGCAGCGTGCGGAGAGTTGATGAAATGTGGGCACAACGAGGAAGACCCACAACTGCTCGCGCAGCTGCATTTTGCACTAATTGTAGTCTCCGAACACTCTTCAAGGGTAGCCCCATGTAGAGAGCATTGCAGTAGTCGATCCTCGAGGTGACAAGGGCATGTGTGACTGTGAGGAGTGACTCCCGATCCAAGTAAGGACGCAACTGGTGCACCAGGCGAACCTGGGCAAATGCCCCCCTCGCCACTGCCGACAAATGATGATCCAATGTCAGCTGTGGATCAAGGAGGACTCCCAAGTTGTGAACCTTCTCTGAGGGGTTTATAGATTCACCCCCCAGGGTAATCGAAGGACAGATAGAAGTGTCCTTGGGAGGCATCACCCACAGCCACTCTGTCTTATCGGGGTTGAGCCTTAATCTGTTAACACCCATCCAAACCCTCACAGCCTCCAGACACCGGCACATCACCTCAACCGCTTCACTGATATGGCCAGGAGTGGAAATGTACAGCTGAGTATCATCAGCGTACTGATGGTATCTCACTCCGTGGCAGTGGATGATCTCACCCAGTGGCTTCATGTAAATGTTAAAAAGTAGGGGGGAGAGAACCGACCCCTGAGGCACCCCACATGGGAGTAACCTAGAGGTGGACCTTCGATCCCCCACAAACACCGACTGCGACCGACCAGGGAGAAAGCTAAGCATCAGAACACAAGCGAACAGTCAGACGAGAAAACCTGAACTCATTAGTAGCCTCACACTGCAGTGAACAAGACACATGTTCAATTTTGCAATTACTGAGATTGTTGGCTGAGCAGGTACAAAAATAGCCAGGGAAATGATTAAAGCCTGGGAAATGGGCCCCCGTGTCAGTCAACAGGAGTGCTGATTTACCACCAGCTTATCAGGTGCTTAGAAGCCAAGGACTAGGCAGTACAAGGAAACAACAGCCAATTGCCGGCCATCAACACACCAATCAACCAATAGGAAGGCACCACATAAATATGACTCATAGAATACCACAAATCACATATTCCAGTAGAGCAGACATGTCAAACTCGCGATGTCACTTGAGTTCGCATGATGTATCGGAGCTTTTTCCCCATTGCCGGCAATGGGGTGGGCGTGGTTTCGTCATGACGCGTCCGGCCCACGGGCTGGCAGTTCACACTCCTGCAGTAGAGAGAAGTTCCCTGTGGATGGGCTCCAGCATGAGTCCAAAAGCTCGGAAGATTAAGCCTCTGGTCCTGGTGACTGACCCAGATTGGATCTTGCAATTAAATAACTATTCTGAAAGTGGAAAACTGTCTCTTTCATTTTTAGTCCTTCCATATATATGCTACGGTAGATGGATCAGGAATTAGTGTGGAAGAGGCATTCCTTTCCTGAATAAAAATAAATGTGAATGCCATTTTTCAGGTTACTTGCCAACTACATTTGAAAAAAGAAGAAAAGTTTGTCAAATTAATCAAGTTGGTTTGTTGTTAATAATAATAATAATAATAATAATAATAATAATAATAATAATAATAATAATAAAAGTTGGAAGGGACCTTGGAGGTCATTGAGTCCAACCCCCTGCTCAGGCAGGAAACCCTATACCATTTCAGACAAATGGCTGTCCAGTCTCTTCTTAAAAACTTCCAGTGTTGGAGCATTCACCGCTTCTGGAGGCAGATTGTTCCACTGGTTAATTGTTCTAACTGTCAGGAAGTTTCTCCTTAGTTCTAGGTTGCTTCTCTCCTTGATTAGTTTCCATCCGTTACTTCTTGTCCTGCCTTCAGGCGCCTTGGAAAATAGCTTGACTCCCTCTTCTTTGTGGCAACCCCTCAGATATTGGAATACTGCTATCATGTCCCCCCTCATCCTTCTCTTCATTAAACTAGACATACCCAATTCCAGCAGCCTTTCCTTATATGCTTTAGCCTCCAGTCCCCTAATCATCTTTGTTGCTCTTCTCTGTACTCTTTCTAGAGTCTCAACATCTTTTTTACATCGTGGTGACCAAAACTGGATGCAGTATTCCAAATATGCCCTTACTAAGGCATTGTAAAGTGGTATTAATACTTCACGTGATCTTGATTCTATCCCTCTGTTAATGCAGTCCAGCACTGTGTTGACCTTTTTGGCAGCTGCAGCACACTGCTGGCTCATATTTAAGTGATTGTCCACTAGGACTCTGAAGTCCCTCTCACAGATATTACTATTGAGCAAGGTATCCCCTATACAATACCTGTACATTTGTTTTTTCTTGCCTAAATGTAGAACCTTACTTTTTTCACCATTGAATTTCATTTTGTTAGATAGCGCTCAGTATTCAAGTCTGTCCATATCCTCCTGTATCCTAAGCCTGTCTTCTGGAGTGTTGGCTATTCCTGCCAGCTTGGTGTCATCTGCAAATTTGATGATTTCCCCATATATCCCTTCATCCAAATTGTTGATGAAGATGTTGAAGAGCACTGGGCCCAGAACAAAGCCCTGGGGCACCCTACTACACACTTCCCTCCATGTAGATGCAGTTCCATTGAGAACCACACACTGAGTACGGCCAGTCAGCCAGCTACGGATCCATCTGGTGGTGATGCTGTCTAACCCACATTTTTCTATCTTATCAAGTAGTAGGTTGTGATCTACTTTATCAAATGCCTTACTGAAGTCCAAGTAAATTATATCCACAGCATTCCTCTGATCCTCTAATTTTGTCACTTGGTCAAAGAATCCAATAAGATTTGTCTGGTATGCTCTGTTTTTGACAAACCCATGTTGGCTTTTAGTAATGACTTTGTTTGCCTCTAGGTGTTCGCTGATTCATTGTTTGATTATTTTTTCCAGAATCTTCCCAGGTATCGAGGTCAGGCTGATAGGTCTGTAATTTCCTGGGTCCATTTTTTTTCCTTTTTTGAAGATGGGAACTACATCAGCTCTTTTCCAGTTCTCCGGTAGTTCCCCAGTGCTCCAGGATCTTTGAAAAATATAGTTCAATGGTTCTGAGATCACATCTGCCAGTTTCTTGAGAAACCTGGGGTGTAATTCATCTGGTCCTGGTGATTTGAACTCATCTAGGCTGGCCAGGTGCTCACTTACCGTTTTCTTGCCTATCTTAACTTGCATTTCTATTCTGTTTTTTTATGGCCCTGTTTTTGGTAGGTTGGTCTGTTTTTTTCCCTTTGTGTAAAGACAGATGCAAAAAACAAGTTAAATAGTTCTGTTTTCTCCCTGTTGCTTGTCACCTTCTTGCCGCTTTCCCCCACTAATGGACCAATCATTTCTTTCACTTTTTTCTTGTTTTTTACATGTTGAAAGAAGCTTTTTTTTGTTGTTGTTATTTTTGACTTTGGTCGCAAGCCTTAGTTTATTTTGAGCCTTAGCTTTCCTCACTTTATCTTTGCAGGCTCGGGCTATTTGTTGATATTCTGACTTAGTTGTGTGCCCCTCTTTCCACTTTCTATACTTGTCCTTTTTATCTTTCAATTTATCAGAAAGCTCTTTATGTTGTTGTTGTTTTTATAATATTTTTAATCAGGCCAATTGACTGTAGATTCCTCTTTGAGTATGTCAGGCATTGGCTCCCAAAGTCTCTGTTTTACTGATTAATAAAACAAAGTTTTCAAGGAGTGAAATGTGATTGATTAATAATTGCTACTGTATAGCCAGTAGAGGGAGCACTACTCATTTATTTCTTGCTGCTTTATTATCAAGGGTTCCAAAACAAAATTAGCTAACCTTTGGTAACTTTTTCTCCCCTTCATGTCTCAGGGGTCATAATTCCTGTGAGAAAATAACTTCCTTTCTCAACGCGTAACAAAATAAAGTAAGGAAACTCGTTTTAAATTACTGTTAGTGCATTGCAATCGAAAGTTTGAGATTTGTATCTTGCTTCTTTATTTACTCTGTAAACTTTGGCCATACGGTCTATGTGCAGCTTCCACAGTCCCCTGCATTACCTAAGCACAGAAAATGTTGTTGAAGAACTCCATGTTTATAAGGTCTGGCCTAGGACTACAGGCAGCATTAAACAAACTGGTATTTTTGGCTTAGTGTTATTATGTGTATACTCAGCTCAATAAATCATTTTTAAAAATCTGGTATGGTGTATAAATCTTACGTCTATTTTCAGTTCAGACAGACTCAAAGTTACAAGTGAAATTAGTATCAACTATCTATCCTTTGGAACTCTTCAGTACTTGAGTCTAACACTTTTGTAAGGGTGGTGGTAAATGTATCTTACTATGCTCTGTTCATACTACTTGAACCATATTTTTGTTGAGAAGTATGCTTGGGGCATCTTCAAAATAGCAGCAGTACCACAACAATCTCTGTCTTCAGGCCTGTCATAACAGAATAAGAGAGTGGGAAGGAACCTTGGAAGTCTTCTAGTCCAACCCCCTGCTCAAGTAAGAAATCCTATAATATTTCAAAGAAATGGTTGTCCAATCTCTTCTTAAAAACTTCCAGTGTTAGAACACCCACAACTTCTGGAGGCAAGCCATTCCACTGGTTAATTGTTCTAACTGTCAGGAAATTCCTCCTTAGTTCTAGGTTAATTGTCTCCTTGATTAGTTTCCATCCATTGCTTCTTGTCCTGCCTTCAGGTGCTTTGGATCCCCTTTTCTTTGTGGCAGCCCCTCAAATATTGAACATGGTTATAATGTCACCCCTAGTCCTTCTTTTCATTAAACTAAACATACACAATTCCTGCAACCTTGATTTAGTGCCCAGCTTCCCAGTCATCTTTGTTGCTCTTCTCTCACTCTTTCTGGAGTCTCAACATCTTTTTTGTATCGTGGCAACCAAAATGAACACCTGACCCCCCCCATCCCTTTCTCCAGCTATATTGGGGGGTTATATACAATCTTCTCTTGATATCTTCAGGCCTGTGCTTTTTAGTACAATGTTAGCACCGTGTTTTGTATACATTCATAACACGTGAAAGCATTTTAAACAGACAAAAACTGCTGTCAATAAAAACAATGCCTGTAGTACAGGAAGAGAACCCTGCAAATCAATTTATGCATCTATTGGGCCTTAGGACTCATTCCACTTCAGAATGCTAATTTTTTTGACCAGCTGACTGCACAATTTGAGTCATCAGACTATCTACCACCCAGTTAGAAAAATTGCCAAATGGTGATAATTTTGTCCCCCTGTGAGGTAGGGTGGCAGAGAAATTGTGACTGCCCAAAGTCACCCACCCACCTTTTGGACAGACCTACAACTCAAGTCTTCTGGGTTCTAGGTCAACTTGTTAACCATTACACCAAACTGATTTGGATTGATTTTTTAAAATGTGCTATGAAGCATGCTTTACTTTCAGCTAAGATCATACTTACTGACTTACATTTGTATGGCTCTCCCAGTCTATCTGAACCAGTTCCCACACTGACAAATAGCCTGAGAGTTAGATTTTTGTTTTGTTGCGTTTTGTTTCTGTTTCTAGTGTAGCCTATAACCGGCATCTCATGGCTACCCTTGTCTCAGTATGAAAGCTAAGCAGGTTCAGGTCTGCTTTGAATCTGCTTTGAAACCAGATTGCAACGCCTTGGTCTCTTCAGCCTTGAAAGACGGCGTTTAAGGGGTGACTTGATCGAAGTGTATAAAATCATGCATGGGATAGAAAATGTGGATAGAGAAAAATTCTTTTCTCTATCACACAATACCAGGACACGGGGGCACTCCCTAAAGCTTATAGCTAAGAAAGTGAGGACAAATAAAGGGAAATATTTCTTCACCCAGAGGGTCGTTGATTTATGGAATTCACTTCCTGAAGGGGTCGTGACAGCTGTCAGCCTTGACAGCTTCAAGGCAGGGCTAGATAGATTCATGGATGCAAAGTGTATTGGTGGTTATTAAAACAGATGTCCATGTGCCGCCTCTATGTTGGTTGAGGCAGGCAGGATTCCCTTGAGTACCATTTGTTTGGGGGTCAAGGGAAAGGGAGGGTTTTGCCTTCTCTTTCTGCTCAAGATCCCCATGTATATTTGGTGGGCCACTGTGTGACATAGAATGCTGGACTCGATGGGCTTTGGCCTGATTCAGCATGGCTCTTCTTATGTTCTTATGTTCTTATGCTTAGCATTTGGATGGGAGACATGGAATTATTGCAGTTGTAGACAGAAAAGCTGAAAAAAAGATATGCCGTGGAAAGGGGTGGTCCCCAATGATGCCAAGAAAACTGTACTGATGCAGTCCCCCAGAAGTCAAGCTTATCTCTGAGATGCTTTATCTTTCTAAGTTAAATTAGTGAATAATGAGGAAGTTGAACAATGGAAGCACAAATTATGGACTCCTGAGATTGTTCATTTTCCTTTTGGTGATATTTCCTGATTAATCAGCCCTGGGAAGCATCATTAGGCCTCCAGGGAGACAGACAAATGTAGAAGAACTTTTCTCTCTTGAAGCCAAAAAGAAAAGATGGTCCTGTTGGTCCTAATTTAATATTTCCTTTCCGGCCACAGCTAGCAAGAGCCAAGGCCACAGCTAGCAAGAGCCAACGCTCGGGTGCGCCTTGTGCGTAAGTACAGAGAAATAGGTAGCTCGGTGGAGTCTTCGTGTGGAGGTCAACTCTTCGTTAGGAGGTGTTATTCTGCCAGAAAACAGAAGCAGGACTTATATTGACAATGGCTTCCAAAATTTTTGAGACTGTGGGTAGACTCGGCTTGGGACTGGCAATAGTTGGTGGAGTTGTCAACTCCGCTTTGTATAATGTGGATGCAGGCCATCGGGCTGTCATATTTGATCGATTCCAAGGTGTTCAAGACATAGTGGTGGGAGAAGGAACCCATTTTCTCATTCCTTGGGTTCAAAAGCCAATAATCTTTGACTGCCGTTCCCGCCCTCGCAATGTGCCTGTAATCACTGGAAGCAAAGATCTACAGAATGTGAATATCACACTCCGAATCTTGTTCAGGCCAGTGATGACTCAACTCCCCCGCATTTTCACCACTATTGGCGAAGATTATGATGAACGAGTATTGCCTTCCATCACAACTGAGATCCTCAAATCTGTGGTGGCTCGCTTTGATGCTGGGGAGCTAATCACACAAAGAGAGCTGGTTTCCAGACAAGTGAGTGAAGACCTCACAGAAAGAGCAGCAACATTTGGACTCATTTTAGATGATGTTTCCTTGACACACCTGACATTTGGAAAAGAATTCACAGAAGCAGTAGAAATGAAGCAAGTTGCCCAACAAGAAGCTGAAAGGGCCAGATTCATAGTGGAAAAGGCTGAGCAGCAGAAGAAAGCAGCTATAATTTCAGCTGAGGGAGATTCAAAAGCAGCTGAGTTAATTGCCGATTCATTGGCTTCAGTAGGTGATGGCCTTATAGAATTGCGGAAGCTTGAAGCAGCTGAAGATATTGCTTATCAGCTCTCGCGATCCCGTAACATCACCTATCTGCCATCAGGACAGTCAGTGTTGCTTCAACTACCCCAATAAGTGTCCTCCAACTTCACCCACTGTCTCCCCACCCTTTTTTGTACTCTTTCCTTGTGGGAGGGGAGACAAATTTGCCAAAGTAATCCTAAGCTTTCTCAATTGGGTTAAAAATATAAGAAATTAAGGCTGATTGAAAATCCCTTCAAATAATAAAGGCAATTGTTCTTTAAAAAAAATATATTTCCTTTCCCAATGCCATCAACCTGATGAAAACCACTGTCACCACCCATGGCTAATTTTAATTACAGGGGGAGAAGAATTCAGGAGATTGTATCCTGGGTCTCCTGCATCATGTCTACCCCAAGTCAAATGTTTAAAGGATGTTTTAGCTTTCCCACATTTATCAGTTCCAAATGACCTACCCATAGCTATATATAATCAAGCATGACATAAGACTGGGTGGCCTTACACTCCAGCCAAGAGTCCGGTTCCTGGACCTTGTCTCAGTTCTTCCTTGCAGGTCTCAAAAGATTCCTGATGTAAAGGCAGAGAATTAAAATTTATCTGAATAAGTGGATACAAATGTTTTGTCTAAAAACAGAGCTTGCTCTGTAGATATTCCACTTCTTTCTATTAAAGCAATGGTCATTCATCCAGAGCTTAATTGGAGGGCGGGTTCCACTCTGGAATATGTCTTACCTAAAAATACCACGCAAATCAAGCTTCTTTTATGTCTGTATAAAATGTCTTTTCCTTGACCATTCACATTTAACTTTATCACTTCTCAATCGAAAAGAATGCATGAACTTTTCTCAGTTTAAAAAATTGACTGTTGTTTCCGATGACATGTGTTTTTCAGATGTGTTTGATTTTTCATGCAATGGGGAGATCTCAAATTCTATTCAGCCCACACTGATTTCCTCTTAGTGTTTTATGGTACAGTTTGTTCCTTGACAGAGGGTGTCTGTGCGTGCATGTGGGTATGCTTTTTTTTCCTCATTAATATGGATGCTGTCTAGAGTTGCTTTGGTCATCAAGCAGCCAATACATTGATTAAAAGCATAAGTAAGCAAACGAAGTCCAGTAATGCAGTGCTATGATTTTATCAATGCAATTTCTGCTACATTGTGCTTTTTCAAGTCGGCCCTTGAAAAGATCTACTGCCACTGGAGAGCTGCATGATCACTAACAGAATGCAATTCCCTGCAATTGTTGAAACATTTACTCTGGCTTGTATACATTTGCATGGATTGCTGAGCTGACTTCTCCAAATGGATCCTAGCGACCAGAAACATGGCCCCTTCCTTGCATTTTGCTTATTCAGCCCCGTGTCTCTCATTCATTCATCTAACCTTTTAATTGTTGATGAGAATGAATGAATGTTCCCAGGAAGCAATAGGGAAATCTATTTAGTTATTCTGAACGGTTCAGATCTGAGGATCTTGTAGGATGTACCTGGAATGAATTCCCAGATTCCTTATATTAAAGGAATCTTAGTACGGTAGCAAGGCTGAGAATAACCTCCAGCTAAAATCTTAGAGCTACTGTCACTGCATAGTCCTAGCTAGAATTCCAGGGCACTAATTTAAATAAAAATAGCTTTATGAAGTAAATGGTACCAATTAAGAAAGTATGGATGGACCAGCATGCAAGTTCCTACAGTCCCTGAAGCTCGGACTGTTTCAGTGGCTGAAGCATCTGTGTTTATTGTATCTGCAACATAGCATTTGCTGTAACAATGCAAGCCTGCAGCACTCCACAAATGCCTCTTTTATGGGCTCCTAAATCAAAAGACCAGACTAGCTCAGTTCCTCTTTGGGGAATATATGATCCCTCCAAAACAGGGAACTGTGGTCAATTTTCTTTGCAAATTACTCAGCTCACTTCCTGCACTGCGTGGGAGACAGGAGATGAATTATAGACAACACAGCAGCAAAGGGAGACATGATTGAAGGGAATAGATAAAAAGTCAGAGCAAGGGAAACCGTCCAGGGTCTAAACTATTTGAGAGAGAGAGGGATGTTTAATGCTAAATCACCCGAAATGTTTTTGCCAAACTTTGACATGCATGATTTCCTGGCCTTAATTCTTTTTCTTTTTTTTTATTTCTTTAAAGAGAGTTGGGGGGAAAAATGGGGGTAATAAAAATAACCAGCTGTTTCTTGTATAGTCCAGGAAATCGGGGTGATTTATAGTTTGAAGGCAAGGTTTGAAGGGATTGCTTATGGCAAGCTGCGATGCCAGAGAAGTCACTCAGGCCTGTCCACTTGACGGCTCAAAACCCATTTCCTGAACAGTTCCTTCTACACTCATCACCTCCGACAGCTATTATAGACAACGGTTTGGCTGGGGCCTGGGAGTATTTTAAAGCAGCGGGGATCCCAGTTAGACAATCCAGCTGTCAATTACCTTTTCCCCTGTCGTGAAAAGAAGGCCTCGGGACAATGGCAAAGGCTCAGCGGGTGGGTGTGTCCCTTCAAGGATGTGGCCCATTCTGCATTCAGAACTATTTAAACGGTAGGGCCTGCCCCACCCCCTTGGGTGAGGTTGACTGGAACAGAAGGTATAGGTGTCCCCCAGTAAAAAGTTCAGAAGTCTTGCTGAGGCAGAACCAACTTGGCATCCGATTAGCATCTGAGCAGCCCTTTGCAAATAAATCTTTTCTTCTTCTTCGCTTTGCTCCAGCAGCCCTAACCATACAGAAAGTGCAGAATAACAGCGGTACTGATATTGTGCCTGTGGCTTGGAAGAGCGGGGGTGGGGGGTGGGAGTGGGGGGAGAGAGAGAGAGAGAGACCCAAACTTCCTGTGAACATAGATGACTTGCTGAGCGGCCTGTCCATCATAGAGGCAGCTTTGTCCAGCAGTCACTTCCCATTTGAATTTGACTGAGTGAGGAGCCCAGGGTTATTTGTAAAGAACAACAAGGCTTTTCATAATTTCGGGAGGGAAAGGGTAGGGGGGAGGGTGCTAATGACTGACCTTGAATAAGGAGACAATCTGGTTTACCCAAGGCAGGAAGATGCCCAACTGGTAAGCCAAATGAGAAGTTGGGAGGGGGGGAGAGAACAAAAAGGACAGGGAGGCCTTTTGGCAATGGAACGGAGGTCACCGCTGTTGTGTGAATTGCCCCCTTTTTTTTTTTCTTAAGTTTACTTTTTTTGAAAGTATGAAAAAAAAAGAGCAACACAAAGAATGACCCAAGCTTTCCTTGTTGTCCTTCAAACCAACTCTTTGCCTCTTCAGAGATGTTTGACTCAAAGTGAAAGGAATCACACAGAAATGGTTCTTGTCTTCTCTCCTGGATCAAAAAGGCAACAACAACAACAACAACAACAACAATAATAATGACGACGATGATGATGATGATGATGACGATGATGATGTTTTTCATCTGATGGAAGTTTTCCTCTCCCCCCCCCAATAAAATTTTGGAACTTTTCAAAATTAACAAAACTGTTTATTGGTGGGGGGAAGGATCAGCATAATGAAGGAGTGGAATATAGAATGGTGCGAACCCCCGAGGTTCCACGTTCCTTGTAAATTACCATTTTCCCACACTTTCTCTTATCCAGGAGTAGATAATATTGAAAGTGAAGCTAGATGACAGAGGCATTACACTTTCAACATCTAAGTGGCTTAGTGCTCTTGTGAAAAATATCATTTTGATATTTTTGACTTGCGGTAGGTACTTCATATGAGAGGGAAGCTCAGCTTACAAAGTTTTAGTAAGAGGAAAATATGAGAAAGAGCCTTTAAGTCATCTGTATATCCAATTGGCAGATTCATGTCTCTTCTGATCTAATGTGATAGCTACCTTCTTCATACTGTTTTCCTTACAGAATGCCCCAGGTACGTTCAACCTGGACAGCTCCATTTCCTTCCTCATGTGTTACTTATTTCAGTTCCTCTTAGTCTGACAGGCACTTAGATGCTCAGCCTATTTCTACTGACTTAATACTGACTAAAAGCATCAGTGTATTGCTGGTTTTTTTTTCTTTTTATAAATAGCCAACACCCCAGAAGATAGGCTCAAGAACCAGATGGATCTCAACAGACCTGAAGACTGGGCCCTATCCAACACAATGAAATTCAATGTAGAGAAAGTAAGGTCTTACACTTAGGAAAGAAAAAAACAAAAGTGCAGGTACAAATTAGGTGCAACATGGCTCAATAGCAGTAACTGTGAGAGGGATCTCAGAGTCCTAGTGGACAATCATTTAGATATGAGCCAGCAGTGTGTGTGACAACAGTAAAAAAAAAAAAAAGCTATTGCCATTCTAGGATGCATTAACAGGATAGAATCAATATCACATGAAGGACTAGTACCGTTTTATAAAGCCTTAGTAAGACTACACCTGGAATACTGCATCCAGTTTGGGTCACAACCTTATAAAAAAGATGTTGAGACTTTGGGGGGGGAAAGTGCAAAGATGATTAAGGGCCTAGAGACTAAATCATTTGATGAATGGTTGCAGGAATTGGATATAGCTAGTGTAGTATAAAAAAGGACCAGGGGAGACAAGAAGAAAGGATCAACCTATTTTCCAAAGCACCCAAAGGGAAGACAAGAAGCAAACAGATAGAAACTAATCAAAGAGCGATCCAACCTAGAACTAAGGAGATTTTTTTCTGACAGTGAGAACAATCAACCAGTGGAACAGCTTGCCTTCAGAAGCTGTGGGTGCTCCATCATTGGAGGCTTTTAAGAGACTGGACAGTCATCTGTCTGAAATGGTATAGGATCTCTGGCTTAAACAGGAGGTTGAACTAGAAGACCTCCAAGGTCCCTTCCAACTCTGATATTCTATACTCTTATGTTCTAAATTTGATCCTGCAATGTTTTTGTCCATTCAGTTGATTATTACTGTATTAGATATGAGAAAGTCACCTAAAATGCTCTGGAGTGACTGGATGGAAAGCTTGATTTAGGTGGCCAAGAAGCATAGTCACCATGATCAAAGTCTATGGTAGCTAGGAATTCTGGCAGCCTGATTCAAATTTCCAAAGGTCTTGTCCACTTGTTAATATGAACACAACTGCCACCAACATCACACAGTCTATATGTTTCTTCCACATTCGTCCCAGTGCTCCATAAGGAGCTTACAATATTCTAAGCTGCCCAGAGTCACCTCGCAGCAAGATGGACAGCAAAAAAATGTAATAAATAATAATCATTGTCCTCATGAGTAGAGCGGAATGACTGCCCTGAAGATTATTAAATGCCTCTACAAGGGATCTTCCAGTAAGACCTCTCTGCAGGAAAATATCTTTAAGCAAGGATAATTACAGGTTTTTAGCTCAACACAGTATTGATCAGGGAGAAATTAAATATCTCAAGTAGTCCACTCATCCGTACTCTGGAAGAACAATAGTAGATTTTAAAGACAGATGTCATATTGCCCCCCCCCTTTTTTTCAATTAGAAATATCTAAAGTGAATACTAAGATTTGTTTGCCGTTCAGAAATATATAATTTGCAACACACAACAATCTGCCTGGTTCCTAGGCTCTACCCTGCTTGCTTACCCTCATTCACCACCTTTGGTGAATGCTAATTTTGATCTCTGCTCTTTGTTTTAATATTCCTGGAAAACTCTTTCCAGCAGTCTAAGCCTTAGAGAAATTGCAGCAAAGAGCTAAATCTCTTGGTAACTGGAGCCAGATTTAGAAAAAAAAAGTGTCTGACAGATCTATAGGAAAGCCATCATTGAGCCAAGCTTACTTAAGCTGGGCTGCATCTCTATCTAAGAGCTAGAAAAAAAAAGCAGCAGAGATAACAAAAGGCAACCACATTGCTGAACAAAGAGACAAAACTCTTTGCAACTGCATCGCCTGGAAGCATTTATAGCAGAGATGAACAATCTCTGAAGAACTTCTAGGAGCATGCCAGGAGCCACAGTCAGCAGGCAACTGTGACTAGGAAAAGAAATTTGGCAGGCCTGGAGGGAAATGTAATTTTGGAAAATTACATCTATTCTTAATATCCTAAATATCAAGAGAAAGTATTACCCTTTAAAATATCCCAAATGTTACAGCTGTTAAAATTGCATGGCCAATTTTAGATGGCAATCCCCATCGTTGTTAGAAAGGGGAGGAGGGGTTATGCAAGGACTTTGAAGAATCCTCATACCACTCATAGGCTAAGTTAACAGAATAAAAGAGTTGAAAGGGACCTTGGAGGTATTCCAGTTCAACTTCCTGCTTGAGCAGGAGACCCTATACCATTTCAGACAAATGGTTGTCCAGTCACTTCTTAAAAGCTTCCAGTGATGGAGCACACCCACAACTTCTGAAGGCAAGACATTCCATTGGATAATTGTTCTCACCATTAAGAAATTTCTCCTTAGTCCTAGGTTGCTCCTCTCCTTGATCAATTTCCATCTATTGTTTCTTGTCTTGCCTTCTGGTGCTTTGGAAAATAGGTTGATCCCCACTTCTTTGTGGCAGCCCCCCAAATATTGGAAGACTGCTATCACGTCACTCTTCTTTTCACTGGACTAGAGATTCCCAATTCCTGTGACTGTTCTTTGTATGTTTTAGCATCCACCCCCCCTTAATCATCATTGTTGCTCTTCTCTGCAGTCTTTCCAGAGTCTCTATATCTCTTTTATAATATGGTGGCCAAAACTGGACGCAGTATTCCAAGTGTGGTCTTACTAAGGCTTTATAAAACAATAGTAATACTTCACATAACTCTTGATTCTATCTCTCTATTAATGCAGGATTGCATTAGCTTTTTGGCTGCTCACCACAATACTGAGTTGACCTTGATAATTTCAAGGCAGGTGAGCCCAGGCCAGTGGAGAAAAGTAGAGCCAGGTAGATGCCTGAAAATTCCTACACTTTCATGGCTTTCAGGACAAAGAGTACCAGCCCTCAGGTTGTAAATGCTTCTTGTGAATCAGCCCAGGACTCCAAATGGTAAAAGAGAATTTAAAGATGCATTGCTGTTTCCTCAAAAAACTCAGTGAATTGCAGCCCAGATGAGCTCCAGAGGCCACTCAGAACTGGTTACTAATAGAGATAATAAAGCTCTTTCCTTCCCTTAGGTGTATTATTCTCCTCCTTTCCAGTTCATTATTGCTCTTTCAAATGCTAAACATAAAAAAAAAAAGAAAATGTCACGGAAAGGTTTATCTTTCAAAGGAAATGCCAGCATTAATGCTTGCCTTCCACTCACTTAAAAAAAAAAAGTGGTCCTAGATCAATATCATTGCATTAAGCCAGGAGACGAGACACTAAATGCTCCAGGGACACCGTAGAAAAGCCATCAGCAGCTTTCTCTTTGCCCTGAATGAGCACTTTCAGGAAACCCCTTTCTGCAAAGAAAATAACTAGCTATTTGTACTTCTCTGAAGGAGAAATAAAGCAGACAATGGGAATAGGCCTTTCTTGTCCTTGGCTGCTTCCGGAGATGAAATATATTTAAATTTCAGAAGATAAGAGTAGCAGCTTCAGCAGAATGGAGCTGCCTGGTTTTAACAGAGTAGGGCAGCTGAAGCCTCGCTGCCCCAAATAACAGAATAACAGGCCTGGAAGGCATCTTTGAGGCCTTCTAGTCCAGTGTTTCTCAACCTTGACAATTTTAAGGCATGTGGACTTCAACTCCCAGAATTCTGTGGAATTCTGGGCTGTGGCTGTGGAATTCTGGGAGTTGAAGTCCACATGCCTTAAAATTGTCAAGGTTGAGAGACACTGTTAGTCCAACCCCTTGCTCAAGCAGGAAACCCTATATGATTCCAGACAAGTGGCTGTCCAATCTCTTCTTTAAAACCTCCAGTGATGGAGCACCCACAACTTCTGAAGGCAAGCCATTCCATTGATTAATTGTTCTCACTGTCTGGAAATTTCTCCTCGGTTCTAAGTTGCTTCTCTCCTTGGTTAGTTTCCATCCATTCCTTCTTGTCCTGCCTTCAGGTGCTTTGGAGAATAGGTTGACCCTCTCTTCTTTGTGGCAGCCACTCCAATATTGGAACACTGCTATCGCGTCATCTCTGATCCTTCTTTTCACTAGATTAGATCCCAGGGCCTTTTTGTGTCATTTCCAGTTTTACCCCCTTTCCTCCATGACACTACCAGTGTCCTCATGCCGTGCTTTAGACACTCTTGTCCTGTTCTTTTCTGGGCTGCAAGAGTCCAGCCAGCAGCAAAACACAAAGGAGAACAAAGATAGCCACAGTCAGCACAACACATTTTTATCCTGACTCCTCTTTCTATTGCCATTGCAACTCATCCCTAA
Organism: Bothrops alternatus; assembly: GCA_034064705.1. Lineage (NCBI taxonomy): Eukaryota > Metazoa > Chordata > Lepidosauria > Squamata > Viperidae > Bothrops > Bothrops alternatus. Next base: position 809,827 of record JARGCV010000112.1, on the reverse strand, counting down.
ACAGAGTCAAAACGATTGAAGCAGCATAAAAGGACTTTGTAAATAAAGGATACTGAGCAACTTGTAACTTGCTGCCTAATTATGTAAAAAAAAAATCGTTAAACTATTCTGATTTTCTGGAAAAGTACTTCTGGAGATGATGTGATCTATATAGAAAGATTTAGACCCATTATTAAGTGATCATTCGAAGTTACAAGGGCACTGGAAAAAATTACTTATAACTTGACGTTTTTCACACATACGATCATTGTAGTATTCCCCTCGTCACATGATCAAAATTTGGAGAGTTGGCAACTGGCAGTCTCCCGGGGTCATGTGATCACCTTTTGTGACCTTCCGACAAGCAAAAATCAATGGGGAAGCTAGATTCACTTAATAACCATGTTACTAGCTTAGTGACTCTCTTAACAGCTCTGTCAAGAAAGGTCTACTAACATGGGGCAACATTCTCTTAACAACTGTCTCGCTTAGCAACAGAAATTTTGGGCTCCGTTGTGGCTATATGTTGAGACCATCTGTACCATGATACTCCAGGAACTCCAGGAACCAATCAAGGCTCAGTGAGTTCCACTATAGCCTTCTTTTGTCTGCCCAGCAGATTTTGGTCTTTTGAGAGGTGGCTGTACTTCTCTATCCATGTTACTCTTTTTTTTTCTTTGTTTTATTAGCTTTGACTTATTGTATGAGCCGTGGTGGTGCAGTAGTTAGAATGCAGTACTACAGGCTACTTCTGTTGACTGCCAGCTGCCAGCAGTTCAGCAGTTTGATTCTCACCAGCTCAAGGATGACTCAGCCTTCCATCCCTCTGAGGTTGGTAAAATGAGGACCCAGATTATTGGGGGCAAAAGGCTGACTCTGTAAACTGGTTAGAGAGGGCTGTAAAGCACTGCGAAGTGGTATTGCTATATTTAGTAAAGCAGCCTACGAGGAAAGATGAAGGGCAACATATGGATCACAGCTCATTCGTTCATTCATTCATGGAACCACCAGAAAATATCGGAAAGTAGTCCTGGAAATAACCTGCTCCTGTGCCTTGTAGGGATTTTGTTGGTTATAACCAGCATCTTAAATTGTACCCAAACACTTATGAGTACAAGTAATAGAGATATAGTAACACCTGAGTGCATTCTGACATATCCAGAACAGCTTGTTTGCCGTTTGAGCTGTGGTGGCACAATGGTTAGAATGTAGTATTCCAGGCTAACTCTGCCCAGCCAGGAGTTCAATCCTGACAGGGCTCAAGGTTGACTCAAGACTTCCATCCTTCCAAGGTTGGTAAAATGAGGACCCTGATTGTTGGGGGCAAGATGCTGACTCTGTAAGCCGCTTAGAGAGGGCGGTGAAGTGGTATATAAATCTAAGTGCTATCGTTATTCTTCTGAAACAGTTGCAGCTTCTGAATATTCTTCAAGGGCAGCCCTACATAGAACATTACAGTAGCCCAAATGGAAGTTGACTAAGTCACGGTAAGGTTCCAGATCCAGGAATGGATACAACTGGTGCACTAGATGGATTTGTCCAAAGGCCTTCCTGTATACTAATGTTATTTTATGATTTATTTCTTTTATTTCTAGTACTAACTCAGACCATGTGAATTCTGGGAAGTCACATACGTTCTCCTCAAGTAGAAGTCATGAACTGTTGGGAATCCTTTGCTATGTAATCCTGTTATATAGCAATTGAAAAGTATAATAATAAAATAAACCATAATGCACAAAGAACAGTAACGTATTTCACACATTATGCTAAACTAAAATTAAACATAATGTGGGAACAATTAGCAGCTACTGTGTTTTCTACTCACTAAAAATAAAGGACTTATTTAATAGCAACTCCACTGTCAAAGTGCTAACAAAGAACCAAATTACTTTCCATGTGAACTGTAGGCACAGGTGTCCAACTATTAACATCCCCTAACATCTACACTAGCAAACTAAGAAATAAGCTTCCAGCCATTTACTCTAAAAAAGTGTTTCTCAATTTCAGTGATTTTGAGACCTGCGGATTGCAATTCCTAGAATTCTGCAGCTAGCATGGATTTCTGAGAGTTGGAGTCTACAGTTCTTAAAGCCACTGAGATTGAGAAGCATTACTCAAGAGTAAAGGGGAAAGGAAATAACACAGAGAGCTCCCTTTGTCTGGATGTCATGGTTCTGACTAATGAAACACTTCAAAGAACTTCCAGGCATGTTTATCCTAAAGCCTTTATTAACAGTGTTACAAATTGATGGCACATCATGGAGGTTTATGCCAGAATCTGAATTCCTCTTGCTGGCATCTAACTTTTCTTGCTAAACCCCTCCCTTATCTTGCAGTCACAAGTCACATCTTCCAATTAGCCCAGAGGGCAGAGATTCACTTCCATTCCTTTTCCCGGGCTTTTGTTATTTCCCCTCCCTTTTCTCTGTCATCTGCATTAACTCTAAAAATACCAGACAGTTCTGCATATTTTGTCAAAGCAAGAATATTCAATATTAGCAGCGTTGACATCCGGCCCCCCTTCCAAAAAGGACAGATCCTGTAATGTAAACAAAAGCATATGTTAATGGCTAGTTTTTGGTTTGTTGGGGTATTTCGCATGAAACCTTTTGACGGGCCTGTCAGCTTTCACCTCAATGGATTTCACCCAGGTGGCTTCAGACAACGGGTATCCCTTCCATTGTACTAGGTACTGCAATTTCCCTTTAAAGATTCTAAAGAATATGTTTCACTTCATAGTGGGTCTGTCCCTCAACTATGAGGGGCCCAGGTCCTTCTTTGGGGGAGGTCTTAAAGTGGAGCCCCAATAAGATTTCAACAAGCTGCAATGGAAGACTGGGTGAATTCTCCCTAAAAGTCTAGGAGTTTTAGTTCTACGGTGACCGGATTGGTGATCCTTACTATGGGGAAAGGCCCCAAGAATTTTGGTCCCAATTTCTTGCTGGGCAATTTGAGGTGTAGATATTTAGTTGACAAATAAACCTTTTCCCCAACTTGGAATGTTCTTTGGGGAGCCCTCTTTTTATCAGCCTGCTTTTTATAGGTTTCAAAAGTCTTTTTTAAAGCAGTTTTTGTGTTTCTCCAAACTTCTTCCCACCCCCTCACCCACTGGTCAAGTGTCTGGGAAGCGGAGGGCACCTGAGGATATTCAGGTATTGGGCTGAACTCTTTTCCTGTGGCCACTCTGAAAGGCATGTAGCTGGTGCTGCTGTGTACAGAATTATTGTATGTCACCTCCGCAAAAGGGAGATCAGTCCAGTTCATCTGTTGGTAAGAAACGTAGCACCTAAGATATTGCTCCACCATTTTGTTAGCGGCTTCTGCGGCCCCATTGGAAAGCAGATGATAAACTTTGAGATGATCCAATTAATGTAAGGAAATTTCTCCAAAAGCGTTGACACTGATCATGATTGCAAAAACTGCAAAAATGGGTTGATATGACAGTGAGAGAGACTATCACATTCAAGCAGCTTTATGCTCTAACATAGTGGTGGCGAGCCTATGGCAAGGGTGCCAGAGGCGGCACAGAGCCCTCTCTGTGGGCACACGTGCCGTTGTCCCAGCCTCGCCTCCCCCCGCGACCCCCTCCTCTCCAGCAGCCCTCCTGAAGGAGAGTCGCCCCTGAGCGTGGCCCACGTGGAGCAGCACAGCCAAGGACATTGACTGATAGGCTGTGGCATGCCTACTTCATTTTTTCTTATCTCCTCTCTTCTCATCTCTGCTAAAGAAAGTTTTCATCTTGTTTTCTTGCTTTGTCTTTTTTATTATTTTTTAAGGCTATTCATTACTCAACTGGCTTGAAAAATACTGCATCCCCTTTTGGATCCTGATTATTCTCAGGAAAATGGTTTTGAGTTCAAGTTATCTGTCTCTCTCTTTTTAAGGTCAGTGTATCCTTACTTGCCATTACAAGTAAGGAGTATGAGAGAATTTTTCAGAGCGCAGCTGGGATGGAGAGGAATAGAACTGCATACTAACACAATGAAGCCATTGTGTTGAGCAAATGTACTGGCCATGAAAACGACAACAGCTGGCTATGTCTTCTGCCTTGAATACGCCCTGGGCAGTCGTTCTAATCCTTTTCCAATTGAAACATAGTACTACACAAAACTATACTTATCTCTTACTGTTATGGATTTCAAATTCCATAATTTTCAATGGCAAACATATCAACAGAACAGCCGAATAACAGAGTTGTAAGGGACCTTGGAGGTCTTCTAGTCCAACCAGCAGGAGACCCACTACCATTTCAGACAAATGGCAATCCAGTCTCTTCTTAAAAGCCTCCAGTGATGGAGCACCCACAATTTCTAAAGGCAAGTTTTTCCACTGGTTAATTGTTCTCACTGTTTAGGAAATTTCTCCTTAGTTCTAGGTTGCTTTTCTACTTGATTAGTTTCCATCCATTGTTTCTTGCCTGGGAATCCTGGAAGCTGAGGTCCAGAGGGATAGGAACTCTGATCCAGATTACATACGTTTATGGGCAAATACAAATGAAGTTGTAACTTGCAATTTATTTAAGTTACAGACCTGGCCATGGATTTATTTATAGAAGCACTGGATGACTCAGGTATCTCCAACCTCCCACTCCTTTTGGCTACTGAAGTGGGAGAATCAAATGGAGAAAAATAATGGCATCTTCTTCCTTGCAGCAGGTTAAAAAGCTACACACTGTCCAAAAATACAATTAGGATTTCTACAATACAGTTATATTGTATTATAGACGTAGGTCTCAACTTAGTAGTATTATATTATACTAAGTAGTATTATAGAGGTAGGTCTCAACTTAGTAGTTTTATAGTAAGTAGTATTATAGTAAGCAGTATACAGGTAGGTCTCAACTTAGTGGCATTATATTAAGTAGTATTATAGTAAGTAATACTATAGAGGTAGATCTCAACTTCAACCACAATTGTGACCAGATTTTCCATTGAGTAACAAGGCAGTTGTTAAGTGAGCCCAAATTTTGATCACACAACCGTAGGGATGCTGTAACCAGGGGTTGTTTTTTTTGTCATAGAATGCACGGAACGGCATTCCGGCACCTTTTTTTGAACCGAAGAACTGGTTCCTTCTAAGCTGCCAGCACAAGTCCAGGTAAACCTGCAGAGCGATTTTGCGGACCACCAGCCCGATCCGGGCTCCGGAGGCCTGGAAAAGGCCTTTACCACCCGGATCTATGGCTGCAGAGCGATTTTGCATCCCCCCCCCATGGCCAATCTGGGTTCCGAAGGCCTTTTCCAAGCCTCCGGACCCTGGATCCATGGCCACGGAGCAATTTTGCGGCATCCCAGCAGCCCAATCTGGGCTCCGGAGGCCTGGGGGGCTGCAAAATTGCTCTGTAGCCATGGATCCAGGATCTGGAAGCTTGGAAAAGGCCTCTGGAGCCCGGATTGGGCTGCTGGGGGCTCGCAAAATCACTTCTTAAAGCAGCTTCTTCCCTCCCCCCCCGTAAAGGGCTTTCGACTGGAGTCGGAGATGTATGTGAGTTCCGGTGCCTTTTTTTTTTTTTTTTTACAAAAAAAGCACTGGTTGTAACAGTCTTCAGGTGTAAGTCACTCTTTTTCAGTGCCATTGTAATTTTGAATGGTCCCTGAATGAATGGTTGTAAATTGAGGATTTCCTGGGAGTGAAATAAACATGCATCAGATCTCCCATGTTTCCCAGGGCCTTTTGGGATGCTTGTTGGAAAGAAGCACGTGTAATGGCAGAGCACAATGGTAGAAAGTCATATTCCTTGCTGGGACAAATGCCAGATGCACAACAGCTGGACAGGGTCCCAGAAGTGGATGGGGAAGCAGTACCGATAGTCCTCGACTTAAAACAGTTCATATAGTGACCGTTCAAAGTCACAATGGCACTGAAAAAAGTGACTTAGGACCACTTTTCGGTTACAATCTTTGTACCATCCCCATGATTACCGTGTTCCCCTGAAAATAAGACTGGGTATTTTTTATTTTTTTTTTGCTTCCAAAAGAGGCACCAGGTCTTATTTTCAGGGTAAGCCTTACCTCACCTCCAGCACCCACAGCCCCGCCCAGCCGGTCCACTTCTTCTGGGGCCGAAGTTCTGCAGCTGCATTCGGGCCTGCATTTTGCAGTTAGGCCATTCCAGAAGGCCTAAGCAGCCGAGTACAGTCTTGCAGAACCGAGCTATGGATTGAATCCATAGCTGGGTTCTTGGCTGCATAGGCCTTCCGGAAAGCCCTGTGACTGAGAAATGCAGGCCTGGCTGCAAGAAGAGGCCTCAGAAGAAGTGGGCCGGCAAGGAGAGGCCTGGCTGCAAGGTAAGTGGGTGCAGGGCGGGTGGGGCAGCTTCACCCCACACCCTAGCTTGATTTTTAGGTGTGTACCTCGCCCCAAAGCTAGGACTTATTTTGGGGGTAGGGCTTATATTAGGCCCACCCCTAAAAATCAAGCTAGGGCTTATTGTTGGTATAGGCCTTACTTTCGGGAAAACACGGTACATGCTCAAAATTCAGACACTTGGCAACCGGTTCATACTTACAACCATTGTTGTGTCCCGGAGTCATGAGATCCCCTTTTGACAAGCAAAATCAATGGAGAAGCCAGATTCGCTTAATATCCGGGTTACTAACTTATCAATTGCAGTGGATTCACTTAACCACAGTGGCAGGAAAGGTCATAAAATGGGCCCAAACTCACTTAACAAATGTCTCACTTAACAACACAACTTTCAGGCTGGGAAGAGGCTTTACCTGTTCAATCCAGGACGATCTAGCCCCAGTGTTTTTCAACCTTGACAATTTTAAGACATGTAGACTTCAACTCCCAGAATTCCACAGCCGGCATTGCTGGCTGTGGAATTCTGGGAGTTGAAGTCCACATGCCATAAAATTGTCAAGGTTGAAAAACACTGAATTCTAGCCAAATGCCCAAACTGCATTCACAGGTAACTATTAAACAGTGTCTACAGTACAAGTAGGCTTCGCCTTACAAGCACAATTTAGCCCAACATTTCTGTTGCTAAGCGAAAAGATTGTTGATTTTGGCCCCATTTTGCAAGCTTTCTTGTCAGAGTGGTTAAATGAATCACCGCACTTAAATGAATTACGGCTGTTAGGAGTTACTAACAGTCCTCCATACGTGACCTCAGGAAACTGGAACTGTCATAAATACGAGTTGCCACAAATCTAAATTTTGATCACATGATCATGGGGACACTGCAACGGTTGTGTGAAAAACCATCATGTCACTTTTTTCAGGGCCGTTGTAAGTCCAAACGGTCATTAAACAGTGTTGTGAGGGGTCCTTGGTGCTCTCTGAGCTTGCTTGTTTTCTTGCAGACGTTTCATTACCCTAACTAGGTCACATCATCAGATGTGTCCCACTGATATCAACCTAGTTTTTTCAGTTTTCCAGCCTTTTCCCTTAATGCAGAAGACAGAAGACAATGGCCAGCTCTTAAGGCTGGTGGTAACTCTGGGTATCAATAGAGAAACAAATGCTTTTCCCTCTTCTCCATCCCTGACATACTTATTTTTCTAACAGCTCACTAAAGCTAAGCAATTAGCCTCCCCCTCTAGTGGTTATAATGCAGAAAAAAAATCTGGTCATTCATAAAACTGGGGAAGAGGAATGTCTAACTGGGAAATTGCACCTGACTCCGAACTGGATAAACAGAGGAAAACATTGGGAAATGTATAACTTTCAACTGGACCATAGAATCAGAAACTTTAAAACAAAGGAGAAATTTCAGGAAGGAAGGAAGGAAGGAAGGAAGGAAGGAAGGAAGGAAGGAAGGAAGGAAGGAAGGAAGGAAGGAAGGAAGGAAGGAAGGAAGGAAGGAAGGAAGGAAGGAAGGAAGGAAGGAAGGAAGGAAGGAAGGGCTTTAACTCCAGGACATACAGTAACAAGTTAATTATCAAAGTTCAAATCTTCACTAAATCTCTAAAAATTACTGTTAGGTTGTTGAGGGAAACTAATAATAAGACGTCAAAAGTTTCTAGTTAACTGCATGATAGATGGTGCACAACAGTGAAAGTTCCCTTTACTTATGCATTAATGATAGTTGCTAATGAGAGCTATTCTAATTAGATCCACAGTAACTCTAGGGCTTCCTACCAACCTTTCCACAAACAGCAGCTTGAGATCCAGATTTTCTGAAACTGAAGGCCACCATTGGACAAAAGAGGAAACTGCAGTTCCATAATATGAAAGATTACTTTGATCTTTAAATGAAGTCAGAGCAACACAGATGTCACTTGATGTCTATTAAGAGTCACCCCAGAATATTTAATAAGGTTTGGCTACAACCACCTCGCTGCTAAAGATGCAATTCAAGAGTTTGAACTAGACTGTCTGGTCTTCTATTATGGCCATATTCAAAACTTGGGCTGAAATCCACAAGCCTGTTAACATGATTTTGGACTGATCACTGTGTTAAAGATATACATGTTCTTCTTGGCTATATGCCTGGTATTTGGAATTTAACAACATATCCAGAACTATGGCCTGGGGGACTGGTGAAAAAAAAATATTCTTCAGCATTTCAGCTGGTATGCAAAAATGGATTGTCAATACGTTGTCAACATTTTTGTTGTTGCTACTGCTTATCAAGTCAAGGAAGCAGAATTCAAACAAAAACCATTAGTTTGGGGAGTTCTTCTGTTACGATCCAGATTTCTGGATTTGTTTTACCTTTACTTTCTTTTTTATTATTTCTACACTTTATTAATACTTTTTATCCATTTGAGATAAGAATCTGTGATTAATGAGTGTCTTCCTGCCTTAAGCACAGCATGAAGAAATACACGTGCAAGCCTAATTTTTTTTTTCTGGAGATAATTTTTTTGCTCCTAATTTATTTGTTTATTAAATTTATTTGCCGCTCATCTCACTACAAGGTGACTCTATGTGGCTTACAAGGTTGAAAGCAGTAAAACGATATATGTATGTTTAATAATAATAATATATATTCAGAATTCAGTCAGAACTGAAGAAGCTTCTTGGATGAGAAATGAAACGTTTTCAAGGGGAAAAAAACCAAGGAAGTCCACTTGCCTTTGAAAAGCACCTTTGGGATAGCCATGAGTGGATGATGGAGAATCTCCATAGACATTTACCTACATTAACCTGCCAATCATTTGCAAAGGATTCCTAATGGAAAATACAGTGGATTTTTTTTAAAAAAAAATCTGATACTTTAATTAGAATAGTAACAAATGGCTACGGCCATAGCTTCTTTCCCCTTAGATCAGTGGTGGTGGACCTATGGCACGGGTGCCAGAGGCGGCAGTCAGAGCCTTCTCTGTGGGCACGCATGCCATTGCCCCAGTCCTAGGCCTTCAGCTGGGTTTTATAAAACCTTTTTGTTTTAGGCCTCCACCGCCATGTGCAAAAAAAAAAAAAGTTTCAAGCAGTCAATTTCAACTTCTCGTGGGGAAAAAAAAATCTTGCAAAGTTGGAATTGATTGATTGAACTTTTTAGTCCCACCCAGTCTGCCATTACCACTGCAGCCATGCCCACCCAATGGGTCACGCCCACCCAATGGGCCACACCCACCCAATGGGCCACACCCACCCAATGGGCCACACCCACCCGGCACTCGACAATGCATAAGTGGGTTTTGGGTTGCAGTTTGGGCATCACTGCCTTAGATGGAATACTTACTATCAAACAGCATTTTCTGTTTGAACTCATTTCTTCAAAAGTATTTGAAATAGAATAACAGTGTTGGAAGGGGCCTTGGAGGTCTTCCAGTCCAATTCTCTGCTCAAGCAAGAGACCCTATACCACTTCAGACAAAGTCCAGTCTCTTTTTGAAAACCTTCAGTGATGGAGCACCCACAACTTCCGAAGGCAAGCTATTCCATCGGTTGATTGCTCTCACTGTTAGGAAATTTCTCCTTAATTCTAGGTTGCTTCTCTCCTTGGTTATTTTCCAACCATTGTTTCTTGTCTTGCCTATTGGTGCTTCGGAAAATAATTTGACCCCCTCACCTTCACAGGAGCCCCTCAACTATCATGTGCTATCATGTGTCCTCCAGTCCTTCTTTTCACTAGATTATAGAGGTGCCCAATTCCTGTAACCAGTGGTGGGATTCAAATATGTGAACAACCGGTTCTCTGTGTGGATGCTGCTTCCGGAAGTCCATTCTGGGCCTGGGCAACAAAAAATTAGCTACCAAGTTCTGCCAAAGTGGAGCAAACCGGCTGAATCCCACCGTCTGTAATCGTTCTTCTACATTTTAGCCTCCAGCCCCTTCATCATTTTTTGGCTTTGCTCTTCTCTGCATGGACATTCTGGAGAACTGACTTCCCTTATGTCAGAGAAGGCTTCAACCCACGCCCACCCACCCATCCCCCACCCCACGCAGGACAAATGTCAACCCATTTCCCTCTCTGGCACCCTTTCCAGGCTTTCACCCCAGCCAGTAAATCAGAAGCTTAGAAAAGGCTAGGCTTTCCAACCGTTAGTAGCCAGCCTCCTAGGTATGTTCATTCAGAAAATAATGCCTCCCGATAATCCCCAGTGGAAAACCCTTCCAAATAAACAAAGCTCGCATCACGTCAGCCCTTTTCCTATTCTTATTAAGCCTCCCCACCACTTTCCTTTTAAAAAAGAAAAAGGAAAAAAAAACCTGTGCATCGTTTACACAGAAACGCATTTTTCATAGGGCTGGTCCGTTTCTCCCAGGGCAGCGTTCTGTTTCTCACGTACACTAAACACGCAGAGGGTGAACGGGGGCGGCGGTGGTGTTGGGGAAGGGGGGAGGGTAGGAAAGGGGAGGGGAAGGCTAGGAAAGGGGGGTGGGCGGCGGAATTGCAGCTAACACTTGTACTCAAACGTCTCCTTGGGGTAATCCACCCAACACGATCCCCTCCCTTTCCTCCTCCTCGCGTAGCGCCCTGGAAAATCGGCTAGGTGATTGGATTACCTTTCTTTGAATGGAGGCGGGGGACGGGAGGAGGGGGGGGTAGGTGGGTGGGAACCAGCCGCGAAGTTACATTCATGATGCAATGCCCCCGCACCACGTGTTAAGTTATTTCGGCCCTGCTGCCTTGCCTAGGTCTGCTTCAAGCTTCCTTTGGGTCTTTTTTTTGGGGGGGGGGGGCGACTGCCTGGTCTGACTCTGCGGTCCCTCGAAACCGCTTGCCCCCCCCGCTTCGGACTTGCCCCATCCCAAGGGCGTCTTAACGTCCCACGGTCTTTCTTTGTAGGCTCAGGAAGGAAAGGCGGCGAATTCAGCGGGGTTGATCCCCAAAGAAAAGGGGCCTCAAACGAGGAGCCCCCCCTCCCCGCCTCGTGGAGAAAAACCCCGGAAAATAATTCACGCCCCCTCCTCCCGAATAAAATCCAATTTGCAATTTGGGATGGTGAAGGTTGCGCGGGGGGGGGAAATAACGGGGCGTTCCCGGGAGGGGGAAAAGGGGTGCGTGGATTTTGTTTTGTCACCCCGAAAAAGTTCTGCCTCCGTTCAGTTGTTTTTTTTTTTTTTAAAAAAAGACCATTTGCTAAGGTCAAGATTCAACCAGCTTATTTAGGGGAGCGAACCCCATCTGATCTCAGATGGGGAAGAGGGAGGTTGGAGTCCCCTTCCTGCGCTTTTTTCCCCCCTTTGTCCAAAATGTCACCGAAGGGAAAATACGTCTCCCTTCCCCCCCCTTTTTTTTCTTTCCTTCCCATCCCCCCACCAGGTCCCCCGAAGCGAGGCTTCTTTAGGGCAAATAGGATCCCGCCGATTCCTTCCTTCCTTCCTTCCATTCCTGGGGTGCTCTGGGGATTTTAGTGGCGTCCTCCCCCCACACCCTAAAATTAAAAAAGGGAGGGAGCGGAGCGGGAGCTACTGCCTCCTCCGGCCGGGGTCTCGAACACCGACTGCTGCGGGAGTTGCAACAAACCTAAGCGCGCCCTGGCAGGGGAAATGAATGTAGCCCGCGCGAGCCAATGAGCTGGGACCGGATGCGATATATCCTCTAGGACAACAACTGCTCTGTTCCTCCTCAGATCCACATGACGCCATTTACTTTTGCTTTTGCGGAGAGATCACCCTGCCTCCTCCGGAAAGGAGAAGGGGGGGGGGGAGAAAGGAGAGAGAGAGAGAAAAAAAAAAAAGCCAGAGAAGGAGGGGAACGAGGGAGCAGCAGAAAAACGCCGAAGCTCCTAGAGACCGGATCTCAAACCTGCTTTTCTGCAAAGATACAAGCAGCAGCAGCAGAAAGCAACCGCTGATTTTTTTTTCCCCTCTCCCCTCCCCTTTAAAACAACAGCAACTCTCCCCCCCCACCACCACTTTTTTTTTTTTTTGCAATCAGCAAAGCTGCCTTGGGAGAGAGAGAGAGAGAGAGAGAGAGAGAGACAGAGAAAGAGAGAGAGGGCAAAAAAAAAAAAAACACGCACTCACGTACAGCACACAAACTCCGAGGAAGCAAGCAAGCAAGCCACCGACCACTTTAAAAAAAGAAAAAATCTACCCTTTTTCCTATTTTTTTCCCCATTTTTTTTTTAAATTTTGCAAACGGTTTTGCAAACTGATCGGAGTCTGTGGGGAAGCCGAGCGATCCGAGAAAAAAGCCGCTCTTGGTTGGGCTGGAAAAAAAGATCTGAGCGAGAGAGAGCTCATCAAAAGCCAACTCCAGGAATCTTTAATTTTTATTAAAGAACCACTCTTCGCGTCGTTGGCCGAGGCTTGCCTTCCCCTCGCGCTCCTTTCCGCGGACGGTGCAGGCAGAGAAAAGTGGCTGGAGAATGACGAATCGGCCTCTTCATTGATAAAAAAACAACAACAACAACAACAACACAAGCGATTAAGGAAACCGCCGTGAGATCGCGAAGGGGGAGAGAGAGAGAGAGAAAGAAATCCTCGCTGGATCGGGAAAGCAAAAGGGCGTTTTTTGTGTGTGTTTTTTTTTTTGTCTTTTTTTAGAAATCCGTTGATTGTGGTGCAGCGGCGCGTGGCTCTCTGGCTTTACGACTTGTTGTTATTTTTCCCCTCTGGAGAAAAGTGCAAGCAGAGAGAGAGAGAGGAGAGAGAGAGAGAGAGAGAGAGAGGAAAAAAAAAAAAGCCTCCCAAGTTTGCAGTGGATTTTTTTTCCCCCTCGGTTTAAAAGCAAAACATTTCGATGCTTCTGGCTTACAACCTGGACTCGAAGTGAGTTTGCAAACGGAAGAAACGCTTTCCTGTTCTCTCTTCTTTATTTTTTTTCCTTTTCGGCTTCTGGGGTTGCATTTACTCGCCCGCCGCAGGGAGGAGGACGCGGGGAGAGACCCTTGGGGGGGGGGTGGGAGAGAGAAGGCTTGGGAGTGAAAGGTGACCTCGCTTGCAAGGCGGCGGCAGGCAGCTTTGCCCTTCCGTTGCAAAGCGAACTCCCGGGAGGAGAGAAACCAAGGCTTGTACAAGAAACGTGCGGATCGGAGCCGTTTGCCCAGGTGTGCGAGACGGCGGGGTCTCCCCGGTTTGTCCCCCCCCCGTCTCCCTCCCTCCCTCGTGGGGACGGAGGGCGATGGAGCCTGGCGAGGTGGCTTGGAAAGGGCGCTCGGGGGCTGCGGGGGCTGAAGTCCCGATTTCTCGGGTGGGGGGTGGGGGGGTCACCTGCTGGTCCCCTTCCGCTTTTTGCGGAGGTCTTTGCAAGCGTGGGAGCACCCACGCACCCACCCGCGGCCCGATTGTCAGTGGGAGATGGCGTGGTGGTTTCCAAGGGCAGGTTAAACAAAAAAACTGCTTGCAGGAGATCTGTTCCCCGGATCGAGGCGCCGGGAAGCTCGCCTGCAGCCGGACCCTTTGCAAAGCGGGGGCTCCGGCTAAATCCAGAGCCCGTGGAGGGGGGCTTCAAACCTGTCAAAGGTTGGGCTTCCGCAGCCCCAAACTCTGAAATCGGGCTTCGCTGGCCTCTTTGGGCGGGGAGGTGTGTGTGTGTGGGGGGGGGAACCTTGCGGAGTTGGAGCTTTTTCTGGGTGCCATTCGGAAGTGAGAGAATGTAAATCTGTTCCTCTTCCCCCTCTGCTTGGGAAACCGATTGGAAAGGGGAGCAAGGCCGCCACCAAATCACTTTTGTGAGCAACGCTTGTTGACATCTGCCCTGCTAGTTTCCTTGCCTTCTGTTTTATTTTGGGGAGGGAGGGAGGGGGGACACTCCTTGTTTTGGAAAAAAAAGGCTGGCAATCTCCCTTTCCCTCCCCCCCCCTCTTAGTTTGGGCCGTTTTCTAGCTGCAGAGATTTAACCGCCGGCCGTAAATATGACACGAAGACAAGGCAATTCAGTGGCAGGAAACAACGGTGGAAGGTTCTCAATGGCTCGGAAAGTTTGCCTTTATTCCTTTCCTCTTATACGCTTCTGTCTGTCAAAGGGACCTGTCTGTATGCGCCTTGTCAGTTTCCCCTAAGAGCGACTTTTTTGAGAGAGGGAGAGGTGGGGAAAGTGAGACAACTGTTTAGAAACTTGTAGGGGGGAAAGAGCGTTTTCCTCCCTATGAATCTTGATTTTGGGCAATGGCAGAAAAGCCATCTCGCTAAATATACACATATATATGTATCATTTGGGGGGGGGGAACCATCGTTTCAAAAGAGGAGTTTAGCTGCTGTTTTTTTTCCCAAACACCTGTGTGACATTCATAGAGAAATCAATCTATTGGGAGTGTGACTTTGGTCTTATTCATAGGTCAAGCTCCCTCCACCGCAGCCCCCAGCCCCCTTATGGACAAATGACATTCTGGGGGCTGTTATTTTATTTATTTTGGGAAAAGTTCAGGTTTTCTCATGCCTTGAAGTGTGTGTGTGGGGGGGGAGGTTGATTATGCAGATCAAATCAAAGAAAGGCTAGAGAGAATACTACCTTTTAAAGTATTTTCCTGGGCTCCCGGAGGAGAGAATAATACGGTAACATCCTATCAAAAGCAACATTGAAGGGAGTCTTATACATTTAGGGCCAGGGAAAAGAATAAGAGAGAGAGACTACCTGACTTGAAGGTATTCCTGAATGGAGCTGCTATCTAGAAGGCTTTATATAAGCAGAGTCCCTACTTGGGAGGAGAGAGGAAGTGAGACAGCAAAGCTCTCCTGATAAGGCAATCTTATTAGTAGCCCCATTCTCACTGTTTTTTCTCTCCCACCTCCGCCCAGCCAGGAAGTTCCTTTCTTATCTCCAGGTTGTTTGTAGTTTTTCTTCCTGCAAGATCAGGACAGCTTAGAGGCAAATAAGTAGTGTGGTTTCCAAAAATCCCACCTTATCAGCCTGCTTTATTTATTTATATGTGTGTGTGTGTGTGTGTGTGTGCAGAGGAAAAGATTATAAAAAGAGAAAGAGCTATGCTTGGGTTGCCAGGAGGAAGAATCAGCTCCAGTGGGAAGATGTCAAACTAATCTTTTTCTAGGGCAAAGCTTTGTCACGGAAATCCTAAACGCACAATATGAAACCTCCAGGCTCCTACGTTTTCCCCTGTGCAGGATTTTAAAAAAGCAACACCCATTTTTATACGGTTATTGCAAAATAGGTCTGTACCTGACTTTCATCCAGCACTAGTGAGTTCTGTTTGTTCATGTTCTTAAAAGGCAAATGGAAGTCAGAATTTTAAGTGCTTCTTCAAAGTGGTTTTTGAGGAATGAAATGCTTTGCAAGCAAATGTCCATGAGAGTGTGGCCATTTCTTGCAGGTTTTCTCAGAAATAAATCCTGCAAAGTTCTCTAGACAGACAGTGTTTGAATGCTTGTATATTCAAAAGTGTTGTCTGCTGAATTGCAGGGAGCATAATAAAGTTTAGTTTGATAGCCTTTACAGTTCATCTTTGTGAAATAGATCTTGCTAAATATTGAGAGTAAGAATTTCAGCTCTCTCTCTCTCTCTCTCTCTCTCTCTCTCTCTCTCTCTCTCTCTCTCTCTCTCTCTCTCTCTCTCTCTCTCTCTCTCTCTCTCTTTCCAGTTTGACATCTTTGTTACTCTGAGCATAGTTCATTGTGCTTCTTACAGCTAAGCAATAATGCTTTAGGAAGCCCAGTTTTAAGTTGAAGCAGCGGTGTCACATGCTGTTCCTGGAACTGTGTGATTTATTGTTAATGTGTAGGATGTTTGCCCATGTAAGCCAAACCACCTTTTCTGGCTATGTTCAGGAAGTGAATGGATTATCTCTGGGTGTTATGAATGCACAATGCAAACCCTGACAGTGCTTAGCATTGTAATGTGTCTCTGCTGGTACTTTGAATTGCAAAGTGGAACACAAATGCAAAATTCTGAAGAGGGGGGGTCTAGCTTTTTGGGCGTTTGTTTGTTTTTTCACCTCACATAAGACTAACCTCAAATACCCAAAAACATTTGTTTGTTCAATTTGATGACTCCCAGAGCCAAATAACCTGGCTGTCTTTCCTGCTACCATTGCATAGAATTGTTCCTTTTCCTCTCTGCATTGTCTTTACGTTTCATGGGCTGCCAACATTTTTCCCAAATTGCCCCATAACTTCAGAACTACTGTTCTCTACCATTTTGCTCCCAGAGCTTCAGGGCTACTAACAGGTAGTCCTCGACTTATGACCACAGTGGAGCTAAGCGAGATGTGGTTACGTTTTGCCCCATTTTACGACCTTTCTTGCCACCATTGTTAAGCGAACTGCCGCAGCTGGTTTAGTTAGTAACACGGTCGTAAAGTGAATCTGACTTTTCAATGTCACAACTTTGAATGAACCCTAAATGTAAGTCGAGGACTACCTGTATGGTAATTCTACAACTTGAAGGGGATTAAGCTCCAGCTAAGTCTTCAATCCTACATTCTCTTATGGAATAAGTTCCTCTGAAATCAATGGCTTCTACCTGTACTTATGTAAGATTTTTCTATCTGGGGCAAGAATTTGAAAAGCCCGTTTGGAGCCTCATTCAGATGTAAGCCGTAAAAAGTAAAGCGCACGAGATAGAGACAGGTGTTCACTGGGCTTATTTATCAGGGGTGGTGGAGTGAGCCACATGCAGCTGCCTTGCCAAGTGTACACCTCAGAGCACACTTAAGTGTGCAAAAGCTGCAGGCTGACCTACATGCAGATCTGGGTTGATATTGAAAGTCCTAATTCCAATGAAGCATTGTAGTGTTGCATTTCCATAAACTTGGCCCAATTCAGGATAGCAAATAAAGGTTTGTTTCCTTAAAGCGTGTGTTTATTTCAAGATCAAGACCTCGGTTGATTGACTTTCTTTCCTGAGAGACTGGGTGCAGTGCTGCACCCAGTTACATTGCCTGGCAAAGCAAATATCCACACCTGGAAATGCAAAAACAAAAGAACACCCAACTAATCCTCTCTTTCTTTCACTTAGGATTTCAGATGTGTTCTAAGCTTCCGGGAGTGATAGCTGTTCAGGATACTGATGGAGACGAGAGCTCAGAATGGCAGTGGGTTACAACCCTTGCTTCAAGGCCAGCATGACACCGGGAGACAATTCGGAGATTCTGACCTGAGGGATGTCTTAGCACAACAAGTTCACGTCTTGTCCTTGGAGCAGATCAAGGCTATCCGAAACACAAATGAATACACAGAACCTCCTACGGTGGCTCCCCGGCCAGGACTGAAGCCAGCACCACATCTAGCGGTCCAGCACAAGAGCGAAAGGCCACATGACTTGACGGAGCAACGTCATCTGAACCGGCTTCAACATCCCCAGGTCCATGTTTCTTCTCGACTACCACTCTCCCGTTCCATCAGCACAGTCAGCAGCACTAGCTCACGTGGTAACACAAGGACAAGTACGAGTAGCAATTCCTCCGAACAGAGACTTCTGGGGTCATCCTTGGGGACAGTTGTTGAGGGGATAATACGAGTACAGCCGAAATCGGAGCTGAAGTCTCGGGAGCTGAAACCCCCCAGCAAAGAAAATTTGCATATGCATGCTTACCGATGTGAGGACTGTGGGAAATGCAAGTGTAAGGAATGCACTTATCCACGGACTCTTCCATCCTGTTGGATCTGTGATAAGCAATGTCTTTGCTCAGCCCAGAACATGGTAGATTACGGGACCTGTGTCTGCTGTGTGAAGGGGCTTTTCTACCACTGCTCCAATGATGATGAGGACAACTGTGCTGATAATCCGTGTTCGTGTAGCCAGGCCCACTGTTGCACTCGGTGGTCCACCATGGGGGTCGTGTCCCTTGTTCTGCCTTGCTTGTGGTGTTACCTACCAGCCAAGGGTTGCCTTAAATTGTGCCAGGGCTGTTACGACCAAGTTAACAGGCCAGGTTGTCGTTGTAAACAGTCCAACACGGTTTGCTGTAAAGTTCCCAAAGTCCCACCCAGGAATATCGACAAGCCAACATAGCATCACTAATCGGGTAATAAGGATGACGAAAGAACATCAAATGGGGCCAGCTAAATGATCTATAACTGTGGCACTGTTTCTTGGTGGTTGGGGGGGGCAGCAGTGAAAAAAGTCCAATCTCGTGAAGACCCCACTTTAGAATCCGCCAAGTGGAGATCCAAGTGGCAGCACCCAAGTATTGCATAAGCTAAGAGACTCAAGCTACTTCTAGGCAAACTCGCGTGTTGTGCGTTTGTGTGTTTTTAAAGGAATTAGTACACTTGTAAATTAGGAAACTACTTCAACCCACTCCCAATTTATTTTCTGCCAGAGATGTGCTATATTTTTGTATATAGGATATTTTCAACTGTGAAAACACAAGTGTCATAAAAACAAGTATGGCACACGAGTCACAAAATATTATACTAATATGTTGTACATTCAAAAGAATGTGAATCAATCCATATGGCTTAGATTGTATTTTTTGCCTTATGAAGCCCTTCAGTTGCAAGACTCTGATTTCTTTTTTTCCTCTCTCTCTCTCTCCTTTTGGACAGTTGCAGTAAAATTGAATCTTTATTTTCTAATTTTTCAATATATTGTCTAGTGTAAAGAATATTTATTTGAAGTTTTATTATTTTATAAAAAAATAAATATTTATTTTAAGAGGCATCTTACAAATTTCACCCCTCTTTATGAGGATGCCACCATTGCTGCAAATTAAGGGTGAAAAAAAACATATATTCCCTATAAAATAGAAAATATATTAACGTTTGAAATTAAACCGGGCTGTTTGTCATTTTTTTCCCATCTGTTCCCCTCATTTCTTTGAATTGAGCAATTGCATTTGTCATTAGGATGTTTTAAAAAAAGCAAGTACCAAAGGTATTTTTGTGAGCTTTTGTTTGATTATTAGGGGATCCAGAAAGATATATAAAAGTAGAGTTAAAGATAATAAAGTTGGAAGGGACCTTGGAGGTCATCTAGTCCAACCCCCTGCTCAGGCAGGAAACCCTATACCATTTCGGACAAATGGCTGTCCAGTCTCTTCTTAAAAACTTCCAGTGTTGGAGCATTCACAGCTTCTGGAGGCAGGTTGTTCCACTGATTAATTGTTCTAACTGTCCGGAAGTTTCTCCTTAGTTCTAGGTTGCTTCTCTCCTTGATTAGTTTCCATCCATTGCTTCTTTGTCCTGCACATGATAAAGGTTGTTAAAAGGACTTAAGATTGTCAGTAGTGCCAATATTACATTCTACTATTGCCTCTGTCCCCCCCCCAAAAAAAGCAATTATACAGGTGGTCCTCGACTTACAACAGTTCATCTAGTGACTTTTCGAAGTTGCAACGGCAATGAAGAAAAATGACTTATGACCATTTTTCACACTTACGACCGCTGCAACTGACTCATATTTATGATGATTGCAGTGTCCCGGAGTCACCTTTTGCAACCTTCTGACAAGCAAAATCAATGGATTCACTTAACAACCATGTTACTAACTTAACTGCAGTGATTCACTTAACAACTGTGGCAAGAAAGGTAAAATGGGGCAAAATCCACTTAACAAATGTCTCACATAGCAACAGAAATTTTGGACTCAATTGTGGTCCTAATTATCTGATAGCAATGTTTGTTTCCCCCACTAATGACAGCAAATGGATACAGAGCAGTTACAGAATTAACATGGCCTGGGAAAATGGATTATGCTCGTGGATATTAAGAGGGAGAGAAGTTAACTTTAGGTATACAGTTAACATTTTCAATAGCCGCATTAACAATGCCTTTCTATAGTCTGGGTTAATTATTCAGCTAGATCTGGTTTATGACAAATGCAAAAAAAAAAAAAGTTCCATGCAAAGAATAGAAAAGCCAGAGGCAAAATAATTTGTTCTGGAAATCTGAATGCACTCCAGTTTAGGCCAAGCTTCTGGTTGATGTATCTGCTAGAGCTACTTCTGCATAGGTAAGTGTCCTTCTTTTACCAAGGTTCTCACAAGAAAACAAAAAAATAACTGCCCAGTTGTATTAACAATCTTTTTGTCATTCGAAGTCTGGCCTTCCAAGTCTATAGTTCATAAAGTGCAGATTACCCAGACAATAAGCAAATAAAACCTGTCACAAATGTGTGTTTCTGTTTGTGTATGAAAGGGAGAGAGAAATTGAGAGTGTTATTTTTATGAAATTGGCAGAGAGCCACGTGGAAGTGCCTCCGTATCCTTGCCAGTCTGAAATAATTTAAGAATGTAGTCATGATTGTGTTGGTTGAATCACAGCAGAAATTCTGAAAAGGAATTAGGAAATTCTTGTTCCAATGATGGATAATGAAATGCCTTATGAATTAAAGTCACAAGTGGACATGGAAATGTGGCCTGTTTTGTGAATTACTGGTGCAGTTATGCTACCATTTATTTGTACATGGAAGTTCCACGTCTGAAGAGTTGAATTTAAGCGTATCGGAAATGACAGTTTTTGCATGATAAATTCAGCTTTATCTTTGGGCAGTTTAAGCTGTTGACACATTTTCTGCCTCATAGAAGTTTTGCAAGCCAGGGGCTTCCTTGTGTGTGTTGTTCTTGCTCTCCCAAAATCTTCAGCCAACGTGGGGCAATTCTGCAAGTTGAAGTTGGATATATGACTTCAAACAACAGAGTGCTGCTGTTGATGTAACCTGTGACATTTTGTGATCCTTGAGAGAATGGCAGAATAACAGAAGTTGAAAGGGACCTTGGAGGTCTTCTAGTACAACCCCCTGCTCAACAGAAAACCCTATACCATTTCAGGCAAGTGGCTGTCCAATCTTCTTAAAAACCAGTGTTGGAGCTGGAAGCAAGTCATTCCACGGATTAGTCGTTCTAACTGTCAGAAAGTTTTTCCTTATTTCTAGGTCGGTTCTCCTTGTTTAGCTTCCATCCATTGCTTCTGCTTCTGCCTTCAGGTGCTTTGAATAATAGGTTGACCCATTAAATATTGGAACACTTAACTATCTAACCTGAGGATGGTTCCACCTTTTCAGACAATATATGCAACGCTGAAATCTTGTTTTCATCAGATGTGGCGATCTCCACGTGTAGGTGATATTTTTCTGATAATATGGACAAATGTGGCTGCTATGCTTTCTTAAGCAAGTGCATGGTTTTATAAAGATACATATTTATATTAGTTTGTCCAAAAGCTGGTTTTGCACATAAGCCATATTCTTGCTATATGGCAAGTTTGGGGGCCTTATAAAACAAGATTTTTGGTGCTCTGTTGGACCATAATCTCCTAAACTGCCAGCAATGTCATTAAGATTTTTTATCAAATCAGATCAGCCAATCTGATCATCAGATTGTCAGTTATAAATTCTCAGATGATCAAATCAGAGAACCAGCTTGCTCTAGTAGTTAAGGCTCCAGTCAGAAAATCAGGAGATTGAACTCCAGTTCTATTTTACGCATGAGAGTCAGCTGATTCTTAGTCCACCTCGCCTCACAAGTTTGTTGTGAGGAAAATAGGAGTAGGAAGGAATATTAGATGTGTTTGATCCCTTGAGTGATTTGTAAAAATAATAAATTTGGGGATTGTTTTTTTAAAAAAATAGATGGGACTATGGTAAAATGAACAAATAGGTTTATGGCATAATGCTGCGATATGTTTGCTTGCATTCTCAAAGCGATTGAGAGCAAAAGGCTTTCAGTGTTTCTCCTTTGTACTCAGATCTACAATAATAAGATTGTGATCAAAAAGAATCAGCTGTAAAAGGCAGCCTTCTTTGTTGTTGTTGTTGTTAGTTGCGAAGTCATGTCCGACCCATCACAATCCCATGGACAACATTGCTCCAGGCCTTCCTGTCCTCTACCATCTTCTGGAGTCCATTTAAGTTCACGCCTACTGCTTCAGTGACTCCATCCAGCCACCTCATTCTCTGTCGTCCCCTTCTTCTATTGGCCTCGATCTTTCCCAGCATTAGGCTCTTCTCCAGTGAGTCCTTCCTTCTCATTAGGTGGCCAAAGTACTTGAGTTTCAACTTCAGGATCTGGCCTTCTAAAGAGCAGTCAGGGTTGATCTCCTCTAGGACTGACCAGTTTGATCACCTTGCAGTCCAGGGGACTCGCAGGAGTCTTCTCCAGCATCATAGTTCAAAGCCTTCTTAAGAGGCCACATTGATTTACATCCAGAACACAAAAAAAGTGAAACCATCACTTTTGTGCCCTCCAGAATCAGCGAATTCCCCCCTCTTTGCATGTTGTTGTTAGAGGTTAAGATGCAAAATAGGGACCTTTTTCAAGGTCCTTAAAGTCGACTTCCGGTTTCCGGTCGAGCCGTACGGAGCCATCTCTAGGAAGCTCCGTTACGGCGATCGGATTTTCGGTGGCTTTTTGACAGCCCGAAGCGCCAAATTCAAAAAGGGAGACTCCCGGCAGATAGCGGAACCTCCGGCGACCCGAAAAACACCCGATTGGAAGCAGGATCGCCGGAGGGGACGCGAGCAGAAGAAGAAAACGGAGAGGCCGGCTTCGGCCGGCCAGAAGAAGACGACACGAGGGCGGAAACAATAGAAGTGAGGAGAGAAGACCGAGGAAGCAGCGAAGAAGGAGACAGGAGCGAGAGGCGACCAGGAAGAAGCGGGACGAGGGAAGAAGAGCCCGGAACTTACCCAGCTGGAGGCCTGAAGAAGCTGCAAAGCCGCCCAGCCGCAGCGGAGGAGAGCCAGCTGATGCAAAGAAAGGACGGCAGGCAACAGCGTCGGGAGAAGACAACGCAAAACGGTGAGACCGGCGGGGGTGGAACCGAACGCTGCGGGACGCTGACCAGAGGGTGAAAATAGCAGCGGGAGGAGGAGGCCTTCACGGGACCCTCAGAAGACCCCCCTAGGCCCCCAAGAAAGGTAACAGAGGCGGCAAGAAGCCAAGCGGGCGGAGCAAGAGAAGACAGACCAGGTGAGAGGAGGCTACGAAGCAAAGGGGGAGAGAAGGGAGGGGAAAAACCCTGCAGAGACACTGTTTCCTCCCCCCCCCACAACGGACGGCAGGGAAGAAGAAAGCTGGAAAGCAACCCGGTGAGCAATAAGGGCAAAGTAGAGGGGAGCAGTAAACACAGGCTGAAAGAAGAAGGGAGGAAGCGACTTGGGCAAGAAGGCAGAGGAAGAGGGGGGAAAGAAGGAACCAGAAAGGAACAAGGAGAAGAAATAGACTGGCAGAGGGGAGTGAAGAGGAAACCAAGGCAAAAACACTGAACTGGTTCCCTGGCTCCCTGAACATAAAATTGCCAGAATACAGGCCCCTACCCCCACACTGCCCAAGCCCTGAAGCCCCTCCCCCCTCGAAAGGCTAGACCACCGGACCAACAACAGATCACAACCTAGCGCCCAATTTGATCCAAATTGGGACCCAAAACAGTGCCAAGACAACAGGAAGATAACCTCAAAATGGCCTCCAAACAGACCACACTGACACAAACGAAGGGAGTTGTATCCACCCCAGCCCAGCGTTCTAAACCACCAGGAACTACTCTACCCATCCCCACACCCTCCCATTCAAATGCAGGCACCCAGAACCATACACCCACACAGACCGACCCAACAGCACACATGATACAAAAATTACACGAGGTAATAGAGAAGCTGGTTGAAAGGATGGATGGAATGGATAAAAGGTTGGTGGAAATGGGCACACAGATGGAAAAAAGACACAAAGATTCAAAACAAGTGCTGCGAGAACAAGGTAGAGAGCTAGAGAGAAAATGGGAGGAGCAACGCAAAGCAATAGCTGCAGATTTGGAGCAAATGAAAGAGGCAATGCAAACACACTACAAGGAAGTAGGGGAGGAAATGGAGAGAAACTTTCAGGAAATCAGGGAAAAGGTGGACGAGCGGATGGAAAAAGTGGAGAATCAAGTAGAAGGCCAGAGAACAGAGATAGCAGAGATGAGAGGGGTGCACCAAGACCAAGCCACCACGATACAGTACTGGCAGCTGGCGACCACAATCAGGTTCAGGGGCCTGAAAGAGACATCAGACGAAACCCAAGGAAGCCTGGCCGGAACCTTTATAGAGGCCCTGGCAGCATTTCTGGGACTACCAGCCTCAGCTATCGAATGGCAAATTGACGGAATCAACAGAGTGGGCGCACGGACGACAACAAACAGACACCAACCAAGGGACGTGGTCATCCGCTTTGTGACGCAGGGATTCCGGAATCGCATCTCAGCCACGTCTTACCACAAGAGTTTATACATAAAGGGGCAAGAAGTGAAAGTACTGAAAGAGATCCCCCAGACGATGCTGCGAGACAGAAAGGAATATAAGTTCCTGGTCGACGAACTGAGATCACGTGCCTTGCGATTCAGATGGGAAACCCCCACGGGGATGACATTCTACTATAAAAATAAAAGACATCAACTGAACTCGGTTCAACAAGCCAGAGAATTCCTGGAAAAGGAACTGATGCCGGAGGGATCCCAATACGCCACGAGAGAAAACGCAGAAAATCCACCAGACCGACAGACTGCTGCAAGAACACGAGAAAGGAAAGGACCAACTAGAGACACGACAACACAGAGAACAGGAAGCAACAACAACAACAAGGGAACAAGTCAGATTGCAGAGGGCAGGATAACAAGATCCACCACCAAACGTACAGATCAACACGACGCGATCCCGATACGCAACTCGATCACAAACTCGGATACCATGGGAGCGAGACCAAAGACTATCACAGGAGATAGAATGAAAGCGGTCTCGGAAGAGTATCCTGAAACCGATATTGATGACTAAATACTTGACGTGGAACGTTAACGGACTAAACTCTCCACAGAAAAGGAGGAAAATATTTCATTATCTATTTCATGGAGGGAACGACATAATTTGCTTACAAGAAACACACATCAGGGCAGCAGACCAGAAATATCTGACCAGCTACAAACTAGGTGCGCAATTTGTGGCAGCGGCGCCAAGAAAAAAGAACGGGATTGTTATATACGTAAAGAAACATATAATGGCGAAGCTAATAGAATCCGACCCCCAAGGTAGATACCTGGCAATTGAAATAACACAGGAAGACAAGAAGATTCTAGTAATGGGCGTATATGCACCAAATCAGCAGCAAGGCAAATTCTACAAAAAGCTACACAAGAAAATAACACAACTTAACTACAGATCTTACATCATCATGGGCGACTGGAACGGGGTCATAGAGACCGCTCTAGACAAAAAAAGAACTGCACCGAACCCACAAAAACACCCCAAGTTGCCTAAATCCTTCTTTGACATGAAGGAGGAACTCGAACTGACAGATGTATGGAGGAAAAGACATGACAGAGAACAAGAATTCACCTTCTTCTCTGGCAGACATCAATCCTTCTCCAGAATTGACTTTATATTAACTTCTAGCGACTTGCTAACTCGTCTAAATGCAGTGGAAATCCTACCCAAAGCTCTGACAGACCACAACCCTGTGAGGATGGAGCTAAGACACGGCCAGACACAGAGGAGGTCCGGGAGAATCAATGAAAACCTGTTTAGACATGGAGACAAGGTGGCGGAATGCAAAAAAGCTATGAAGGAATACTTCAGCACACATATGAACAATGAAACACCGATAGAACAGATCTGGGACGGCAGCAAGGTGTACATGCGAGGGATCCTCATATCCATGAATAGCTGGCACCGGCGCCAACAAGAACAAAAAAGAAAAGAGTTAGAAAATGAGATAAGCAAAATGGAGCGGCTACTGATAAAAAGACCAGAAGACAAAGTCGCCAAAGAAGGACTCAAGATCTTAAGAAAGCAATTTGACATGTTGATGGCGGACCAAGTTGCAAGGAATATACAATATGCAAAACATAAGACATTCTGCAAGGCCAACAAACCGGGCCGCTGGCTAGCCTACACTATAAGAAAGAAACAGAAATCCCGCATAATTGAAAAGATAGAATACAAAGGCAAGCTAGAATTCCGACAAAAAACCATCAAGACAGCCTTCACAGAGTTCTACTCGAAACTATATGCCGAGGATAAGATACAAGACAAAGAGATAGAGGAATTCCTACAAAACGAAAAGATACAGGCGATTACCGACACACAAAGAGAAGCTCTGAATGCCCCAATCACAAAGGAGGAAATACACTCAGTGATCACACAACTGAAAGCAGGAAAATCGCCTGGGACGGATGGGATGACAGCGATCTACTACAAGCACCTACAGGAGGAGATGCTAGAACCCCTCAGAAAGCTATTTGCCAGCATTCAAGAAGGAGGCCAGGTCCCACCATCCTGGAAAACAGCCTACATCTCATTAATCCCAAAGGAGGGGAAAGACGACACACAGCCCGCAAACTACAGGCCCATCTCACTACTAAACACAGACTATAAAATCTTCACAAAAATTTTGGCCAATAGACTAATGACTGTTCTACAAAAAACAATACACCCGGACCAAAGGGGATTTATACAAGGACGCCAGATGAAAACCAACGTGAGGCAGCTGTTGAACATAATAGAGTACCTGCAAAGGCACAACCAGATACCCGCCGCTCTAATGTTTGTGGATGCAGAAAAAGCCTTCGACAGACTGAACTGGCCGTTCCTGACGAACTTGATCCTGAAGATGAAAATGGGAGCACAGTTCTTCAACTCCATAACGGCAATTTACCAGAAACAAACAGGCCAGATCATTGTCAATGGAGACTTAACAGACTCATTTAATATAGAGAGAGGCACGAGACAGGGCTGCCCGCTGTCCCCCCTGTTATTTGTCCTAACACTGGAAATTTTACTGAACAGAATAAGAGCGGCAGAGGATGTACAGGGCATACAGATTAAACAACAAGAATACAAACTATGTGCCTTTGCGGATGACCTGCTGGTGACAATGTCGCAACCAGCACAGTCAGCAAGGAAATTGATGGAGATAATGGAGGACTATGGTAGGGTGTCAGGCTTCAAAGTAAATATATCAAAAACAAAGATGCTAGCCAAAAACCTAGACAACAAAGCAAGACGGAACCTGGAAAGAATAACGGGTTGTGAAATCGTCAAGAAAGTCAAATACTTAGGAGTGGAGATAGAATCAACAAATGCGAAATTATACAAGAATAACTACGAGGTCCTGTGGAATAAGATACAAGCAGACCTGGAAAGGTGGAAATCGTTACGTCTGTCCCTGCTCGGCAGGATAGCGACAGTAAAGATGAATGTATTACCCAGATTTTTATTTCTCTTTCAAATGCTACCCATACTCAAGAAGGATGCGGACTTAGACAATTGGCAGAAAGGCATCAACAGATTTATTTGGGACGACAAGAGACCGAGGGTGAAACTAAAAATCATCCAAGACGCAAGGGAGAGAGGGGGACTCAAAATGCCTAATCTAAAGCTATATTACTATGCAGCAACGTTGGTGGCGGTTAGTGACTGGATCAACATGACAAATGATAGAGTTCTGAATGTTGAGGGGCATGGTCTACGATTCGGCTGGCACGCATACCTAGTATACGACAAAAAGGCAGATAGGAACTTCAAGGAGAACCCACTACGAATCCCACTGCTATGGGTCTGGAAGAAATATAAGCACCTCCTACACGACAAGATTCCCATCTGGACGATCCCTGGACACGCAACAGGGGATATGAACACATCCCAAGGGCAAGGAGTGGTGCCCTACAGTGAACTTGTACTGGGAGAAGAAAACAGGTTCCTCTTGAAACCTCAAGCAATGCTAGCAAACAGAGGAATAGGAAGTAACTGGCTATCATATATACAACTACAGTCAAGGTGGCGTGAAGACAGGAAGAAGGGCTTCTCCCAGAACGACGAGAACCTAATTAAACAGATCAGAGAACAGGGGATTAGGCACATCAAACGAGTGTACAGCACTCTGATAGAAATGGACTCTGAAACCGAGCTAGTCAAGAACTGTATGATAAAGTGGGCGCAAGACTTCGGACACCCTATCGCCATAGACACGTGGGAGAAAATCTGGGTGAGGAATGTAGAATTCACGAAATCGCAACACTTAAGGGAAAACTTCTACAAGATGTTCTATAGATGGCATCTGGACCCAAAAAAAATATCACTCATCTACCCGGGCACCCAGCCCAAATGCTGGAGGTGCGGAGATGGGGAGGCTACTTACTTTCACATATGGTGGGCATGCAGAAAAATCAAAGCATTCTGGAGGAAGATATGGTGGACACTCCAAACTATTTTCAAAAAGCGTATAGAATTTCTACCTCAGGCTTTTTTGTTAGGGATCACAGAGGATATCACTACCTCAGAGTCAACTTTATTTTTGAACTTAATTACAGCAGCAAGATTATTGGTGGGACAGTACTGGAAGAATCCAGAAATACCGCCTATTGAAGAATGGACTGTGAAAGTAACAAATCTGGCGGAAATGGCAAAAATATCGGCATATTTGAAAAATCGCTCCAATGAACAATTTGTGATGGACTGGAAACATTGGATAGACTATATCCAAGAGAGACACCAATCAAACAGAATGCAGCTGGCGTTCAGCTAGGGCTCGACGGGAGGAGGGAAGAAGGGTTAACAAATCAAAGGTTTACAAAAACTAACACCCAATGTTGAATGTATATGTTCTATAACTGATGCCTCTTGGCATGGCCTTGTGACTAATGATGTTTGCTTTGATATGGCTGGAATGGACTGGGTTTCTGCCTCGGGGTGTGGGGCTCTCGCCCCGGGACCTCTGGTTGGGGACTGTGGAGGATTGCACTGGTGGTGGGATGGGGTCGAGTCGGGGGCGCGGGCATACGGTGGGCGGTGGACTGGAGGCAGTGGATGGACCATGTGTGGGAGGGGCACCGGTCCGACAGGGTGTGTTCGGATTGTGCTTGGGGATGCGGGGGAGGAGGGTGGAGCGTTTGCTGGAACAGATGTTTGCGGAGATTGGTGCCTGGTGTTGTATGCTGTGTTCTGGGAGGGTTGTTTGGCAGTGGGGTCTTGTGTTTCATGTTGACCACGTTGGTTTCGGGGCGGATGGAAGAAGCGCCAGTCAGGTGGAGTGTGGCAGGAGTGTGGTTGGGACTGGACGCGAGGGGTGGGGGGGGGGAAAGGGGCTTGCTGGTTCAGACTTTTTCAGGGACGGATGCTTGGTGTTGTGTGCCGGGTGTCATGTTGATTGCTGCATGGTGTGTTTTTGTGTCCAGTGCTGATTGTTTTAATGGGAGAATTAAAAAAAAAAAAAAAAAAAAAAAAAAAAACTTTGCCGTTTTATGACTTGTGGACTTCAGCTCCCAGAATTCCTCAGCCAGGCACGCTGGTTGAGGAATTCTGGGAGTTCAGGTCCACAAGTCATAAAAGGGCCAAATTTGAAGACCCCTAGCCTAAAAGACTGATCAATGGGATAACGGAATCAGGCCTTTGAGGTCTTCTAGTCCAACCCCCCTGCTCATATCATTTCAGACAAATTGCTGTCCAATCTCTTATTAAAAACTTCTGGAGGCAAGTAGAAAAAGATAAGCAAAAAACAACAGCAAGAATTCAAAACAAGTGTGGAAAGGTAAGATTTCTAATATGTTGCCAAAGCAAGAGGCTGGAGGGCAATGAAGTTGAACCAGCTCTCCATCTTCTACTTTCTTTTGAACTGACTACGAAAGGTTGGTAAGGAATTTATAAGCAGAATGACTTCTATTATAACCTCAGCTCCCATTTCATCCAGAATATAATATCAAACACTAAAATTGAAGTATCAGTTGGAGAAACATGGAATGCACTAAATACATGTGCACTAGACTTTTTGAGAGTCCAAGTGACTTTTTTTCTGAGAGAGTCCAGCTGACTTTTAAAAGAAACTTGTGTTCCTTTCCTTAATCATTTTATTATTTTTGTTATTCGTTATACATCCCAACTTTATTTTATAGAATTCCAGTCAGGGTACATAATTCTCCTTCCTCCTATTTCACCTAGAACAACAATCTTTTTTTTTTATTATTATAAAAATTCTTTTATTAAAACGGTTAGCATTGAGCGTGAAGACATGTTGTGCAGCGGTCGTCATGGCACCTGGTGTGCAGCGCTGGGTATTGGTCTTTGGGAACGACTGAATTGGTGGGCCTTTTTCCCCCACTCCTCGCGTCTGGCCTCGGCTGTGCTCCTGTTGCATTTTGTTTTGATTGGTGTTTCTCCTGTCTGTTTCGATGTTAATGTGGTCAACATTGGACGTGGGATCCTGTTGCTGGGCAGTCATCCTGGAGCGTAGCATACAGCATTGGGTGTTGGTCTTTGTGGACGTCTGTTTTGGTGGGCGTTCTTCCCTCCTCCCTTGCATCTTCGAGTGTACTCCGAGTGCATTTTGTTTGATTGGTGTTTCTCTTGTGTGTGGTCTGTCTGCTGTGTCTAGTCTGTCGCGTATTGTGCGTTTGCGCTTCTGGATTGGCTTCATCCCATTACTGGTGCGGTCTTTTGTGGTCCCCGGCCGGAGATCCTGGGGTGGGGGTTTCGTGTCCTGGGGTGGAGATTCGGTCTACTTTGGCAATGTTGAGGCGGGCAGCATTGGTCATGGGGTTGTGTTGGGAGGCATTGGTTAGAACAACAATCTTGTGAAGTGGGTTGGGATGAGGGAAAACATCTAACCCAAAGTCACCTAGCTGGGAGGACTAGCAGTCTTACAGTCTTCTGACTTTTGGTCTAGCACTATAATCAAATATTATATTATATATAAACTTCATATTTCATTATTTACATCATGCATGAATACTTTGTTTCGCACAGCTTTCTGTGAATTTTGCTTGGTGCTTTTCTCTGTACCTGTACATAACAACAGGTGATTTGTGCAATTTAAAAATTACAAATTCTTCCCATTGGAAGAAGAAAGAGAAGGATGTTTCTTCAAGCAGGCAAGGCTCTTAAATCAGGGACTGGAGAATAAGAAGAGACTGGACAACCACTTGTCTGAAATAGCATAGGGCCTCCTGCTTGAGCAGGGGTTTGAATTAGAAAATCTCCAAGGTCCCTCCCAACTCTGTTATTCTGTTAGGAAATCAGCTTCACAAAGTTTATTTCTATATAAGACCAATTTACAAACAGCATGTACAAAATGCCTCACTCATGAATATGTTCTCACATCCTATTTACTACTGTTTCCAACTGTGACTCAACACGGAACTCTTCTGGGAGAGATGTCTTGATCCAAAGTTAGGAGTTAGTGGATAGAGTTAGTGGACCGCTTGTAATTGGAAGAACCATCATCTCACTTCAGAGATTTAGCAAGGTTAGAAGTGGTGAATCCTTTGATACAGTTTCTCTGTACCTTTAGCCTAACTGGCTTTTTTCAACTACTGTGCTAACAGTGAGCACAGCAAGAGGTGTTTCTTAATTGCTGTTTCTCAGCTGATGTAACTATGGGGGTTTGCCAGTGGTATCCTTAAAAGACAGCCATTTTATCCCCCCTTTTACATTATTTCTGATGGGGATCAGTGCAGGGGGACTTTTATTTATAGCTCTCATTCTTAGGTATTAATGCTAATATGAACAGAAATTACAACTATCTAAGTTATATGACTGTTTCAAAATTCAGGCAAGAAATTAAACACACCATGATTAGCGAGCACATTCTTAATTTAGTGAATTAAATAATTCTCTGGTTATTTTGCCTGGGGTTTTTTATTTATCTTGCAGCAGATCTTGGAATGTCTGTCCGTCTGTCTCAATATTGAAAAAATTGCTACATTTCTAAATGTTACCTTTATGTTGCTTTTAATTGGATTGATTTTCCTTTTTGTTTAGTTAATAAATAAGCATTAACAAAAAAAAAAAAAAAAAAAAAAAAAAAAATCTCACAGGTGTACAAAGTAAACTAAATATCCCAGGTGTGGTCCTAACTAGATTTGGATTGTGCTGTTTACATGAACTGGCCTGATAACAGCCATATTTGAGCTGAGCTCTTATTCGTAGTGGCAAACATGTGGATTTTAGACTTCAATAAATAACTCACAATGAATGTTCCATTTTAAAAAAAAATCTGTGCTTAGAAAACTATCACTTCCGTTTTATTATAGAGAAGTGCTTATCTTTTCTTTTTTTTCTTTCTGGCCTCATTTTCCATTTGTTTTTTTTTTTTTAAGTAGAGCAGTGCTGGTGAAGTTTTACCTGCTTTAGAAAGGAGTTTCTCTCAGAGGAAGTAGATTCTTTCCCCTAAATTATATACAACAGAAGATAACGAATGTTTTGGGAAAAGTGTTGAATTTATGCCGGAGCACAACATTTGCTTGTGGATGTCTAAGGCTTTAAACAAAACTTCCTTTGCAACTACTATGTCTCAGACATTGCTCCAGTAGTATTACTTATTTATGTAAAACTAATATTTTACATAGTAATTTCTATCTTACACAATAATTCTATTCATGTTGATATTTTACCAATAAAATCAAAGGGCCTATTTTTGGCATTAAGCATGTGTAAGAAATAGAGTCCATACTGTCTCTCTTGTGTTATAGAATCTACCTTTATGTAAAGAAATAATGATTAAATGAGTTAAAATTTCACACTAAGCTAGAAGTTTCTGACATTTGCAAGCCCAATCTAAGGAAAGCTTAAACTGTTATGCTATAAATTAATTGGTTAACTGTTCTTGCATTTTTTTAAAAAAAAAGTTCCCCAAGTAGCTGCTCCAGTATTATTCTACCAGGAATGAAGGTGAATAGCCTATTTAAAACACTTCTAATTTGCAAATTGCATTGCAGTCAACTGTTTTCTAAGATGCAGTTCAACTTTCCTCAATGGCTGTTCTGCTGGGGATGGTGGGAATTGTGTTTTTTACAGATCTGGAGATCAGCAGATGAAGGAGAACTTGCTTACCCTTGACACTGTAAGAACCAATTTCAAGTTAATCACTCAAGAAGAACATTTTTAACAAATTTGATGCAGTCCATGTATAACCTCACATATGCAGCCTATCTCTTTTTTTGTTTTTTAAAAAAGTCAGATGTTTCCATATATAAAATACAGGTAGTCCTCAACATACGACCACAACTGAGCCCAAAATTTATGTTGCTAAGTGAGAAATTTGTTAAGCAAATTTTGCCCCATTTTACGACTTTTCTTAACACTGTTGTTAAGTGAATCTGGTTTCCGTATTGACTCTGCTTGTTAGAAGGTCGCAAAAGGGGATCACATGACCACGGGACACTGCAACCATCATTAATATGAGTCCATTGTTAAGCATCTGAATGTAAATCACATGACCGTGGGGAGGCTGCAACGGTCATAAGTGTGAAAAATGGTCATAAGTCACTTTTCCTGGGTCGTTGTAACTTCGAATGTTCAATAAGTGAATTATTGTAAATTGAGGACTACCTGCAGTCATTTTATTTATTGATTTATTTATCAAATGTATACAGCCACATCTCACACACTAGCCGGCATACGATAAAATTCTTGAAAAATTTAGACATGCATGATCTGGACATAGATGTTAGGTTTATTACAATACAGGTTTGATTTGTTTCTACTTCAGTATGTGTAGGATTTAAGTAATAATATATAGTATGTACCACAATGTCTTTGTTTGCAATGCCAACACACTCAGTTAAGATACTACCATTTCTGAACTATCAAAAAATAACAGCCTGACTTCTTTATCTTTGCACCAGATTAATTCAGCACATCCTTGGATAAACAGGGGCTAAATAAATGCTCCCATACAATAAATTAATCTGGATTGTGATCCTTACAGTAAATCTTGCCGAGAAGCATTACCCATGAGTTTAAATGACTGTAGCATCCATTATGTGCCATTTGAAGACCTGTAGAAATCTAAAAAAAAAGACTCCCTGGATTAATTGCATTAAAATATCCCCCTGAAGAGTTTTCCACTGCTAAGTGTTTCAAAAATAAATCAATAGTTTGCACAGATAAAACAGTACAACATTCTAAGTAGCACTTATGTTAAGGCAATAAGGTTTGAGATGGTTACAGCAGACTTTTTTCTCTAATTTTAGTGAGATTTGGTCACAACTTAATGCAAATATATTGGGACGTATATGTTTTAAGACAGATGCTGGTTTATTGAGAAAAAGTATCAGAGATTTCATCCAAATCAAAAGCAGAGTGTAAAATGCATGGCCTATTGAAACCAGACACATCCTTATCTTGATGTGTCTCTCTGTGCATGTTTGTGTGTGGGTGTGTATATGTATGTGTGTGTCTGTGTGTTCACAGAAGTGTATCCCATTTGGAAAATTACTTGCTATTGCTCAGATAGCCAACTTCTAGATGTTTTCTGGACCTCAGTTTTTCTTAACCTTATAATGCAAGATGCTCACATCTGTTGGAGTGCAATACATCTGAAAGACTCTCACTTATAAATGAGCAGTTGACAGCTTTAATTTATTATACATATTTACTACAATAAGTTAATTATTGACTGAGCTTAAGGAAAAGTGATCTGGGAACAGTTCTTTTTGAGGCCAACCAAACTCAACCAACCAACTCAAACTCTTAAAAATACCTACAATACTATTAGAAACAAACTTTCATTGCTTTGTACCCAAAGTAAATAAATCAGCTTCTAACATTAAATTGCAATATTTAATTCTGAAGCTTCACTTTTAAGGAGTCCATAATGAAGCCATTGGCAACTCTCAAATGGACAGGCAAGTTTGCAGATCCCTATTGGCATGAGATGCGTGAGTCTTCCATACCAAGCATTCATGTTTTTCAAATTATGAAAGTTAAAAGGCGTCCCGATTTGTTAACTTATCAACTTTTCAAATTTACACAATTAAAAACATTTAGCATCTAGGCTTGCCTGTACTACTTGTGTGAAACATGGTATTTGGTTGTAGCTTGGCACTACTCAAATTTGTAGGGTTTATCTAGTCGACAAGGTAGGGACCCAAAACTAAATCCAATCTTACTGTCATAATTGTTCAAAAGTAACAGCACCGACCCTGTTTAAGAAGTAACTCGATAGGAAAACCATGGACCCATGAAGTCATCAGCAGTTGCGTTTTACTTGAGGTCTTTGCTACCTTTAGACTACAGTAGGGGGCAGTGTCTACCTAAACCTTTAGAAGCTAAGTAAAATCAAACCTGGTTAGTATTTGAAAGGGAGACCATCAAGTAATTCCAGGGACCATGGAGAATGACAAGCTTCTTTTATATCACTGCAAGAAAATTTAATTTTAATTCAAAAATTTAATTCAACTTAATTCAAACTTAATTCCAAGGGTACTTCACTTTATGCTTAAGAGTGAATGTTCACTTTTATTAGCAAATGTGTTGCACTTTTATAGAGTGATTCAGCCCTCCAGGTTAAATTATTAGATCAACATTTTTTAAAGAATTTATAAAAGTGAAACTTTATTTAAGTATTTATTTTCCCAAAAGAAGCATACCTCTGCCTTTTCTTACATTGCTACCACCTCCCTGGATTCTGTTTGTAAGGTTCAAATTTTTGTTGCAACTTCATTATAAAATGCAAAAGAAAAGCATGGATTGTATCCTCATAGAAGCATTGCTGCGCCCTTGAGAGTTTTATGATGAGGTGATGAAAACGGTCTGTTTTGCATCTCAAATAGGATAGGCAGTTCTTTTCTGTCCCATTGCCAGAAATTTGGCAAATGTGGAATCTGAGAATTTAAGTAGCCATACCAACATGCTATTCCAACATTTCAATTCAACAAATATACTTGGGGGTTGGTCTAATGCAAGGGTCTTCAAACTTGGCCCTTTTATGACTTGTGGACTTCAACTCCCAGAATGCTGGCTGAGAAATTCTGGGAGTTGAAATCCACAAGTCATAAAAGGGCCAAGTTTGAAGACCCCTGATCTAATGACACCATCCTATTTCCACCTTCTTGTGTTGGAGGCAGTTTTGCATCAAGTGAGACTCTTTTGAACCAACCTTGAATTCTAGCACTGTTAAAGAAGGACAGTGAATTGCTTCTTCACAGGCTATCTCTGGCCTACCAATATGGTCTCCTCCTCACATCAAACGTCACTTCAGTGAATCTTGGTTTGACCTTAAGCCAGTCATGGCTGGGAGAAAATGAGCAATAAGGGAGGCAGATGTTCACATGCCTATAGTGATGATCATGATGATGTCCATTCAGTCATGTCTTGACTCTTGACTCTTGATTATTTTATGCACCAGGTCTCTCCACATCTTCTGATCTTGCACTACCATGTTTCCTGGAAAATAAGACCAGGTCTTTATATTAATTTTTGCTTCAAAAAGTAGGGCTTATTTTCCGGTTACGGGTTATATTTGGGAAAATACAATACTAAATGTGTCCGTCTGGCTGACGATCTTAACTCGGACTTATTTTTGGTTTGGGACTTTTAATATGAGTGTCCTGAAAAATCACGCTAGGACTTATTTTCCAGTTGGGTCTTATTTTGGGGAAAACATGGTACTTCTTTGAGTTTTTCTATACTCTGCTGATGTCAGCTTTGAGGGTGCATATGACCATCACACATGGTTAATAGGGTGTTTATTTCAAAGATCTGAAGGCTCGTTCTAAACTCAAAATGCTTCTGGTGATCCATCACTTGTGCATTTTTGTCTTGTCTTGTCCCACATATAGGTTTCCCAGCCTGTACTTCACTTATAATCTAGTTATCCAGACAGGTTGAGATCCAGAAAAAAAGATATACCCCAGGGTGGAATCAATAGAGTCATCTGAAACCATGAGATTGTTCATTTTAGTTATTATTTTGCTGCCTCAGGGTTTAATGTTTTACTCAAGATAGCAGAAAATATCTGTATATGTTTTACATCATGTTATTATCTTTTTAATTTTAGTTTTAATACATATACAGGCCCAAACAGCATTATACAGATTGCAGGATATTCCATGACATCAGCTTATTGTGTGTTTATTTATTTCATGTCTTGACTTGGGTGCTTAATGCTGATGAAGACGTCAAGAAACCAAAATTTAAGACAAGATGTGTGTTCAGCTATACTTGTGAAATGGTGGTTGATTTGATGAAGAGCAGGCTTCAAAGAGAATGTCTTTGGTGAACTGAATTCATTCCACTCTTGGGTTCAACCTCTATGAAGAAGGCTAAAATCTCTTATTTGCTTTGCTTCAATTTCTTCTCTGTTTGTGGTCTTCTCTCTTTCTAATCCATCTTGTGGAGTTTACTCTGTTTCCTTGCCTACTTTATTGTCAAAGACATGATTAGGGCACAGAACTAATCCCCCTCACTATTTTTAATAGGGTAGACTAAAATAGCTGAAATTGTTGATTTTTTTAAATCTACCCCTGCCCAGCTTCTTCCACTGTTAGATTACTCTGAATGAACACAGACTTTGACAGACAAAGGGTGCCTTCCCCTTGATGCTATAAATCAGAGCTTTTCACTCTCTGCTAAGGGGAAGCTGGCTCACATCAACTTGCTCTTTTCTAAGGCAATGCTATCAAATTTTAGGAAAGAGTTTTTCAACCCTACTTGGCAGATGCTGGGATAGAACCCAGCACCTGTTCCTTGCCAAATCTCTAGCCTCCTTCCTGTTCTATGAATTTGTGTCTCTATAAAAGGTTGTTTGACCTAGGGTTAATAATAACAATATTGCCCTGAAAATTTTCAGTTGCAGAAAAAGAAAACCATAACAATAATGACTGGACTGGCATGATTGCATTTTAACCAAGATGCTTGACGTTCTGACATATACTCAGCAACTTTAGGCTCTGTTCATTTTGCAAGTAAACATACAGGAAGTCCTTGAGTTATAAACAGTTTGTATACTGACCATTCAAAGTTACAACAGCACTAAAGATGATTTATGATTATTTTTCACACTTATAACCATGGCAACATCTCCAAGATCACGTGATCAAAATTCAGCCATGTGGCAACTGGCTCATATTTATGATGTTTTTGTTCTTTATTTAGAATAGAATAGAATAGAATAGAATAGAATAGAATAGAATAGAATAGAATAGAATAGAATAGAATAGAATAGAATAGAATAGAATAGAATAGAATAGACAATATGGAATGGAATGGAATGGAATGGAATGGAATAGAATAGAATAGAATAGAATAGAATAGAATAGCAGAGTTGAAAGGGACCTTGGAGGTCTTCTAGTCTGACCCCCTACTCAGGCAGGAAACCCTATAACATTTCAGACAAATGGTTGTACAATCTCTTCTTAAAAATCCACAAGAAAATTTAAATGATTTTACTTGTGGAGATTAGCAAGCCCATGCCAAATACAAAACAAAACAAAAAATAAAATAAAATGCAAATTAAAATAAGCAGAAAAATAATGATGAGTGGTACAGAATGCAAATTGAAAAGGGATGTTTTAAATTAGAACGATGGTATTTTAATGGAAAGCTTGGCCAGCAAATTTAAATGATGTTTGGGCTCAGGGCTTTGGTTATTTTAATCTATCTGGTACCATCAACAATGCTTGAGAAAGTCTGGCTTTAGGCAGAAATAGAAAAGCCAGAAAATGTTTTGGGACAAAACAATCTTGGATGCTCAAGATGATTGTTTCCTGATGTCAGCAAATGCCAAAAATAGGAAACAGGGTTACATTTTCTTTAAAAAAAATGAGAGAGAGAAAAGGCAAGCTCACATCCTACTCTTGAAGGTGAAAATGTGGCAAGTTTCTAATTTGGAGACAGAAATCCTTCCAGAGGATGGGAAGGGTATTCAATAATTCAATTAAATCTTGTTAGATTAGTTAATCTAAAGAGAAGTTAGAGGACTGAAGTGGCTTGTATTTAAGCCACCAGGTAATTCAAAAATGCTCAGTATGGTATGGCCCTAGTAGTAAAAAACTGTGGGACATCTTTTCCTTTCTTAGCTGTGTTGGCTGCTGTAATGTGCCCTTACACTGTAGCTTTAGATCAGTGGTTCTCAACCTTCCTAATGTCGCGACCCTTTAATACAGTTCCTCATTTTGTAGTGACCCCCAACCCTAAGGGCTCTCTGAGTGTGCACCGACACCGCCCACTCACCCGCCTCGCCCGGGGCTCAGCGTGCCTCGCCTGTCCTCGCCTCACTTCCGAAGGTCGCCGGCCTGCCCGGCTCCAGCTGGCTGGGGAGGGGGGGCAGGAAGACTGCTCCACCCAGCCTGGTTGAAGAAGCACCCAGACGGGGAGAGGGAGAGAGCGAGCGAGCAAGAGAGAGCCAAGAGGGCGACAGCGCTGGCAGAGCTTAGTTCAGCCTCCTCCATGGAAAGGGCCATGAAGCAGCGCAGCCTCCCTTAGGAGATGCTCGACAGAAACTAATCTGGCGCTGCAACGGCCCCCAGCTCGAAGCCATGCGGAGACAGATGCGGAGCGGTGTCTCGATTCCTAAGACCATTGGAAATATGTGTTTTCCGATGGTCTTAGGCGACCCCTGTGAAAGGGTTGTTCGACCCCCAAAGGGGTCGTGACCCACAGGTTGAGAACCACTGCTCTAGATAAACTTCAGCTCAGTTTTATCCTGGACATTTCTGTCATCTTCAGAGAGATACTGAGGTTTGGCCTTTTGGAACTAGAGACAGCTGTACCTGTATCTGAGAAAATCGAGAAATTTCTTTCTGAACTAGTGATCTTGCTGTGAACACCAACACTTCCAGGAAATCAGACGTTTAAGGTTCCTTTTGCTAAGCTTATAGGGGTACCACTTTATAAAACCCTAGTGAGACCATACCTGGAATACTGCAACAAATTTTGGTCACCATACTACAAAAAAGATGTTGAGACTTTGGAAAAAATTCAGAGAAGAGCAACAAGATGATCAGAGGCCTGGAGACTAAAACATATGAAGAACGGCTGCGGGACTTGGGTTTGGCTAGTCTAAAGAAAAGAAGTAAATAGAGAAATAAAGTAGATATTATATAGAAAAATATATATGTATATATAGAGATAAAGAATTATATGTAAGAAGAGGGACAAATTGTTAGAAATACTTACACTGGAATGTTACGTTATGTCCACTTTTTTTAACTGTATTATAAATAAATAACTTTTTTTTAAAAAAAAGAAAAGAAGAATAAACAGGGGTGACACGATAGCAGTATTCCAGTATTTGAGGGGCTGCCACAAAGAAGAGGTGGTTAAATTATTCTCCAAAGCACCAGAGGGCAAGACAAGAAACAATGGTTGGAAATCAGAAGCAACCTGGAATTAAGGAGTGAGGACAATTAACAGTGAGGACAATTAACCAGTGGAACAGCTTGCCTTCAGAAATTGTGGGCACGCCATCACTGGAGGTTTTTAAGAAGAGACTGGATAGTCACTTATCTGAAATGGTATAGGTTCTCCTGCTTGAGCAGGGGGCTGGACTAGAAGATCTCCAAGGTCCCTTCCAGCTCTATTCTATTCTATTCTATTCTATTCTATTATATTC
Organism: Bothrops alternatus; assembly: GCA_034064705.1. Classification (NCBI taxonomy): domain Eukaryota; kingdom Metazoa; phylum Chordata; class Lepidosauria; order Squamata; family Viperidae; genus Bothrops; species Bothrops alternatus. The sequence goes on along the minus strand of JARGCV010000112.1, from coordinate 769,317 downwards.
TATTCTATTCTACTCTACTCTACTCTACTCTACTCTACTCTACTCTACTCTACTCTACTCTACTCTACTCTACTCTACTCTACTCTACTCTACTCTACTCTACTCTATAAGAACTGTAAAATACCAGCCTCCATTGAATGTGGAAACATCTCTCTCTCAACTCCTTTGCTTCAGCCAAGATCTTGGGATCATTTTCTCTAATATTATTCCTTCTTTTCTTTCCCCAAGCTCTCCTTCACCACCTTTTCTACGGTATGTTCTTTTATGCCATCTGCATTTTACTGACCCCAGTTCTGGAAACAAGAGATTCAAGAAACCATGGAGGAGTCTCCTTATACTATTTTGCCCTCCAAGTCTTTTTTCTCATTATTTGATCCTACTCTTCTATCTTTTTTTCCCTTTTGTCTTATCTCAGCCATTTCCTGTGGATTTCAACTGCAGATAGATTCCCCTACTCTGTTAAGCATACTATTTTTGGCCCTTTATTGAAGCAAAGCTTTTTTTAGATCACTTTTTATGCTCAGTTTATCAGACTTACAAACATCTAAAGTTCTTGAAATGGTTGCCTCTCGGAATTAATTCTTTGTCTTCTAATGGTCTTCTTGGTCCATATCAATCAGTATTTTGTCTCTGGGTCATTCAACTGAGTTGGCAATTTATCAAATTCTGAATGATATTTTGGTGGCCATGTTCAGATATTTACAAGAGTGCTGATTCTTTTGGACCTGTCAGCAGAATTTGACACACCTGACCACTGGATATTGCTTTTGGGATATGGATACTGGAATAGATATCATTGCCTATGCATTTTAGTGTTGAATCTTTTTTTTTTACTTCTCATTATTTTATAGTGTTTCAGTTTTGCAAATTTTCCCCATATAGTAGGTATCTTTCAGAAATCAATCCCAGGTCATATTTTATTTATCATTTATATTCTTCCTTTGTGTTCTGATTCATGATCAGATAGCTATTTTTCTTTTCTGCTGATAGATGACAGGAAAAAAGCCATGACAATCCACCAGTTGATTTTCTTAACTTCTCTTAAGAAGAGACTGGACAGTCACTTGTCTAAAATGGTATATATTCTATTCTATTCTATTCTATTCTATTCTATTCTATTCTATTCTATTCTATTCTATTCTATTCTATTCTATTCTATTCTATTCTATTCTATTCTATTCTATTCTATTCTATTCATTCTGTTCTGTTCTGTTCTGTTCTGTTCTTATATTTAGTTCATGAGAACAATCACTAGCCTTATTGCTTTGACAAAATAGTGATCAGCAGTGGCTACTCCACTGTTTATTCCAGCACTCTTCTATTGGATCATGGACTGAAGGAAAGCAATTTAATGTGGCCACCTTAATGTGCCTCATTGTCTCTGGGTTTCTCCAGAAAAATGGCAGAGAAATATGTTTAAGGCTGCTGCTTTGCTAAGAATATGGAATTGCTTAAATTCTGCATTATCTGCTTGGCCCATCATCAATACCAACCCCTCATCACTTGGAGAGTATAAGTCCACCTACTCCCAGACCAAGGCAAATGCACAACATGGCCATGTTTTACAACTTCGGTGCAAAACTGCTCTTACAACCTGAGCTGCTTGTGTTCTGCAGAAAAGGATGGTTTTCAGCACCTTGTTCAGTTCTACCGTAGTAACAGCCCCAGATCTGAATGGCTACCACATGTGAAACGCTCTTTCCTTCCCAGTGGCTGGCTACCACCTTATGCAACGCAGGCATTTTATGTTGAATTACTATGTTCTCTGCTAGTCAGCAATTGTTATTGTTTGTTTTGAATAATACCGGTACTACAGTTAATCCAATAATGGCCTATTAAATCAATTAGCTATCCTCAAGCCTAGAACCTCAGACTCCATTCAACCCTTATATCTTGCCAGTGGGCACCTTTACTTTCCCATTCCCTGCTTTATACTCCTCCCCCTCCCCTCCTCTCTCCCCTCTGGTCCCTCTCCTCCCCTCTCTCCTCCCATCCAGTCCCCTCTCCTCTCCTCTTCCCTTCTCTCCCCTCTCTTCTCTACCCTACCTTACCTTGCCCTGCCTTGCCCTACCCTACCTCACCCTACCTTTGGGAAGGGCAAGGAAGTCGGGCAAACCAAGTAGTCTGGTGGTGGCAGTAGTGGAGACTGAGTATCATTGCTAACTCACCATTGTCAGACTAGAATTTCTGAAGATGATTTAAGATACAGCCAGGAGCAGCAAGAGACAAGCATCTTAGGTTGCAGTGTCGAATTACCTTAAAAAGTCTGTGTTACAAATTGCTGGTTGCAGGAGATGGCAGGTATAGAATAAGCAACAAAGGAAACAAAAACTAGATTGCATTTCAGTTGGATTTAGCCTACCTCAACAAAAGCATCCTGGAATGTCGATATTAGTGTGGGTGGGTGTGTTTGTGGTGGGGTGGGAGAACGACAAAAGGCCTGTGTATGGTTGATTAGGTTTGGCCTGAGAAGACAAATTGGCAGTTTGGAAGGATAATGCCAGTGTAGGGAGAAAACAAAGAATAGAAAAATGTATATTTGGATTATTTAAAAAGAACTTGACCTGACCTTAATGGACTCAGCTGAAAAATCCAGTCTTGCCTGGATTATCACAAAGCCAGTATTGATAAGGCTTATCTGATAAGACTCAGGGCTAGGATGTATGGTTTCAGGCAGTCTGCACTAAGATTCAAGGAAGGATCAGATTCATTCTTTTTTTTAACATGTCTTTAAGAATCAAAGGGATCTTGCTGAGACTGTTTACATTAAGCTCTTCGTTCTTAGGATTTAGGGTGATCTTTTCAGGAGATTATCATTTGCCAAGGTCAGAATGGAAAATGGAATAGAAATTAGTTTATAAACTCCAAGCCTTGCACTTAAATTCCATGTTCTTCTACAATTTAACCCTTAAAAAACTGGGATTCTACTTGTGCAATTTAGCTGACAATAAATTACACACAGTATGATAAGAAACCTTAATAGCCACTTCATCTATGTTTATTAGGGCAAGAAGGCCTGTGTTTAATTACTGCTTTGTTGGTAAGTTTCATTACCTTTCACTTTTCTTTTCTTTTCTTTTCTTTTTCTTTTTACCCTACTCTTCCCCTCATCCTTTCCTCCCCAAATACTGGAAAAATAAGATTCAATTCTCAGGACTGTTCAGGTAGTCCTCAATTTACAACAGTTCATTTTGTGACTGTTCGAAGTTACAACGGCACCTGAAAAAAGTGACTTATGACCATTTTTCACACTTAAGACCATTGCAGCATCCCCGTGGTCATGTGGATCAAAGTTCAGACACTTGGGCAAATGGTTCATATTTATGACAAGTTGCTGTTATGGTTCCGGCTAATGAAACACTTCAAAGAACTTCCAGGCATTGATTTCCCTAAAAGTCTTTTATTGCTTCAAAATGTCGGCACAGGCACAATGAAGTTTATGCTAAGATCTAAGTTCTCTTCCTCTGAGCAGTTCAATTATCAGCATGTTCCCTCCCTAAATTAGCTGTCATATGTCACATTATCCAATTAGTATGAAGGTCAAAGTTTTCCTTCCTCTTTCTTTCCCTGCGTTTTGCCCCCACCCTCTTTTTTTTTTTCATTTTCGTTGAAACTTTATTTCCCCCCCCCAGAAGGAAAAAAAAATCACGGTCCAACTTTTTATGTTGTTGTTATCCCACACCCGTTAAGGGGACCATCTTTCCACTCTGCAGGAGTATAATTTTAACACCCCGCGACACAAAATTACTTCCATTCTTCGTCTCTGGTTTGAGTTGCAAAACGAGCCCAGCAAAATTCTTTCCTCTGGGCTGCAGTACCCCAAAAGCCCATTTTTTTTGTCCCTTTCCAAGATTTATTCTGGAGTTTGTGGTGTCTTGTAAAAACAGCTACGGTACAAGCTTGGGGTTTTTTTTCCAGCCCCCCCTCCTCACTTGCTGGGAGAGCTATGGGGGTAGTTGCTACTCGCATCCAGGAAGGCCTTCCTCTGGGCGGTCTCCTTGCCCACGCTGTGGTTGAGCCTTCTCAGGCGTTCCTGGGCATTCTGCAGGATGTTGTTCACCAAGACGACCCTGCGCCGGGCGTTGAGCAGCTTCTTCACATAGGGATCCAAGTCGAGGGCAACTTTCTGGTCCTCATTGATCCGGCAGAGCTCTGCAGCCAGGCTGTCAATGTGCTCCCGCAGCTCTACCTGGCTCTCCCTGACGGCGTGGACATGCGTGTCCAGCTGCCGCACGGCCGGCCGCAGGAACTCCAGCAGCCCCTCGGCGAAGAGGTCCCGGGCAGCCGGTACCGCCGGGCTGGAAAGGCCCGCCGCCGCCATTGCTGCCGCAGCAGAGCCTCGCCCCCACCCTCTTTTGCTCTGTGTTAACCCCAAGAATACCAGACAGTTCTGCACATTGTCAAAGCAAGAATATACAATATTTGCAGCATTGACAGTTGCAGCGTCCTGGAATCACGTGATCCCCTTTTGCAAAGTCAATGGCGAAGCCAGATTAATTTCACGATCATGTTACTAACTTAACAACTGCAGTGATTCACTTAACAACTGTCTTGCTTAGCAACAGAAATTTTGGACTCATTTGTAATTGTAAGTCAACGACTATCTGTACAATGAAGCATCCATACAAATATAAAGAAAACGAATAACACGTAACATCAAATTATGACATTAAATCTATTCCTTCCTTAGGGACAGCAGAACCTGCTTTATTATTAAGTAAGTAATTAGTCCATCTAGTTCACTTCTGACCACATTGGAAGACAGTGGTTTCAGGCCAGTTCTTTTGTCAGGAACTGAATTTGTATGCAAAGCCAAAATTCAGGCCCTTCTCCAACGCTGCTCTTTGGAAAGTTGGCCTGTGTTTTATTTCATTCAATTAATAGAGTTCCACGGACAGAATTCAGAAAATAACATTGGAAGGCAGGAGAATGAAATAATTGCTTTAGAACATAAGCTTGTGTAGATAGATTATAAAAAGATGAGAGTCATGATATAAATTTGGAGAGAGAGGTTAAAATGCAATTGTGCTTACAACTGCTGTGAAGAATAGGGGGGGAGAGAGAGAAAGGTGGAGGGGCACATATATGTATAGGTACTGTATACTGTATAAAGAGCCATGGAAAGATACAACGTTTGGCAGCACAAGACAAGAGAGAAAGACCTGCACACGGATTAGAGAACAAACAAAAGAAAGGAAAAGAATGGAAATGGAAATGGGCTGGTCACATAGCAAGAAGAACAGACAGCAGGTGGACCAAGGCAGTCAAAGAATGGTTCCCATTTGATGAAAAGCATCCATGAAAGAGACCTAAAACAAGATGGATCTACGACATCAGCAAGTATGATGGGACCAATTGGCAAAAAAAAGCTTAGGACCATATAGGTTGGAAACATGTGGAAGATGCCTTCATTCTGCAGTGGATAGACAATGGTTAGAATGAATAAATGAACTGTACAGTATATGTATTTGTGTTTGTGTTTGTGTTTGTGTTTGTATTTGTATTTGTTTTTGTTTTTGTATTTGTATATGATATTAGCCCCAGTCCATTTTCATAAACCAGGGGTCTTCAAACTTGGCCCTTTTATGACTTGTGGACTTCAACTCCCAGAATTCCTCAGCCCTGCAAGCTCCAGAACACCTCTTTGCCTTAGAACAGGGGTGTCAAACTGCCGGCCCGTGGGACATATGTGTCACGAGGAAACTGCGCCCACCCCATTGCCGGCAATGGGGAAAAAGTTCCGATATGTTGCCTGATGTCACATGACGTCACGAGTTTGACATGTCTACCTTAGAATCTCAACCTTTCTATGGCTCAGTATGATAAAGTCTCATGCAGTGATTTTGCATTGCTTCGCTTTGTGCTGGTTGACTCTTTTGATTCTTCTACAAGCTATGAGAGGCTTTGAAGTGATGCAAAACATCTTGTTGAATAGAATTACATTGCCTGTTCACCACGCTGAGGACAAGCATGTAGCCTTCGTGTCCTGAAGCTGCCTTATTATTATTATTGTCTTCTTTAGTACTTCCTGTTATTGATATTATTATTATGATGATGATGATTACTCTGTTGCTTTGCATGTACACTGAGAGCTTCTGCACAAATTCCTTGTGACGAATCACAAATTCCTTGTGACTAATCACACTTGGTTAAATAAAGTATTCTGTTTTGTACTACTCTATTGTACACTACTCATAATTTCAAGCAAAAGAGGTCTGAAATTCAACCAAGCACATTCTTCAACTGGTCTAAAAATTGGGCATGGGGCAATACTTCTCAATGATTAAACTATGCTTAGGAAAACAAACAATAAACTGTTCCTCCTCTTGAAACTATATTAGAGTTCCAAACTATTTACCATCTTCGAGATTCAAACCAGCAGTGGAGTGTAAAATGGAGTTGTATCAGCCATCCCGTCATCAAATATCCACACTAGTTTGAAGTTCCAAGACATTCCTTGTAAATAGTTTACAGTTTTTGCTACCATCAATAATCAAGTGTTTCTGGCAGGATAAATCTATTAAAGCTACCCTGTTGTATCTAGAGAGACAATCTTAATCTCTGACATAAGGTAGGAAGCGAGACTTTGTGCTTTGAGTCAAAAATCTAATCACCTTTAATTGTATCTAATAAAAAGATAAAAGGTTTCCATGTTTCTTTTTATTTATTTTTGTCTCTACCACTTCCCACTGCTATATCTAGAGAGACAATCTTAATCTCTTCTCACATAGGTGAGAAGCAAGATTTCAAGTGCTTTGAGTCAAGAATTTAATCATCTTTAATTGTTCTAATAAAAGGATAAGAGGTTTTCATGGGGTTTATTTATTTATTTTTGTCTATTTTACTTTCCACTGCAGCTCACTAGATCAAGGAGATCATGATCAAATTAACAATAGTGTAGACAAACTATTTCCTCCATGTCCATTAGACAATTACTAAAGGACAATTGGTGCCTCTTATCCTACCTGATGCAACTTTATAAAGTTGAACTTTATATATACTAATATACTAAAATAAGTATTCTCTGTTTGATACAGGCATCAGTGATTGTGTGCTATCAAGATATGGTGGAAAGTGTTTAGCCCAGCAAAATCTTTGTGATGACCAAACATGCCCTGCAAACACGGTCAATGATTCTTTTCCTTCTCTTACACACAACAAATCCCACAAGTAAATATCTTTCTCATTGCAGTTTCTAATTATGCCTAGGTATAGAATAGGTGGTACCTGGCTCAATAGTAGTAACTGTGAGAGGGATCTTGGAATCCAAATGGACAACCCACTTAAATAAGAGCCAGCAGAGTGCTGCAGCTGCCCAAAATGGCCCAGGCTGCATTAACAGATATAGAATCAAGATCACAGAAAGTATTAATACCACTTTATAATGCCTTGGTAAGACCACACTTGGAATATTGGATCTAGTTTTGATCACCACGATATAAAAAAGCTGTTGAGACTCTCGAAAGAGTACAGAAAAGAGCAACAAATATGATTAGGGAGCTGGAGGCTAAAATATATAGAAGGACTAGGGGTGACATGATAGCAGTGTTCCAATATTTGAGGAGCTGCCACAAAGAAGAGAGGTTCAACCTATTCTCCAAAGTACCTGAAGGCAGGACAAGAAGCAATGCATGAAAACTGAAGAAGCAATCTAGAACTAAGGAGAAATTTCCTGACAGTGAAAACAATTAATTAATCAGTGGGATGACTTGCCTTCAGAATTTATGGGTGCTCCAACACTGGAAGTTTTTGAGAAGGGATTGAACACCCATTTGTCTGAAATAGTATAGGGTCTGCTTGAGCAGAGTGTTGGACTAGAACACCTCCAAGGTCCCTTCCAACTCTGCTATTCTGTTGTAATTACTATATCTTTTCCTGCATAATGTACAACCACACTTAACTGAAGAGCTGAGTCATATATTGTATGTCATATAAGTATATTGTCTATGCTTCAATGTTCTGGATTTCCTACTTGCAGGAAATCTTTACAAAGGAATCTGAAATAAAAATGGAGCTGTATAACCAATTTAAGAATTGTTAATAGATCAATCACCTTCATTTGATTAAATTAATTGAAATTAATTAGAATATTAATATTACTAAATGCCTGCTTGTGATTTAGTATGTGAAAACAATTATTTATTTATTGCAGCGTATGCAACGTATGGCATACCATACATGGACTAGCTTAATATATTAACATTGCACCTAGATTAGTAAAATACAATAAAATATAAATGTTAAAAAGATCCATATCAATGTCCAGGCCAGTGGTGACGAACCTAGGGCACACGTGCCAGAGGCGGCACTCAGAGCCCTCTCTGTGGGCATGCATGCCGTGCCCCGGAGATGGCAAGGGACTGGCCCCTGCTGCCCTGACCCCACCCACTGAGTCTGCCATGGCCACCGTGGCCATGCCCACCCGGCCCCTGGTGATAAATAAGTGGGTTTTGGGTTGCAGTTTGGGCACTGGGTCTCTAAAAGGTTCACCATCACTGGTCTAGGCCATCTAACCATTGAATATAAACCATATCATATATAATACCATTGAATCTTATTTAGTCTGGTCCAGGTGCAAACCGTCTGTCTGGGAAGATCCTTCCCTCAAGATGGATTTCTTTCTGACTGAGTGAAATTTGCAGATGACACTAAACTGGCAGAAATAGCCAACACCCCAGAAGACAAGCTCAGGATCCAAAAAAAAATCTTGACAAACTTGAACAATGGGCCCTATCCAACAAAATGAATTACAATGTGGAGAAAAGCAAAGCCTTACATTTTTGCAGGAAAAACCAAAGGTATAAGTACAGATTAGGCGAGACCTGGCTCAAAAACAGTAACTGTGAGAGGGACCTTGGAGTCCTAGTGAACAATCACTTGACTATGAGCCAGCAGTGTGCAGCAGCAGCCAAAAAAGCTAATACAATCCTGGGTTGTATAAACAGAGGCATAGAATCAAGATCAAAGTGTTGGTTATGACCTATAAAGCCCTTTATGGCAATGGGCCAGGATACTTGCGGGACCGTCTTCTGCCTCATGAATCCCAGCGACCGGTTAGGGCACATAGGGTTGGCCTCCTACGGGTCCCGTCTGTTAGACAATGCCATCTGGCGGGGCCTAGGGCTAGGGCCTTCTCCGTTGCTGCCCCAGCCCTCTGGAACCAGCTTCCCTCAGAGGTTCGTACTGCTTCCTCCCTCCTAGCTTTCCGGAAACTGTTGAAGACACATTTAGGCAGACAGGTTTGGGGCGTGTGAGCTGCACTCTGCCCCTGGGCCTTTGACTGTGATTGTGTGTGGTATGAGTGTAATAATTTTTTTTAGTCTTTATATAGTATTGTAAGCAGTAATTTTAATTGATTTCATGTTATGTTTTTACTTGTATTGTTGTTGTGAGCCGCCCTGGGTCTTAGGAGAAGGGCGGCATATAAGTTTAAATAAATAAATAAATAAATCATGCGAATTATTAGTTCCGCTTTATGAAACCCTAGTAGATCACACCTGGAATACTGCAACAAATTTTAGTCACCATACTACAAAAAAGATGTTGAGACTCTGAAAAAAAGTTTAGAGAAGAGCAACTAAGATGATCAAAGATCTGGAGACTAAAACATATGAAGAATGGCGGCAGGACTTGGGTTTGGCTAGTCTAAAGAAAAGAAGGAACAGGAGTGACATGATAGCAATGTTCCAGTATTTCAGGGGCTGCTACAAAGAAGAGGGGGTCACGTTATTCTCCAAAGCACCAGGGGGCAGGACAAGAAATAGTGGTTGGAAACTGACCAAAGAGAGAAGCAACCTGGAATTAAGGAGAAACTTCCTAACAGTGAGGACAATTAACCAGTGGAACAGCTTGTTTTCAGAAATTGTACACTCTCCATCACAGCAGGTTTTTAAGAAGAGACTGGACAGTCACTTGTTTGGAATGTATAAGGTCTCCTGCTTGAGCAGGGGGCTGGACTAGAAGACCTCCAAGGCCCCTTCCAGTTCTATTCTGTTCTGTTCTGTTCTGTTCTGTTCATTGTTTATATTTTTGTTAAGATACTGGACTGGTATATGCCCTCAGCTTATAGCCGGTCATGATGTGATCTACAATAATCTAAAACAGGGCAAGAGAATCATACTTACAATAGCTTCTTTCCTCTCATTCCTTTTTGCACTACAGACTAGGCTGAAAACACTCAGATCTTTTGCAAGATTCCTTAATTTATAACCTTGTTGATTGGATTATGAATTAAGTACTTTGTCACTTGTATGGCTCCTTTGAAACAGAAGAGAACTGGTTATTGTGTTGAAGAATGTAAAAAGTTGCTCAATCTATTAATTATGTTCATTGAGATTGATTGTTCTCCTAAAAAGGGTTTTATTTTTTAAGTTGATTTAGGTTTCTTCATCCAATCTTTGTGTTTTCACAGTGAACTGGCAACCTGCCCACTGAAATCTACATCCTGTTTCATGGTTTTCTAACTGCACAAGGACACTTTCTAACTGTAAGTTTATATAGCTGAATTTATCAGGACCTAGTATTAGGGACCACACAGGTTAAAAAATGTAGCAGGTGTATAGTAGAGGCTTGAAATGAGGAGTGAAGAATGTATCCCTATTGTTGTAGGTTATGTTCTACGATGATCGCTTCTCAATATGACTGCTTATTAATAGGATCTTAAGTTTAAGGTTGAACACTTTAATATTGAAAAAGCAGACTGAACTTCTACCCCAGGTTACTGAATCTCTACCTCAGGATCTTTTGCTAGGGAGCATAAAAGATAAAATACAACGGACATATAGTTGAGGCTGGAAGGGAGAAGTAAAGAATATTTACCAAACCAGACGTTTACAAAGATTAATACCTAGTGCTATATGTAGTGATCTATGATGACTGATTATTAATATGATCTTATATTTAAGGTTTAACTACTACCTCAAGACCTATTGTTAGGGATCATAGAGAATTAAAAAATGTAACAGGAGTATAATAGAGGGTTGAAGAGAGGAGTGAAAAATGTGTACCAAACCAGACGTTTACAAAGAATAATACGTAATGTTGTATATCAGATGCTATGAAGTTTGATGCATACAAAGATTCTGTGTACAATGCTGATTGTTTTAATAAAGGAATTTTTTATTTAAAAAAAAAGAAAGAAAACCCAAGCTCTACATAATCAGCGGTGAAAATGTGAAGGGGTCATTTTGTGTCCATTATAACCCCATACAAAAGGAACCATCCATCCAAGTGAAAGATGTGCTATAATTGTAGGTATTAGTTCAATTGCTAGGAGTGTGGTGACTCAGAAGGTTAGGATGCTGAGCTGACAATGAGCAGGCTCGCGTTTGAGACCCAGTTGCTGCCGTATACCAGGGCAAGTTCCTGTTGCTTGCTCCAGCTCCTGCAGACCCAGAAAGTGGGCAACTGCAAGTAGATACCGGTAGTATCGTTTCTGTGGGCAACTTAATGGGGACATGAAAGGAGACCCCGAATGGGAGCTCCTGGGTTGAACCCTTTTAACCTGGAAGCACTTTGGTGCTCCCAAAACAAATGTACTGTAATAATAGTAGTTCAGTTGCTGTCAATAATATTGGTCTGTCAATGTCATTCAGCACCAAAATAGCAGCTCCATGAAATACAGCAGTTGTGTACAGAAAGATTTCATACTCTGAGCCTCTGTAGATAGTTCCCCTGCACCTTCCATCCTCCATCAGCTTCCTGCATATTGACAGGAAGTGATAGAAACCAAATCTTATTACCTCAGGAACAATCTAATTTGGGAATACTCATCTAGAAGTAGCAGTTTTCCTGCTTAGAATCAATGGAAACTTCCTTCCCCAGTCATCTTTGATCCAAAATTAAACATTTGCAGTTATTCATTTTGCTTCATTTTTGATTTACTGTGTATCACCCAAAGTCATAATAGTTGAACTCAGCAGCCATTAAATAAGTTCTTTAAATAAAATTACATACATTGAGTGAAAGTGCCATCCACCTTTTCCTTGAGTCAGCACAAAGTAATGCTGGCGTCAAGTTTGCTCTTCTCACTGTTAAAAACTTTATTCCCATCTCTATTGCATATGTACAGGGAGTCCATGACTAATGACCACAATTGAGCCCAAAATATTTCTGTTGTTAAGTGAGACACTTGTTAAATGAGTCTGGCTTCCCTGTTGACTTTGTCTGGCAGAAATTCTCAAAAGGTGATCACACGACCCTGGGACACTGCAAATATAAGCCAGTTGTGTCAAGCATCTGAATTTTGATCACATGATTGTGGGAACGCTGCAACAGTCGTAAGTCACCTTTTTCAGTGGGTCTTTGTAACTTTGAATGATCACTAAATGAAAGGTTTTAAGTTGAGGGCTACCTGTATGTTCTGTGTCACTGCCGAGTGACGGTGTTCTGGTTTCTGAGCGTGACTGTTCTTATAGGCAAATCATTTTCCTTTGCTGCTGTTCCTTTCGGCACCTCATCAGCAAACAGAGAACATGTGAAGGGTGTGATTTTGGGCCTCTGCCTGGGCTTCCTTAGATTGGTTTATCTGCCACTCCTATTGGCTATCTCCCAAGACTAAATACTGTGAAATAATAATTAAAAAAACACAGGGGATGATGCCAAGGCAGAAATAGCCAAGGCAAGGAAGGAAACAGATGTCCCAAAGGTGCTTTTTGGAAGGCAACTGGACTTCCTTGTTTTTCTGTGAAGACATTTCGCTTCTCATCCAAGAAACTTCTTTTTTATATAACAAGTTTTTATTGGTTTTCCAGTTTTACATTTGAGTATTTGGAAAGCAGCGTGGTGATTGGGTAGTCAATAGTACAATAACAAATCTTTAGTATGTATCTCAGGTTACGTCATCAAAAAATTCCTTCTCTATTTCCCTTAACCTTTGCTATATCATATTTAAGCTAGTAAATTTCTAATTATAACAAGCTCAGTTAAAACATTTATCATTATATTTTGCTTATACATATCCATATCCGGTATTTAAATTTTACCTAATTTTTAATTACAATATTCCAATTTAACCTTTAATATCCATAGTATTTAGAATTCTGGTAACCCAAATTTCCTTTATTTCACTATATAAAAATTATATTATCTAAGATACACCTATTACTTACTTGAATATATTCTTATTTTATTTCATAAACATTTTGTATTTCTCATCCTAGTACATCATTACTTACTAACGGAGTATCCTTTATTGTCCAAGAAGCTTCTTCAACTCTGACTAGATGGTAGAGAATGGAAGGATTTATATTCCTTGCAGACAGCTGGTCATTTACCTTCTTTTAGAGAGTCGTTGAGGCCACTTGGAGGCTTATCTGTGTCCTTAGAGTCACCTGAGTGGTGCAAATGGGTGTGGAGCCTTCTTGGCTGCAGTAGGTGATCCTGAGGACACAGATAAGTTTCCAGGTGGCTTCAATGACTCCCTAAAAATGCAAATGACCAGCTGTCTGCAAGAAATATAAATCCTTCCATTCCCCACTATCCCATCAGAGCTGAAGAAGCTTCTTGGATGAGAAGCAAAACATCCCCAAAGAGGGAAAACAAAGTCCAGTTGCCTCCTGAAAAAGCACCATTGGGACAACCATGACCTGGATGACTGTGAATCTCCATAGACAGAAGGAGACAGATCTTGCCACATTCATACAACTGCTTAGACCCTAATTGAGAAAACTGAACCTGACTCACTGCTGAATAGCACACTTTGTTAAGGGAAAGGAATGTGTATGAATGAAATGAACAAAATTAAAGAAACTGGTAAACAAGCACCAGTCCAAATAAACTCTGCTATTATTTTCTTGATGTTGCAGTGAGGAGAGAGAGCTGGGGTTGCTGCCTTTAAAGGTAAAGGTGGATGCCAGTACAGGATACCAGTAAAGCAAAATAGCAGTAGTATGTCCCTTTCCCCCTCCTCCAAATAAAGGAGGTGATATCTGTTTTGTCTTCTTTATTGGTATCTGGGAAAGGAGATGGATGTAAATACAGAGGGAAGTGATGGGTAAGTCAGGAAACACTGCTAACAGAGAGGGCAATAGCTAGGAGGCAAATAGCTGTGGTGCAAGCTGGCTAGTGACCAGAAGGAAGGGAACGGGGTTTGCTCTCACTCCCAACATTCCACAGCAAACTTCTGGTCACACCCACAACAAATGAGTTATCTTAGCTCCAAGCTAGGGGCTGACAATTAGATTTTATTTACCTGAAAGGAGGAAGAAAGTAAAGGAGAAAAGGTCTATGGAGATTCTCAACCATCCAGGTCATAGTTCTTTCAAAGGTGCTTTTGCAAAAGGCAACTGAACCGTTTTTTCCTTGAGGAGGAAGAATAAGACATTTGGCTTCTCATCCAAGAAGCTTCTTGGATATTCTCCTTTAGTTGTGATGAAAAGAGAAAACATTATTTGGAAACCAGCTAGCGACGTATTTAAGCTGATGTCAGCTTGGTCCCTTAGGAAAGAAATGCTCTTGACTCCATTCATAATGAAAAGGTTATTTTTACTAACAGCCAAGTGGTAACAAAGCCAGATCTAAGTTTGCACACAAAGATTGCCTAGTTGACTTTCCCTTCTCTGTTCCACATCGCCCCCCCTCCCATTATTTCCCCATTGTCTAGTCACATTTGAAAAAGATATTTTGGTAACTGTCCCAAATATGTTTGGTAGATGGATAAGCGATTGCATTTCATTCCCAAGTCCATGGTTTTGGGTTTTGGTTCAGGGTAGCATGAAGATCACTTTCAGTTTCCTCAATCTCCCCACAGCTCCCTCCCCCCATGACCTATGGCAGAATGATGTCTCTGAAGCATAGTGAGTGAAGGATGGCAGTTCTGACAGTAACAAGGTGAGGACAAGGGAAGATTTATGATCATAAGTTGGCCCAGGGTTACTTTGAGATAAGATAGGTAGCCTATAAATTTTATTTATTTATTTATTTATTACATGCATGCATACATACATACATACATACATACTGTACATGGAAGATTGTTGTGACATGATTGTAAACTCGGGAGGAGATGTTTAAACTCCTAACCTCTGAGTGACTTACAATTTTAACCACTTGTATGCACTACTGCATCATATGTTTAATGTCATCATGTACCTAGGTGGTACAGATGTGTGGAAGGGAAAACAACATCACCTGTATCATTGCATCATTGTCCAAGTACCAAAATTATGTAATTCTGTTGTGCATATTATTTGCATCATTGAATGGATGAATGCATTTTACACATGGCATCACCATGGCTTCTACCAGAGCTCAAGGTCACATTTAACCCAGTGGTGGGATTCAGCCAGTTGCCACCAGTTCGGCAGAACCGGTAGCTAATTTTTTGTTGCCCAGGCCGAGAATGGGCTTCCAGAAGCGGCATCCACACAGAGAACCAGTTGTTCACATATTTGAATCCCACCGCTGCCTTAACCATGGTGTTTCTGAAAAAGATAAATAACCTTCAGTTAGTGCAAAGTGCTTAAGGAGATTTTACCTCAGGGGTCCCCAACCCCTGGTCCATGGACCAGTACTAGGCTGCAGCATGCCAGCAACTGGTCCACACAAACAAGCAAAAACCTATCCATGGGATGCAGGCAGCACACAAAACCACGCCCCCTCTGGTCCATGGAAAAACCTCTCTCCACGGAACCAGTCCCTGGTCCCCAGAAGGTTGGGCACCTCTGCCCTACATTATTAAATTCACTTTATTGTGCAGCTTGATCTACCTGTTTTGGAAAAAAGAGAACTTAGTCACTCACTTAGATGAGAAGCGTTCAAATATTACATTTCAAGGAATTAATCATTCAGCATTTATACAACATATATGCCCATTTGCACTGAATGTATTTATTTCATTCATACATCGAATCATTGCTATATGGTATTGCTTACTTCAGAACATATTTCTTTTTTTAATTAAAATTTTTATTGAATACAAAGAAAAAAAATTAAAAACATTGAACATGGTAAATTGTCTTTGACTGACATCTCAGTCCATATTGTACATTAATTACATATAATATATCTATATACAAACTATACAATTCTGGTCTCTATCTTAACTTATCTCTTTATTTGTGACCTCCATTTTTTCCCCTCCATCTATACAATTTATTCCATATTCGATAAAATTCTGTTTCTTCCTGAGTTTTTAATCTTTTAGTTATCCTATCTAGTTCTGCGCAATACATAATTTTCTTTATTAATTCTTCCTCACTCGGTACTTCCATTGCTTTCCACTTTTGAGCAAATAGTATCCTTGCCGCCGTAACCACATGAATAATTAAATATGTGTCCTCTTTATTTACATTTTTCTCTAGTATTCCTAATAGTAATGCCTCAAGTTTGTATAGAATGTTTTGCCTAGTTATTTCTATTGCACATTCCCAAACCATACGCCAATACACCTGTGCTTCTGTACATGTCCAACATACATGAAAAACGGAGCCCTTTTCTTTTTTACATTTCCAACACATAGAAGAATATCCATTATACATTTTGGCTAATCTGGCCGGAGGGAGATGCCATCTGTAAACCATCTTATACAGGTTTTCTTTATATGATGTCGCCAATGTGATTTTGTTATTTCGCTCCCATACTTGCTGCCATTGATCCATATTTATATTATATCCTAAATCTATTGCCTACCTCACCATTGTTTCTTTAACCTGCTCTTCATATAGCTTAAGAACATAATATTTCAACATTATGTCACTTCCACCCAATAATTCTATCTGTTCTCTCTATTGTTCAAAATCTAACTGTTAACGGGACAGCTGAAGACATTTGTTCTCCCTTCTTATGGTACTTTATGTTTAAATTGGGTTTGGATTAGA